>JALIGU010000003.1:30546116-31146116 GCA_023053565.1 Aquilegia eximia
ATTGTTGAGGCTAACTTCCTTTCCATAAGTCATCTTCAGCACAATTTTTCCTTGACCTTCTACCTTCGATGTAGATGAGTTGCCCATGTAGAATTGTTCATTCTGATGGTTCAAAGTATAAGTAGTGAACATTCTCTTATCTGAGCAAATGTGCTTGGTTGCACCAGTATCCAGGAACCATTCCCTTGGATTGTCAACTAAGTTCACTTCCGAAACCATAGCACAAAGGTTGATTATGCCCAAGTCAGCAATCATCCTGTCTTCTTCAGTTAGATTTGCTTGAGCGGGATTCTTTTCTTTCTTGTCATCTTTCTTCTTGCTTCGGCAGTCACTTTGGCGATGACCTGACTTGCCACAGTTGAAGCACTTTCCTTTGAATTTCTTGGTGGATTGCTTGTTATTGGAACCTTGGTCAGAAGATTTGCGCTTCTTGTTCTTCTTCCCATGTTCCACAACATTGGCGTTGGCATCTTCAGAAACAACGAAGTATTCTTTTCAGAAGTACGGTTGTCTTCTTCTATGCATAGCCGGAGAATCAGGTCTTCCAAGCCCATCTCCTTACGTTTGTGTTTAAGATAGTTCTTAAAATCCTTCCATGAAAGGGGTAACTTTTCAATAACAGAAGCCACCTGAAAGGGTTCACACAAAGTAAGGTTTTCTGCATGAATTTCATGCAGAATAAGTTGGAGTTCTTGGACCTGACTGATTACAGTCTTGGAGTCCACCATCTTAAAATCAAGGAACCTGCCGACCACAAACTTCTTTGAACCAGCATCCTCGGCTTTGTACTTCTTATCCAAAGATTCCCAGAGTTCTTTGGATGTTTTGAATGGACTGTACACATTGTAGAGTGTGTTGTCCAGTCTGTTTAGGATATAGTTTCGGCAAAGCAAATCTTCATGTTTCCAAGCATCTATAGCAGGAACAGTTTTGCGATCAGATTCGCCTCCATCTTGCTTTGGAAGTAGTTCGTACAAGAACTTAGCGAGATTCAGAGTTGTTAGGTAAAACAACATCTTCTGCTGCCACCTCCTGAAGTCTGTTCCGTTGAATCTCTCGGGCCTTTCTCCAACAGTAACATGGGTAGGAACTGTTGGAAGGGCAGTAGGAACAGCAACAGTAGGAACAATATTGGTAGCTGAACTTCCATTGACAGTTCGCTTGTTCGCGGGGACATGAGTTTGTGACTCTTCCATTTGTCTGAAACAAAATATTCAGACAAATTAAACAACCAGAAAATTTTATTTTCTGTACTTGTGTCTGCAATATGAAAATTATAAAATTTTCGAAAAAAATTCAAAATTTTTATAGAATTTCGGATATAAACAGTAAAAAGAAATATATCGAACAAAGGGTTCAAATTTCTGAAAATATAATAATTTTCGAAATCTGACTAATACTTAATATATCTTGTTTCAAATTAGAACAGTAAACCAAAATGCTAACATATTATTATGTCTTAAGATTGTTGGTCAATATGTTAGTAATGCAAAAGTACAATTCTGAGTGAAAACAGAATAAATAAAGTATGCAAACCAGAACAATAACTAAGGACAGTATGATGTGATCGAGTCGAGAAAACCTCTGTCCTTAAGACATAATTTGCCCCAACAGGTGCTGTATGGGTGTAATGCAAACTGTTTCCCAAGATACAACGATCAATACCTTCGTCGTGTAGCAGCACTTCAAACAAAACGAAGACGGTGAACCAGTTCAGTGATGTAACTCTCTCAAGGACACACAGAGAATGAATGATAATGAATATGAGGTTTTTCGAATGAATGAACAATGCAGACACTGACAAGGTATTTATAGCAAGAGAAAACTAAGTGAACAGACACTTGGACCGAAACAGTTCATTGAAGAGACACACCTAATGGGTCGAAACAGTTCTATGAACAGACACCCCCATTTAGGCTGAACAGACACTTTGGGCTTGAAAAAGTTTCATCAAGGGACACAACTTTTGGGCCTGAAACAGTAGCAAACCGGTTCGGAATAGGTATGCACCTATTTGGATTTATTCCAATGAACCTTTCTACCAAAAAGATTATGTTGGATCACCACAGTCCAAGCCCAAGCCCAAGCCCGAGCCGGGTCGGTCGATCGGACGACGCGCGTGTGTGTGTTTCAGGCCCAAGCCCGTGTAAGGTTATGCCCAACGCGTGAAAACATTGTAACTCCAAGGGCCACACCCTTATTGTACATGAGTGGTTTTTCTAGACAAAACCTTATCTACATGGGTCAAATGTGGGACTATCACATTTTCCTTGCTTTGTCTCAAGTTGTTCGGAACTTGGGACACCAATTTCTCATTCAATATGGAACAGTTTTAGACGTATGAATACTCTGCGAGCATCTACTCGGAACGAGGATTCCATACGTACCAAGATATTGCTCAACGGAGTTCTAGAACATATCGAAATGTCCAGCCAAAGACCTTGTCAGATTTCTGTCTGATTTCTGACAGAATCTGTTCAAACTGTTTCCATCAACAAATTGTACTACCAATTTATGTGTAGAGTTGGAAGCTATCAAGAGGGGACTGGGAATGGCAAGAACAATGAAATGTGGCAGTGTCCAGGTATGCTCTGATTCTAAACAAACCATAGATTGCATTAATGGCTAGGGACAAATACAATGGAGGTCAAGATTTACTATTGCAGAAATAGAGACTTTGAAACACGACTTCCAAGTAGTTAACTTCAAGCATGTCTTTAGAAAAAGTAATAGAGCGGCTGACTGGATTGCCAAGCATGGTAGTCCTAGTGATGACGTGAAAATTTCATGGCAACCCTGTTCCAAGAGTACTTGCTTGTATAGTAGCACAAGATGTTGAAGGTGTTGTGTACTCTAGATTGAAATATCTTATTTTTGAATCAATGAAATCTAGTAGGGTTCGCCTAACCCCCAGCTTGTTTTTGCAATAAAAAGGTAGTCCCAATAAACAGAAGCAATAACAAACACAGTTATTTAACGTGGTAAAACCCAATCACTAGGAAACATCCACGACCGTCCTCAGACAATAAACAATCCACTATATGATGAAAAAGTATTAGACTCACAATCACAAACTCTGGCTATATCTCTCACAGATTATAACACCTGCAATTGCACTTTGGTTATACTTTCACTCTATAGTCTTTGTAAATTCACTCTCTACTGTTCTCACACTAACAGGTCAACCCATATATGACCCGGTTGGTAAACAGATCAAATCAAACACGACTCTGTTTGACATTGTTTGCTTAGAGGGTTATTAACTCGACACGGTTAACACGCTTTTGAAAAAAAACAAATTAATAATAATACTAAAGTAAACCATGTTTAACAGAAAAACAACATATTACTCAATTTATTAAAACCTAAGAAAAGAAGGGTTTCATGTTAAAAACCGTAATTTGAACAAAAGGTCAAACAATTTTAACAAATTTCTACCATTTTTTTCATTATTTGTTGTTTATCTTTCTCTTTATCACCATCTCTATCAGATGTGTTGATAATTGTGTATGGAGAAAAACTACATCAACTCAATTCGAAAGCGATTTACCAAAAACCCTAATTTTTTTCCCTTTTTAAATTCCTTAAATTCCAATCTCGATTTCATCAATTTTGCACAAATTCTCATTCTCTTTAATGGCTACAGATGCTTCTTCTTCACCCAAGTTTCAAAAACCCGATTTCCGACGAACCCCACAACCCAATTTTAATCCTGAAATCACTACTACCACTACTTCCTTTGCTTTGTTGTTATTAGATTTAATAAAGAAGAAGAAGAACAAATTTGTTGTTGTTGTTATTAAATCTGAAGAAGAACAACAACAACTTTGTTGTTTGAAGAAGAACAGTGGTGGAATGGAATACAAAGACAATCGTGTCAAAACGGGTTATTTTTGGGTTTGAAGGTTGGACACATACACAACCCACTTAGCAAATAAACTTAATGGGTCAGACACGTTAACGACACGAAACAGATAAGTGTCAACCCAAACACGCAAAAAACGGGTCGTGTTTGGGTCGTGTTTATGGATCCCGTGTCAAAACTGCCACCCCTAGCTGAGATGATGTAGAAGATGAAGAAGGGCAGTAGCAATGGAGTTCTTGAGAAGATGGAAAACCTTGAGTTGATTGTAGTAGAGAGAAACCCAAATAAACTCCACGTGCAACATGGGTATGATGGGCCTTGATCATGACGGGATTCAATGGAGAAGTAACACCTTAAGTCCACGAAATTGCATATCAATCTCTTGTAACCGGTCGTTACAATCCCCCCCACCCTTTGACATTTCGTGACAAAACCTATGACTCTAATCCTTCATTACATGATTGTCATAAAGCTATTACAATCAACTCCCATATGAACAACACCTTGAAGAGCACAACAGAAGACTTACAAACATCAAGAAGAGTTCCCCTTCAATTTGTGACTTCTACACTCTTCAAAGTTTTTCTCTTCCTCAATTGTTACATGCCTGAAAGACACAAATAAAAGAAAACAAAAACTCGGAGAAAAACGGATTAAAACCAACAAACAACCTACTAATACGCAAAGAAATAATAATAATAAAAAAAGAACCAAACTCCTAAATCCTAAAAGTCACACACTTCTCAACGAGTATGGGCAAACGACAAAGCTACCAAAGAACGAGCGAGGTTGTTTCATGTCGTCCGGCCACACTCCATACATCCCACCATGAAAACAATAAAAGGAAGTTGAGCGAACAGACATATGAAAGTAACGTGCAACAATATCTTTCTCCCACACCCACTTCGATTCCAAGGTAGAGAACAGTTCTTCTAGCCAACAATCAAGAAAGCAATCAGTAAGGAGAAATTGCTTCGAGCCACCTATATTAACAAACAACAGATATCCAACCAAGGTTAAGATGTGAAGTTGAAGTTCATTGGGAAGACGTTCGTGTTGGGTTTTATGTGCAATATGGGCCTGTTTGGGCCCAAATTCGTGGTCTATTGTAAGGCTATACTATAAAGCCAAATAGAAATGATACAAAACCTTAATTTTTCTAAGAGAGAGATTGTGAGAAGCCATTAGAGAGTTTGAGAGAACTTTGTGAGGAAGAAGACTTTGGTTTCTTCGTGATGGCTTGTACAATTGTCTAGATAAGAAAAGCATCATCCTTTCTCCCCGTGGACGTAGGCATATTGCCGAACCACGTATATCTTGTGTCTTGTGTGTGGTTGCTTGTTTATTTTGTCTTTTTCGTTTTACTTTCATACATTAGTTCAATCATCATATTTGTGCATTAGTTTCCGCTGCGCACAACAAGTGGCATCAGAGCTTAGGTTAGAACTTGAGCGTCTAGAAGGTGTTGGTTGAAATTCCGGTGTGAATTTCAGATTCGTTTGGTGATTGTTTAGTGCTTGAAAGTTGGTGGAAAGATGTCAAAAGAAGGGAGTTCGAAGAGTTCGAAGGGGGAAACCAAGTCAGTGGTTTACCATCAAGCAAAAATTGATGTAGAGAAGTTTACTGGCACCAATAACTTTGGTATGTGGAGGTGTGAGGTAATGGATGCTCTATGTCAACAAGACCTAGAAGATGTTCTGGAGGATAAGCCAGAAGATGTGGAAGAGAAGGATTGGAAAAAGATGAACAAACGAGCTTGTGGAATCATAAGGTCGTGTTTGGCACAAGACATTAAATATCTTGTGATGAATGATGCGTCTGCAAAGGAGATGTGGCGAAAATTGGAGGAGAAGTACATGACAAAGACTATCCACAATAAAAACTATCTACTTCGAAAGTTCTATCGAATAGATATGAGAAGAGGTATTTCCATGGCGGAGCATCTTAATGATTTTACCAAGCTAATTGCAGACTTGGCGAATCTAGGAGCAGATGTGAGTGATGAAAGCAAGGCAGTGTGTCTCTTAAATTCGTTACCGGACGAATATGAACACTTGGCTATCACACTCACATATGGGAAAGAAAAATTGGTGTATGGTGAGATGTCTGCAGCATTGTTAACTCATGCGTGTATGAAGAAGGACAAGGAAGAGTCCAAAGGCTCTACACCTGAGGTCTTGGTGACAAGAGGAAGGTCTAGTGACAAGAAAGGCCAAGGTGGTAAAAGGAAATCTCGGTCAAAGTCGAGAGGTCGATTTCTAGCAAAGGATGAATGCTCCTTTTGTCATGAGAAAGGGCATTGGAAGAAAGATTGTCCTAAAGCCAAGGCAAAGGACAAGAAGAAAGACTCTGAGGTAAATGTTGCATGTGATACTAAAGATGATGATGTAGATTCTGATTATTCTTTATCCGTTTCATCAATGGTTTGTTACACTAGTGGTAATGAATGGATCTTAGATTGTGCTGCTTCTTATCATATATGTCCTATAAGGGAATGGTTTTCTGATTTTAAGAAGCAGGAGAGTGGTGTAGTGGTGATGGGGAATGATCAACCCTGTCACATAATGGGTATAGGTACCATTCGTCTGAAGATGTTTGATGGAATTATAAGGAAGCTGAAGAATGTTAGGTATGTTCCTGACATGAAGAAGAATCTTATCTCAGTTGGTACTTTAGAAGCCAATGGTTACAAGGTGGTACTTGAACATGGCGTTCTAAAGGTTGTGGCTGGTGCAATAGTTGTACTCAAGGGTGTTCGACAAAGGAACTTGTACTTCCTTCAAGGTAGCACAGTTACTGGGGATGTGGCCGTGTCTGAGGCTACATCAAAGATTGCTAGGGAGACTACGCGGCTGTGGCATATGCGGTTGGCGCATACCGGTGAAAAGTCCTTGCAAAGATTGATAAAGCAAGGGTTGTTAAAGGGGGCTATCGCCTGTAAAACAGAATTCTGTGAGCATTGTATTCTGGGCAAGCAGACAAGAGTAAAGTTTGGCACGGCTATCCATAATACTAGTGGAGCTCTTGATTATGTTCACACGGATGTCTGGGGGCCTACCAAGAATGCATCTTGGGGAGGTAAGCATTATTTTGTGTATTTTATTGATGATTTTTCTAGGCGTGTGTGGGTGTACACCTTGAAGAGCAAGGATGAAGTCCTAGAAATTTTCATAAATTGGAAGAAGTTAGTTGAGACCCGAATTGGCAGAAAGATCAAGGTACTTCGCTCAGATAATGGAGGAGAGTACAAAAATGATCCATTCTTGCAAGTATGTCAGGATGAGGGTATTGAACGCCACTTCACTGTAAGAAAGACACCGCAGCAAAATGGGGTGGCAGAACGGATGAATCGAACTTTACTGGAGAGAGTTCGGTGTATGTTGTCTAATGCTGGGTTAGGCAAAGTGTTTTGGGCTGAGGCTATTATGTATGTCGGTCACCTTATTAACAGGTTGCCTTCGATTGCGATTGATGGCAAAACTCCTATGGAGGTTTGGTCTGGTAAGCCTGCTTCAGACTATTGTTTTCTTCATGTGTTTGGGTGTCCAGCTTACTATCATGTCCGAGAGAGGAAGTTGGATCCTCGTGCAAAGAAGTCTTTATTTATAGATCTACAGAGTGGAGTAAAAGGTTATAAGCTATGGGATCCAGAATTGAAGAAAATTATTCTAAGCAGAGATGTGACATTCGATGAGGCTTCTATGTTGAAGCCTAAGAGCTCTCAGCAGGTGGAGAGCAAGGCCAAAGAGGTTTCGCAGTGGGTGGAGACTGAAATATCTCCACGTGTTCCAGGTGGTTTAGTATCTTTGGAAACGTCTACTGTAAGGGTTCCAAATATTGAGGTTCCTAGTGTTACAGATTCTGATGACATGACAGATAATGAGGTTGATGATGAGATGGTTGATGATACAGTACATGTGGACTCTAATGATGAGGGTCCACTTGCATCTAGATTATCCAAGAGAAATATCGGTGTTCCTAAACGGCTTACTGATGATATGGTAGCTTATGCACTTTCGGTTGTTGATGAGGGTATTCCAGAGACTTTTTGTGAAGCACTACAGAGTTGTGATTATGAAAGGTGGAAGAAGGCCATGGATGAGGAGATGAAATCTCTTCATAAGAATGAGACTTGGGAACTCATGGAGTTACCTAAGGGAAAGGAAGCAATCGGGTGCAAATGGGTTTACACTAAGAAAGATGGGTCTCCTGGTGAAAATGTACGCTTCAAAGCAAGATTGGTGGCAAAAGGCTATACTCAGAAGGAGGGAATTGATTATAATGAAATCTTTTCTCCAGTTGTGAAACATTCCTCTATTCGCATCCTATTGGCCTTAGTAGCACAATTTGATTTGGAGTTAGCTCAACTTGATGTGAAAACTGCTTTTCTACATGGTGAGCTAGATGAGGAGATCTATATGACTCAGCCGAGTGGGTATAAAGATGCGGGTAATGACAAGCTGGTGTGTAAATTGAAGAAATCGCTGTATGGGTTGAAGCAATCTCCAAGGCAATGGTACAAGCGGTTTACTCGGTTTATGCTAGGGCAAGGGTACACAAGAAGTCCATATGATCCTTGTGTCTATTTTCGCAAGGTATGTGATGGTTCTTTTATCTATTTGCTTTTATATGTTGATGACATGCTCATAGCCTCTAAAAGCAATGTGGAGATAGACAAGTTGAAAAAGACTATGTCTATGGAGTTTGAGATGAAAGATCTTGGTGAAGCGAGAAAGATACTTGGCATGGAAATTTAGAGGGAACGAGACAATGAAAGATTGTGGTTATCTCAAAAGGCCTATCTACAGAAGGTGCTACAGAGATTTAGCCAATATGAGATTGGTACAGCTGTGAGTATACCTCTCTCAAAAGATTTTAACTTGAATGCTTCCATGTCTCCTAATTTTGATAGGGAACGTGCTTACATGACACGTTATCCATATGCAAGTGCGGTTGGTAGCTTGATGTATGCGATGGTATGTACAAGGCCCGACATTGGGCATGCAGTTGGCACTGTAAGTAGGTACATGCATAATCCTGGTGAGAAACATTGGGAAGCTGTGAAATGGATCTTACGCTACATTCAAGGTAGTGTGGAGGTTGGTTTACTATTCCATAAGGGAAGGGATTTGAATCAGTTTTGTGTTGGTTATGTGGACGCTGATTATGATGGTCAAATAGAGAGACGTCGGTCTACTACTGGATATGTTTTTACATTGGCAGGTGGTCCTATTAGTTGGCGGTCTACATTACAATCTCTTGTTGTTTTATCTTCGACCGAAGCAGAATATATGGCTGTGACTGAAGCCTTTAAAAAAGCCATTTGGTTACGAGGTATGTTGAAAAACTTGGGTATTGTGCAAGAGCAGCTTATGGTTCATTGTGACAATCAAAGTACCATAAATCTGGCAAAGAACTCAGTTTATCATGCTCGTACAAAGCACATTGATGTGCGACATCACTTTGTCAAAGACATTATTGAAGAGGGTGAGATTTTATTGAAGAAGATTCATACTAGCAATAATCCGGCTGACATGTTGACTAAAGTGGTTTCAGGGACTAAGTTCTATCATTGCTTAGATTTGGTCCATGTTCTTCTTTTGAGTGGATAGTATATTTTGGAGTGAACTACGATGGCTTGATCCCTTAGAAGAAGGGTACGTAGGCAACCATGAAGTGGTGCAGCCGAGGTGGTCTTTCGGGACATGTGTGGGAGTTTGTGACTTGTGTTTGTCGGCTTAGATTTATTGAATCTTCGCCGAGGTGGAGAATTGTTGGGTTTTATGTGCAATATGGGCCTGTTTGGGCCCAAATTCGTGGTCTATTGTAAGGCTATACTATAATGCCAAATAGAAGTGCTACAAAACCTTAATTTTTCTAAGAGAGAGATTGTGAGAAGCCATTAGAGAGTTTGAGAGAACTTTGTGAGGAAGAAGACTTCAGTTTCTTCGTGAGGGCTTGCACAATTGTCTAGATAAGAAAAGCATCATCCTTTCTCCCCGTGGACGTAGGCATATTGCCGAACCACGTATATCTTGTGTCTTGTGTGTGGTTGCTTGTTTATTTTGTCTTTTTCGTTTTACTTTCATACATTAGTTCAATCATCATATTTATGCATTAGTTTCCGCTGCGCACAACAGTTCGCACAAGAGAAAAATCGAGACTTGGCTTGTTGAGATAGTCAAACCCATGAGGGGACCTTGCACTATTGACATACTTTGGTTGTGTCCTTGTATTCAACAAAGTCATGAATAACACTTTTATGTGAGTAACAGAAAGAGGTGGATGAAAAGCACCACCAACGAGATGCATCTTGATAGGAAAATAAACCACGAGGTTGATTTGTCTTGAGAGATGTGATATTCGAGGAAGACATAATAACAAAGAGAAGGAATAACAATTGGGTACCAAAGTATTGGTACCCAGCATCACGAGTTTGAAAACAAGAGTTCCAGGACCATGGTTGTATGATGTGATATTTAATTGGTTTGAGGGTTTGGGATACAAAGAATGAGTCCTAGATCCCATTTAGCCCACCCTACTTATGGATTAGTCCTGTTTGACTTTGGCTTTAATGATTAGTCCCACTTTCTAATATTACTTAATCTCAGATCTTTTTTCTTTGGAAAAGTTATTAACCAATCCTTGACTTAATTTATCCTAAACTAAAACTTTCAGATTTATATTTTTAAATGACAATACTATCCTTTTAAATCATTTTTAACCGTTTTTTTATTTAACTATCTAACTATGCAATTCTAAAATATTGTTGACTATCTAACTATGCAATCCCAAAAAATTGCTAATCATTAACACTTGCAATTCAAAAAATTGCTAACTATTTAACTACGCAATTCCAAAAAATTGCTAATCATTGACACTTGCAATTCTAAAAAATTGCTACTTGGATTGGGTAACTAATTTAAGTCTACTAGGGTTAACTATACCCATACATAGGTTATATTTAATTATTGACATGTGGTATTTTGTGATTGGGTGTTTATAAATTAGTTGGGTAATTAATTCAAATCCACTAGGGTTAATTACACCCATACATAGGTTATAGTTTTTATTAAAACATACAAACTTTCTTTATAATTCTAAATAATTGCTAACTTTACCTACAATTCTAAAAATTTGCTAATTATTTATATGTGCAATTCTAAGAATTGCTAACTTTTAATTATGTAATTCTAAAAAATTGTAATAGCAATTCCACTAAGTTGCAATATCATTATTGTGCGGTTTCAATTTTTGATAGCAATTTTTGATAGTAATTCCACTTGTTACACTACCACTAACTTGGCGGTTTTCAATTCTAATAGCAATTTTAAACTTTAAATACTAGTAATAGAGGATATTATTGTAAACTAACTTTTGGTAAAAAAAAAGGACTAATTATTAATGAGATAGTTTGACGGGACTAATTGATAATGCCCATTACATTTTGGGATGGCTAATCTAATCAGTGGTTTGAGATACTATTTAACTGGTCAATAAGTTGGTAGAAGTTTTAAAGCTCCAATATTGTTAATAAAGTTTATCCATGGAGATGGCAATATGCACATTTGTGGGAGTTTTCACAAAATACAACGATTCCCAATTAGCTTTAAAAAAACAATCCAAATGGAGAGAACAGTAAATTCGTCCCTACCCCCACTCAATAATATTAAGTTTTTCTCGTTCTAATGCGATTGATTTAGAGAGAGCAAAATAGATGAAGAAATATGAATGTGGTGAGATACTGAGATTAGAATTTCTTCTTTACTGGTTGGAGTGTTTAGGCGAAAGAGATGGAAGAGATTAAATGACGGTGTTTCCCTTAGAGTTTTAGCTAATAATACTACGATATATCTCGACCCTAGATCTCATTTAAAACAATGGACCAGATGGGCTGTCAAGATGGATGTCATCCTAAGGATGGCAGCCTAGACAACCCGTGTATATATATATGTTAGGAAAAACCCATTGCTATTGTAGAAATCCTTTGTGTTTTTACAAAAATTAACCACTTGAAATTAAAACTAAAAGAAATGCAATTGGACACTTTTAACAAAGCTTTTAAAAGGTTTTTACAAAAAAGTCCAGCCAATATAAGGGGCACTTTTAGTCAGGTTTTAGTGTTGTCAGTTTTTCATATACAAGTACACCAACTTAAAATTGACAATATTGACATGATATATTTTATCCGCTAGAAACTGTAGCGGTTAAATATATTCGTTAGAAACTGTAACGGTTAGACAATGATATGGGTGCATTTTATTCGCCAGAAATAGTCACAGATTACTTATGCACCAGAAATTGTGACAGTTATTTTTTTCCACTAGAAACTGTGGCGGATAAGTATCTAACATGTAAGTTTTTGCAAAACTGTGTTCGCTCCTCTAAAACCCATCTCTATGTTTTGGCATTAAAACGTGCTGCCAATGTTGATGTGTCACTTGAATTTTTTTTATTAAAATCTAGGTGGCACTTTTTACTTATAGTATTAGCATTGCTCTAAGAGCAATACCAATGCAGAGTATAAACCAGGGTGGGGGGGTGGGTGTTTACACCCTGAAAGTTAAAAACCATTCCAATCGGAGGTGTACGTAAAACAGAAGGTGGAAGAATGGGGGGTGTAAACGGGGATGTGGATCCACACACCCTCGTTTACACTCGCTGACATATAAAGCATATGGAAGTTGAAGTTCCATTTGGCTCTAAAAAAGTGTGACAGAACTTGAGGTTTCATTTGGTTAATAATAAATGAGGAATGGAAGTTGAAGTTCCATGTGGATCAGTATTAATTAGCCAAACGAAACATGAAGTTTCATATATGGAGGATAAAAGTTGTGTGGGATGGAACTTGAAGTTCCATACGAGCATATTTAAGTAATCAGATGGAACATGAAGTTCCATTTGGTAATAAATTTTGACAAATGACCACCCCTATCCACCTTTGCATTGGAAATGATCCACCCTCTTAGTTTACACTCATTTAAGAGGGTGTAAAATCCTACATAGAATCTAGGTGGCGCTGACGTGTCAGGCTTTAAACCCATAGTTTTACACCATGCAATGGTATTGCTCTAAGGAACATCAAAAGCACAGCCTAAACAAGTCCTGTTAAAAATTGATACATTAATTTTTGTTAGCTTTCTCTCTCTTCTCTAGCAATTAATTTCTGCGTTTGTGAAAGAATAAGAAGAAACGTACCTATATATACTTATCAACTTATACATCAACTTAACACTTAAATTATAATACAACAGTTGATATACATGATGATCAATTTACAATTTGTTTGATCAACATAGTGATCAACTTGTAAAACTGAAAAAAATGAGTTTTTTAAGACTAAAAGAACATATCTTAGAGAGCAATTTCATTTACATCATTTGAATCTTCTTGTTCTTCTTGCGATTCTTCAAATTTCTTCTTCTAATCTTTCAATTTCTTCTTCTTCTTCTTCTTTTGATTCTTTTATTTCTTCACCATCATTTGAAACTCTTTTATTTTCAACAGTTTTCACTTTAAAAGTGATGAAATTATTTGATAAAAAAAGAGATTAGATGATAGATATAGAGTTTGGAGATGGAACAGAGATCGATCAGAGTAAGTTTAAAGAAAGATTGTTCAAGATTTCGGTTGGAATTGAAGAAAGAATGCAAAGAAAGTGAGGAGAAAGAACACTACTAGAAAAAAAACATATCTTGATGGCTAAAAACTGTCATTAAATGTTAATGATGACAGTTTTGGAGTTTCTAAAAAACCGTCATGTCAGGCTATGTCAAGAAATGTTGAAAAAACTATCAAGAAAGACTAATTTCTCTTGACAATTTTAACATTAAATGTCATTAGATTTTAATTTAGGATGACGGTTAATGTAAAGAAAATCATCATTTTGGATATCAAAACCATCATCTTATGCTTATTTGGGATGACAGTTTCGATAAATCCATCATCTAAGATTTTAAGAAACCATCAAGAAAATTTAGTTTTAATTAAAAAAATATATCAAAATTGATTTGGATCTAGCCTCTCAATTAATGAGTGCTCTTTCCATTTTGAGCTTATAGATCCATCAAATCCATCTATTTAGGAGGCATGAAGGGATAATGAATAACCTTACAACCCAAAAAAAAAATACTTACCTAGTTGGCAATTACTAGACAAACACATTATCTACCAATATGAACGTGTAAAAATTAAGGAGAGCAATAATGGAAACAACAAAGAAAAATCATTTCAAAATACCAAACATTGTTAATGAGGTGGACTGAACTGAACAAGCTCCATTTGCTGAACTGAATAAGGTCTAAGATCCTTCCAAAGAGCTAATTTCTGCCGGCGTGCTATTTCCTCATTCTTATAGGCTAATTATAAGGACCCTAAATCAATGGCTTTCGTAAAGCAGTTACATTTCAATAAAATATTCAATTGAAACTATAATTATGCAAGCCAATCATATGCCCCCAATGAGTACGCACTACTACAGAGGTTCATGTGACAGAGTTATAACTTCATTAAGTGGAAAAAGATTAAAAATAGGAAACACAGTTTGTTTACTGGTAGTATGTAGGAAACACGTTTTCAAGCTAGCTTAAACATACTCTTTGACCCACAATCCACAAATCAAAGTTATAGAAAGTACTATAGTGCAACCCATATACCTTTATTGCACAAGGTCTAGAACCTAACAATAAACAATAAGAGTCCACTGCTAACTGATATAATGTACCACTATAAATGCAATCATAAAATGATTGATAAAAGAACTTACCCCCGAATTAGCAACCAGACATTGATCTTGCCTTTGAGACATTGGCCTATTGTTACAAGCTTCATTTCCCTTTAACACAAAAGAATGAATATCAAGAGCTAACTCAGTAAAGTAGCAAATAAAAATATTTCTAAAAGGACCAAACGAATCTGTTCAGTAATACACGATTTGTAAACTCACTACCAATGAAATTCAATTAACGTGCGTATATACAATACAGTCAGCTGCACTAAACACATCTCCAATGAAAATTAGTTGGCCTGCATCATTTTGCAAAACTGACAACAAGTTAGTAATTACAAAGAAGAGTATTGCAAACATGTACAAATTAACTAATTAACAGATAAATTAGTAAATCTAATACTAAGGACTTACGTGAATGATTTGTATCTTGGACGTATCGTCTGCAGAAAACAATCAGTTTGAAACGAGAAAATACTCATCAACATAGACATAATCGTTAAATAAAAAACTAAATCATTGAGAATGCGCAATAACTTTCCCGTTAACATACACAAAACGATTGAACCTACACAAAAATATTAGAGGCTTCCTTTGTGCGCATGATAACCAGGTTTCATAATCTCTTCACTTCAACTCGAGCAAGTACTCATTTCTGATTCTATCCAGAATCATTCTGGCAAGTTAAAAAATTGAAGTAATAGATCCAAATTTAATTTAATTCAGACAAGGATATTGTGAATTTCGTTCAGATCTTTAATAGTAACAAACTAATTAATTGTGAGAAAGAAAGGTCTATGGAATCCTAAAGCCAACCCAGGGCTTCCAAAGCTTTCAATTTGTTTTTTTTTTAACTTTAATTAACACCAAACAACTATAAAGAAAACGTGAAGTAGAATCAATAAGATTAATTGAATAGAATAACAGATGGCGAAACTAAATTTCAATTCAATTGGGGAAAACAGAAAAGAAACAAAATTAACCTAAACTACAACATACTCACCAAATCTTAAGTGGAAAAATGAGAGAGAGAGAGAGAGAGAGAGAGAGAGAGAGAGAGAGACTAACCATAGATGCCAAGAGTGATGTTGGTGGTGTTGGCGTTCGTGTTGGTAGAGCGAGGTTTAAACGATTTCTGAAACAAAGAGAAGATGAATAAAATTTTAGAGGGTTTTATTTTCCTAAAGCCTAAAATTTCTTTTAGGTTTTTCTAGTAGTGCGCGTTGACACTTTATTCAGAATTGTCAATAGTTTTCAGTACAAGTTGACAATTTTATCAGAATTATCAAGAATTTTCGATACCCGTTGACTTTATTAGATCTATCAAGAGTTTTCAGTACCCTATGACACTTTTTGTTAGAATAACTCAGTACCCTATGACACTTTTTGTTAGAACTGTCAACAGTTTTCCCCTGTTGACAGTTTTTATGAGAACTATCAAGAGTTTAATATAAGAACCGTCAAGATATGCCATTTTTTTAGTAGTGGAAAATAAGAGAGAAGGGGATGTGATAGTAGCGGAAGGGTATTTTTGTCCGACTGAAAAATACGGGGTATATTGTTGTGTTTCCATTTTTCTGTTTTAGTTTGCATTATTGTGTTTGCCTATCCATTAATCATATCAAGATCCTGTGTAATTATCATAACAATTTGAGCAATGGCATGGCAAAGCTCTCAGCTCTAAAGGAATTTCTGTGTCAATAATATACATAGTTCTGTAAGATAAAGGTTGAACTATGACTAAGTATACATGATCGAGTTAATATTTAAAATTAGTTTTTAAGTGTACATATATTTGTTTCTCTTGCATCCATCCATACATACAAGTAATCGAATTTAATCAGAGTTTGTTATAAATTCAATCACAATTTATGTTTAATTCCATTGTTTTGGGGCTTCCCTATTTCCATGCAACGCTCAGTAGCTCTAATGCTATCAGCAAAGCATAACATCATACAATTGAATGATTCAGCTCCTGCAGCAATGCACCCCGTTAAGCACAAAGAAAGCGTCCATTTAATGTTTAGACAGCATGATGTCCAATCTTGGTTTTTATCAGCTCTGATAATACTGCATGATAGCAACATTACAGTGAGGAAAAGAGCTACCATCATGGTGCTGCGTGGGGGAACACTACCAGCTCCATCCATATTTTTATCAATTAATGTTAAAAGAAGATAGGTGACGGTTTTAACACTTGACGATACTATTGTGTGTGGTTGTGAGGGAGGGTTTTAAAGGGATGGAAGGACAAAGTCTTCTACGTATACTGCACTCACATGCCAGATGCATGCATAGAATTTTGGCTACTCATGCTTCCAACTATGGTATATTATGTGTAAAGAACAAGTCCCTTTATTTGTATGTGTAGTGTAAAGTTTGTCCTGCAGGTTAGAGAAAATGCAGTGTTTAACCGCATGCCACTTGTGGCCGTATCTTTGGTGCACGTCGAAATTTGGTTGACTGCAGATTAATATTTCTTCTACCTTTGTGGATGATAAACTTTTGCAGTATTTAAATTGATAAATAATTTCAAAACAATAGAAACCACCGTTAAATTTAGTTGTGGTTTTAGGTGATTTGTCAAACCATCTGTTTTACTGTGATGTAGTGATGTATTGACCAATGTAATTGACTTTGCTCCAGTTATATTGCAAATTTGAATTTGATGTATTCCATTAGAGTGGAACTGCAAATACTAGTCATAGTCCTCCCTTAGATTCAGAGAGGTGGTTTGCTCAGATAATTAATAGACTAAAAATAATGTAACGTAGTTGCTCAGATAATGAATACTGGCGTGCTCAGGTTAAGGTTGTTTTGTGTAGTACACACTAGTAAGTAGTGAATCGAGACCATGACACCATGTCGATCTTCAATTCATCCTGAAGAACAGGCGACATCGTATACGTACAGTTAGCTTTATGGTTCTGTTTGAGCAAGATGCGTGTGGTAGAACAAAGTTGCAAGCATTTTATTTTACACTGAGCTCATAACATGGCATGGAATTTGCTATGCTGCCAATCCAGCAATAAATCTTATTTTAGCAGCTTACATCAGATGTTTATGAAGACTTGTGTAGTTCAGTAGTCATGGTACTGACTACATAGGCATGAAAATGGACAAACTATCTCTAAAGAAGAGAACAAAAAGGCCTGCTCAAGAACTGAAGAACAGAACATGGATACAAACTGTTGGTAGATTCACCAAGAAATAGTAATAATGCAAATTGTAAGTACCATATGATGTAGAATGATGTGGCGGTACAGAGATAGGGGGAGTAGGTAAATAAAGAAGGATTGAGAAGTAGGAGATAAAGGCTAGGAACATTTTGGAGCATCACGGGCGAGGCACGAGAGAATTAGCTGTGAAGCACTTGCCCCATAGTGTATGGAAGAGAGTTAACCACGTAGGAGGACGGAAAACCCTAGGATCTTCTAAGGATCCAAGGGCTAAGAGGAAGCGCTGAAAACCAATATATAAGGAAAACCGTAGGGTAAACAGAGGTAACTATTCACTCTTTGATTACACTCATTTCTAAACCTGGCCTCCATTACTGACTTCATCGTTAGAGCTTTACCCACCGGACTATAACCGGTGGTCTTTGCAGGTATCAAGAGGAGAGTCAGTAGAAGGAGTACATCACCCTGATCTGTGACCAAGCTCAAGAAAGAACTTACATTTGGCGCTAGAAGAAGGGCTACTACTTTTTCAAGATCAGATCTAGGGTTTAGTGAATAGCAGAAAGAAGAAGAAGAGAAGGAATGGTGACGCAGACTAGGTCATCTACTTATCCTGGGGGTGTAGCAAGTGGAGTTCCTCAGGCCAACCAGCTGGAGCAAACTCAAGAGGTTGAGGATGAAACAAGGAGGTTAAGGGAAGAGAACCAAAGGCTGAGAGAACAGCTGGGAAGAAGAGAAGAGGTGGAACGCCAGAATCTTCAAGAAGGAGAAAATGAAGCAGTTAGGAATGAGAACATGAGAAGACTAACAGAAGGGATAACACAAGGAGGTGGAGAAGGAGGTGTCAGGCCTCGACTGCCAGTACAAAGAAACGATAAAGTGGAGGGTTCTGGCCAATCTGGTGTTCGAATCCGCGAAGTCGAACAAAAGGAGGGAGTCAACGACGACGAGATTCCGGCAAGTGATCCTTACACCAGGCTCTTTGACATGATATGCAAGGTGCAGGAAGATATGAAGGCGCAGAATAAAGGAAAAAACATAGAGGTTGACTCAAGATCTGGAAAGATTAGGCAAAAGGCCATTGGCGGAGACATGCTACCGTCACGGGTTTCCAAGTAAGTTCCAATCTCCAAAGTTCAATGAATATGATGGAACAACTGATCCTGTGCAGCACTTGAACAACTTTAAGCAAAAGATGGCGGCTTGGGAAGGAAGTCAATATGATGGGATGTGGTGTTGGTTATTCCCGAGCAGTTTGAAAGACAATGCCACAGATTGGTATCTAAGTTTATCTCCGGGAAGTGTATCAAGTTTTGCCCAGCTAAACGAAATGTTTGTCAAGCATTACATTCATCAGAAGAGACAGGCTGCAGATATAGCGTCGTTGTTTGATTTAGAGCAGGCACCAGGTGAGTCCCTCAGAAAATTTGTTACTAATTTCAAAAATGAGATTTTGAGAACAGATGGTGGTATGGATGAGAGAACAGCTGTAGTAGCTTTTCAAAAACGGATAAGCAAGAAGTCGCCAGCGTGTGATTCTATAGTATCTTCACGGATGGGAACCTTGTATGAACTTTTTCAGAAGACAGAAAAGTACATCAGATTGGAAGATATAGCCTCTCGGAGGGCACCAAATGTGTCAACAGTAACTGTCAATGCCGTAACAGAGAAAGGAAAGAAAGCAGATATCGGTTCACGGAATGACAGCCCACCTAGAGAATCCGGCACAAGAAGAAACAAGGACGGGGCGAGAGGATCTGACAAAAGAGATAGATGGGAAGACAGAGATTCTCCCCCAAGAAAGCTAACACCACCAAAACCGTTGCCACAGCTCACCATGCCGCTGGATCAAATGTTGAAGAGGATAAGGGGAAGAAAGTACTTCCAAGAACCATCGGTAAGGTGTAGAACAGTGAGAGGTAAGCCATTTTGTGATTATCATCAGACTTATAATCATCCTACAGAAGATTGCTATGAATTTAAGTCATTAATCTGGAAGTGGATTGATAGTGGTCACTTGAGGGAGTTTATTGTAGATAATAACAGGAAAGCGGCAAAACCAGAAGCACCAGTCAGAGGAACAGTTAACATGATCTTAGAAGGGGCTAGAGAGTCCATTAACCAAATAAAGAAAAAGGTTCGAAAAGTGATGCAAATAAGAGAAGAGCCATCCGTAGCAGGAGTGGTACCCGTGATGATGAATGGGAGGCCAGTGCATCAAGATGAACCTATTGGGTTCTCGGAGGAGGACCTAAACGGGGTAGTGACACCGCACAATGACTCACTAGTCATTTCAATACTCATTGGAAATTAGAATGTAACCAAGGTACTTGTAGATTGCGGAAGTGATGTGGATGTTCTGTTCACTAGGGGGCTGGATCAAATGAAGTTAGGAAGGAACTGTTTGACAAACTCACCTGGACACATTTATGGTTTCAATGGAGGAGCAGTTCCGCCATTGGGAGAAATTACGTTACCAGTCACAGCTCATATCAGAACTGTCATGTCAAGATTTATAGTCATTGAAGCTCCTACAGAGTACAATGCGATCTTGGGACGAGAATGGATCCACTTAATGAAGGCTATTCCGTCAAGTTACTATCAGAAAATCCGTTTTTCAACTGAAGATGGCCAATATGAGATAAGAAGTAATCAAGCAATGGCAAAAAACCTGAAGATAGCAACAGTTAAGACTATGAGGCAAAGCACAATAGGTGCCGGCATGGCCTCTACTTTAGCATAGCAACGACAGAAGGAGGATGACGGGTTCCCCGGAGAAATTGCTAAAACTGGGGAACAGACAGAACCCGTCAACCTCACTGAAGCATAAGGTCAGCGGATCACTTACATGGGAGCTAATTTAGACCCTAAGGTGAGACATGATCTTTTGCAGTTCCAAAAAGATAATGTAGATGTATTTGTTTGGTCTGTACATGACATGACAGGAATAGACCCAGACATAGCATGCCATGAATTGAATGTGGATCCGAATTTCAAGCCAGTAACACAAAAGGTTAGAATAATAAAGTCGACACTAGCAGAAGCAGTCCAAGTAGAAGTAGAAAAGATGGAGAGAGCCGGTATAGTAAGAGAAGTTCAATATCCAGAATGGGTGGCAAACATTGTGGCGGTACCGAAGAAGAATGGACAAGTTCGCATTTGTATTGACTTCACTAGCTTAAACAGAGCTTGCCCCAAGGATAGATACATCATGCCGAGGGTGGATGAGCTCGTTGACAGAACAACGGGATATGGATTGCTATCTTTCATGGATAGCTATTCAGGTTACAATCAAATCCCACTTTACGGGCCAGATCAGAAGAAAACCGCCTTCTACGCTGGTAAGAGAACATTATGTTATACCAAAATGCCATTTGGTTTGAAAAATGCAGGAGCCACATACCAAAGGTTGGTCGAGACAATGTTTGAGAACCAGTTGAAGAAGACAGTTGAAGTATACATTGACGACATGTTGGTGAAGTCAAGGGAGCCATCAGATCATCTGGAAGACCTAAGAGAGACTTTCCAGATATTACGTCTATTCAACATGAAGCTCAACCCAGAAAAGTGTACCTTTGGAGTAACGTCAGGAAGGTTTCTCGGCTACATAGCTAGTCACCAAGAGAGGAATAGAAGTCGGTCAAGACCAGATTAGAGCTCTGACGGAAATGTCGTCACCAAGGACTCAAAAAGAAGTACAGGTGCTGGCGGGGAGAATTACGGCGTTAGGAAGGTTCATCTCAAGGTCCACAGATAAGTGCAAACCAATTTTGCAACTCTTGAGGAAAAATTTGTCTTTTAAATGGAATGATGAATGCGAAAGGGCCTTCCAGAAACTGAAACAATATCTAAGTAGGCCGCCAATATTGTCAAAACCGACACCAGGGGAAACGATTTTCATCTACTTGGCAGTATCAGACATAGCAGTCAGTGCAGTACTAACGCGAAGGGAAGTAATGAACGAAAACCCGGTCTACCTCCTCAGCAAAAGGATGACTTCTCCAGAAACAAGATATTCCAGGGTGGAGAAGTATGCACTAGCTCTACTTTTTGCGGCACAAAGGTTGAGACCTTATTTTGAAGCCTATCACCTCACAGTGGTTACGAATTTACCACTGAATCAAGTAATGCCAAAGTTGGAACGTTCAGGGAGGATGGAAAAATGGGCAGTATCGCTAAGTAAGTATCAAATTCAGTATGAACAGAAGAAGACCGAAAAGTCCCAGGTACTTGCAGATTTCTTGGCAAATTTCCCTATAGAAGATGAAACTTGGCATGTGGATATGATGGTAGACGAGCACCTTGAGGTCACAGTTTCAAAAACGGTCAACTGGCAACAGGTTAAAGGTTGGAGAATTTTCACAGATGGGTCAGTGAACAAAGGAAGATCAACAATAGGAGTGGTGATCATAACGCCTGACGAGACAAAAATCGAGATAGCAGAAAGCTTAGCTTTTCCGGCAACCAACAATGAAACAGAGTACGAAGTTGTGCTTAAGGGGTTAGAAGTCTTGAGAAAGCTAGGGGCGGAAGAGGTGACAGTGTTCACTGATTCAAAGTTAGTGATGGAGCAATTCAGTGGAGTGTACAGAGCCTTAACAGGAAAGATGGCGGCATACCTTGAAGCCTTGAAGCGGAGTGTCGACAAATTTTCAAAAGTGGAAATTTTGCATTTGTTTAGAGGAGAAAACCGTCACGCAGATGCCTTGGCGTACCTAGCTACGGCAACAGAAGAAGATTCAACTAAGACAATTACCTTCACGCAAAGATCTCAGCCAATGATAGAGTTAGAGGAGAAAATCGTGAACCTCATACAGAACATGGGGGGCGAGCTGGATGGATCCGATAACAGACTACTTAAAGAATGGGACGCTTCCAGAGGAAAAGACGAAAGCAAGATCAGGTTTGGAACAGTCAAAGAGATATGCTTTAGTAGGGGAAGACCTATATAGAAGATCTCCAGCTGGACCGTTACTAAGATGTGTTCACCCATCTCAAAAGGAAGGGGTCATGACGGAAAGCCATAGTGGCAACTGTGGAAATCATTCCCCAGGAAGGGTTATGGCACATAGAATTATGATACATGGGCATTACTGGCCAAGTATGTATAAAGATTGTTGTGACTACGCCAAGAAGTGTCATGGTTGTCAAGTCCATGGAAGGCTGATCCATACCCCGGCGGAAAATCTTCATTTCATAAGTAACCCGTGGCCCTTCTCGATGTGGGGAATTGACTTAGTGGGCAAGCTGGAAAAATTGGAGGGCAGAGAATATCTCATAGTTGCCACGGATTACTTCACCAAGTAGATAGAAGCAGAACTGCTAAGGAGGATAAGGGAGACTGAAGTCAGAGATTTCATCCGGTCATATATTATTTGCAGGTTTGGACTTCCAAAGGCAATTGTGGCGGACAACGGTGCACAGTTCAGGGGGGATAAGTTGAAACAATTCCTCGAAGGTTACAACATCAAGCATCTATTTGCAACTTCGTTCCACCCACAGGGAAACGGGCAAGCAGAAGCGTCGAACAAAGCCATACTTGAAGTTTTAAAGAAAAAACTGGAGGATAAGAAAGAAAAATGGTACGAGAACTTATGGGAAGTACTGGGCCTATCGAACAACGCCAAGAAGATCAACAGGTGCAACACCTTTCTCCTTCACATATGCAGACCGTCAGGAATGTAGTAGTCGATATTGGGATGGACAATGAAGTAATAGAGAGAGAGTTGATCTTGGCAGATGAAGTTCGAGAACGCGCAAAGATGAAACTTGAAAACTACCATAGGCAGGTGGAGAAAGCTTACAACAAGAAAGTCAAACCGAGAAGTCTCATTCCGAGAGATCTCGTACTCAGGAAGCAGAATCCGCCACCAGCCAAGCTAGAACCAAATTGGGAAGGACCTTTCTTAGTAGACAAGGTTGGAGTTAATGGAGCATACTACTTCACATACCAGAATAGCACCCCTGTAGATAAGCCTTGGAGTATCAGCAATTTGAAGAAATACTATGCTTAGGAAAGCAGAGAAGTATTAATTTCAAAATTTTGTATGGAGTTTTCTGATCTCAGACTCGCATCATTGTAAGTTGTGACTTTTGAAATTTTAATGAAATAGATGTTTGTAGTTTATAGCTTCTATAATATACCGTATATAGCTTTCATAGAAGATCTTGGTTGTGGAAAAGAAAAGATACCTTGACTGAGACCGGGCTAAAGGTCAGTCAAGAGAATTGAGCTGAAATCCAATTTAGATTGGTGGGGAGCAATATAAGTGCAGACTTGGCTTGGCAGGCCGTTAACTATATGTTGACAGTCTCTATGTATTGTTTCCTCCTCACTGAGTTTGAGATAGACAATACAGTGAGGTGCCTCTAAGAGAGAAGAGCAACAATGCTAGTGGGTCAATGGGGTCTCATTTTGAGTTCACCGTGACGATGGGAATTGGGGAAGTAAGACCTAATGTTGACACACGAGAAACCTTCACCAGCAAAGGGGACACACGCTATGTAACTAGATTACATAGGTATGCCCCCATGACGGGTGTAGCTCAGAGAATGAACAAAGATAGTTCTAAGGGAGATATGAGCTATCACAAGCAAGATTATAAGTAATGCAAGCAATGATTAAGCCATAAAAAATATAGAGATAAGAAAACCAACAACAAGGTGCTAAGTAATAAAGTTTACAATAACAAAGTTTTATTACAAAAACGGTAAGCCTCGCTGTACTCAAGTTTGGGGGTTAGGAGATGGACCCTCATGAGATGACGGAGCAGGAGAACCAGACAAGGAAGGAGGCAGTTTTAGCTTCTTAGAAGCAAAGAAGGAAACCAGATTCTCCTTCACCTGAGCTTTTACTTGAGCAGCAATGTGTTCAGAAGACTTTGCCACAAGCTCATCATACTTTGCCTTATAGTCGTCTACAACTTTGGAAACGACATCCTCATTTTCTTGCTTAAGAACTGCTTCCTGCTCAGCAATGTCATGATGCCATTGGTCATAGTCATTCTCATGCCTGGTAGCCATCTCATTCAGGCGAAGAATTTTCTCATCAACCTTCTCACGCCATTGGGCAATCTCTTCACGATGGGCTGATTCCAAAGCAGCAACGCGTTTTGGAAACTCTCCCTCCAGCCTAGATTATATCTGCTTGATTTCAGCCTCACGGTTGGCGGCATCCTCTTTGCGTTGAGACGTTAACTGCTCTATTTCAGCCTAGAGGGACCATTTTTCATTAACTAAGCGGTTATTGTCAAGAGTAAGGTTGTGTTTCTCTTGGAAAAGCTTTCTGCGCTCTTCCATCAACTTAGAGGCATAGCTGCTAGACTTAACAGTGAGAGTGTTAACCTAGAAAGAAAGAAGGATCAGTATCGATAACATATTGAATTCAATAAACAACAACAGAAGATAAGAACTTACAAGGGAGAGAGCCTTATAGAGTTCTCAGTTGCATTCATTAAAATGCATCTGATCAATCCTGGCTTGATCAGAAGGCAGAATAGAACTTTGCAAAGCAGAGAATGCAATGACACCATCGCTGATAGCGGAATCAGTGGAGCTGAAAATTGGGCGATTGACATGAGGGGAAAACTGTGGTTGAGGAACTGGAGGAGCCCCATAGCAAGTAGGGCCACGAGATGAGCTGGCCTTGCCCGAAATAGGAGTAAGTAAGGTCTTGGCCGTTTGATGGAGCAGGACACTTGAGCGGCTGGAGGAGGCCTTCTTGGGCAAGGACAGAGGAAGAATCCATTGGTTCTGATATCCTAGGCTCTCCAGAGCCAGCAGATGTTGTAGGAACAGAAGCTGGAATGGGGCCAGGAATGGAGGGAGGTGGACATTCAACATCAGTTTCATCACCTGACTCAGAGGCAGAAAAACGACAATTAGAAGATGACCGAGGAGCATATCTAGGCGCTTCACGAACAGGCACAACTAACGTAGCAACATCAAAAATTTCATGGTCAATGGGAAGGGGAGGTGGCATTGCAGCAACAATAGGAGGTACGTTAGTACGAGTGCGAATCTGTCAGGAGAAGAGTGTGGAGATGAAGAAGCTGAACCTGTATGAGGTAAGTCCTCCATGACGGCATCGCCGAAATCAAGACCGTCAGTGTCGATACCGAGTTCATCGATATTAACAGAGACCTTAACCCCACTGAAATCAGGTTGATTGGGGAGCTCCATTGAATTGGAGGAATTATCAGAATGCTCGTCGACTCGATCGGCTCTCCTTTTAGGGATTTTAGCTATTTTGGCCTTCCGTGCAGACCGCTTGTAGTGCGCCAGTGGTGATTCTGGGGACTCGGGTAAGGATTCCGGCTCAGCTTGGATAGCCTGAAAATCAGATATCTCAGTTGAAGCAGGAGAAAGATCGCAAGTAGAAGATCTGACAATCTTTTGAAGACGTAAAGCAGATAAAAAAGGAGAAAGCCGAGAATTTACTCTTTTTTGCTTCTTCTTCGCTGGAGATGCCAGCTGGAAGGTTGGTTGAGAGACTACAGCAGGAGAAGAAGATGGAGGGATACGAGAACGCTTCAGAATCAAAATTTCTCCAAGAGGAATATCATCCCCATCATCTTCATGTTCGTTGGCGGCTTCAGCAGCTGGAGCTTTGCCTTTGTTTCTAGATGGGGGAGGAGATGCAGAGACAAAAGGAGAAGGAGAAGGCTTGCCCTTCTTATCTTTTAAATAATCTTTATGGCAGTAGACAGGAAGAACGTGATCTCCTAGGTCTAGCTCTTTTGTTAGTGGGGTGCCGTTCTTCTTGGATTGGGTAAGATTCTGAATGGCAGAATAGCCGCTAGGCCCTGAACCGACTAGAGGTTCCCAAGGGGCGTCGACGGGTGGTTTTATAGCTTTTCCGTCAGCATAAATTTCTGAAAACGAAAAAGGTAAGAAAAGTTAGGAAAAATTTGGTAGGTCAACGAAATAAATATTTGCGAAATTGTAGACCAGTATATTTAGTAAAAGGTAAGAGGAAGAACTTCCGGTATTAAACCGCCAATATCTCAAAGGCTTTTTAATAGTGGGACCTTTCCCACCAAAGTTGCCACTTACAACGAGTGGGAAGTCAGGCCATTCTTTGTCGCTTTCAAGCAACTTCTGCACAATGGATTTCCTACCATTGCGTTTGACGAAGTAGTAATAAGGTTGTCCACACTTTTCTTCACAAACCCTAACGTAGTAGCATTGACGTACGTCACTAAGGGTAACAACAGTGGTGCCCTCACTGTTCAGTTGATCCATAGATCTTAATACCCACCAGAAATTTCCTATGCACTGACCAGGGGTGAGCTTGTAAAAATTGAGCACATCACGGACAAGCTCCGAGAATGGGAACCGGCAACCAAAGGCAATTTGATGTGTCGTCACCATGATCGCATCTTGTCTGGAGAAGTCATGATGGGCAAACCGTAGAGCCTTTTTATAATGATAAAGCTCTACGTCAGCAGGTATATCATACTGCTGACGGAAAAGATCGAGGTTGGGCCTAAATTCGTAGGTAGTTGGGTCCTGTAAGTCTAGGTAGTAAGTAGAGGAGGGTGAGTCAACAACTTGACGGGTTTGGGCGCCGCCATCTCTAGGGGTGTCATTCCCAGTTCTACTTGAAATATTTTTCTTCTGATTGGCTTGATTGGATGCCATTGATATGCTAATCAACAAAGTCTACAAGGAGAAAAATATTTGGGGGTGCCAAGGGGAGATCCTAACAGAAGGAAGAAAAGGGGGAGATCCTAACAGAAGGAAGAAAAGGAGTTTAATTAAAATGGTATCTGTGTACTTGGGTATGAGGAAATCTAGAATAAGGAATAAGTAAAACTTTAAGGTTACTAAAAAGAAAATTCGACAGAAATTAAAGAGATTCAAGCATGGAAAGATAGATTTAGCAGTACAAGTAGTAGGAATAGAGGATAACTAACCTGTAAGAACCAAAATAAAGAAAGCCTGAACAGAGAAGAGTCAGAACGCCGTCGTTGGAGGAAAGGTGGAGTGATTTACACAGAGGAGGAAAGAAGAGAGCTTGAAGCGAAGAAGAAGATAGCAAAGGAAGATGAGAAAAGAGAGAAATTTGCTAAAGTATAGAATTTATAGCCCCAAACAAACGTGTAGGAGACAGAGGAGAGAGAAAGATTAATGATGGGACAAGGCGTTGAGATATGGAACGGCCGCAGTAATACCATGATTACACCTAGGGTAAATGCGATGCAGCACGTGGGTAAGGGTGAATGCATGTCTGACACGTGGAACGAATCTTTAGTGAAAAGTTATAAGAGACAAGTGTGAGAGTCACGTGGTGGATAAGAGAAGGATTTAGGCGGGAAAGATTTGAGATTTAGAGCCACACCAGAGAAACCTCCGAACCGTTACCCAAATGATATATCACTGGAAGACGGACGGAGGAGGGGCGATGTAAGTACCATATGATGTAGAATGATGTGGCGGTACGGAGATAGGGGGAGTAGGTAAATAAAGAAGGATTGAGAAGTAGGAGATAAAGGCTAGGAACATTCTAGAGCATCACGGGCGAGGCACGAGAGAATTAGTTGTGAAGCACTTGCCCCATAGTGTATGGAAGAGAGTTAACCACGTAGGAGGAGGGAAAACCCTAGGATCTTCTAAGGATCCAAGGGCTAAGAGGAAGCGGTGAAAACCGATATATAAGGAAAACCGTAGGGTAAACAGAGGTAACTATTCACTCTTTGATTACACTCATTTCTAAACCTGGCCTCCATTACTGACTTCATCGTTGGAGCTTTACCCACCGGACTATAACCGGTGGTCTTTGCAGGTATCAAGAGGAGAGTCAGCAAAAGGAGTACATCACCCTGATCTGTGACCAAGCTCAAGAAAAATCTTACACAAATAATAGGATATATATGTAGGACCAGGAATACCGGCCACTCAGGTAGTGGACTCAGATCTGAGGATCTATGCTCTCAGCAAATTTTGTGGGAATTGAGCGCCGACATATATATTATTTCCAGTTCTAGGCTTTGTGCCAATTGCATTGGATGATTTGGCTATTTCTTTTAGAGGTAGCTAGCTAGATTCGTTCTTCAAGGAATATGTACAGTCTTACTCTTACATTAGGAAAATTAATGCTTATTGAACCGACCAGGTAATTTAGTTGAAAATTATACGGATATGTATTATGCACTCCTAGATACATACTAATCTAAATAAAAAGGAGTGTACTATTGTTGTTGATTTGTTGATAGTCAATAATGGTGACTATCCATCAGGTCCTCATTTTGCAAACATCTCGTGAAAACGGCAATGTAGTCGGAGAAGCATTTCAGGAAACATGTGAATGCAGCGTCTTTGTAGCAACACTTTGGTAAGCACCTTGTCAACACTATTTTACTGTCGATAAAACATTCTAGCCTGCTATCTTGGCCATTAACACCATTGATGTTAATACATGCCAAGAACAACACAGTGAGCATAAATAAGATCGTCATCCTAGTGATCCATGTGGTATCATCATTTCCTGCTGCAACCATATTTGAGTACTATATTGGAGTGGTGGCCTGGCGACTTTGCTGCGGTAGAGATTCTGCGGAAAGGGGGTTTTAAAAGTGTGGTACATAAATGATGTCATGTTGTTTAAGTTCTCGCTTTCAGTACATCTCCCACATTCCAGATGCATGCATGCATGGACATCTTTCATGGATCTCTGTCTTCCAAATATCGTGACCGTCTTACCTTAGAAATTTTCAAACAATTTCTTAGTTGAAACAAAATTCGTACGAAAGTAGATAACATGCAAAATCTTTTGTGTGAGGCATTCATCCCTTGCTTGTTGATATTGATTAAGCCGTGCGGTGTATATATATCATTCACGCCTCCAAAAACGTAACTGAGAAGTCTGAAAACACACACATAATCTATCGCTTATTTAAACCTTCATAGATAGATCGAATCTCACCAACTTACACCACCCTATAGGCTAAGTTCTGGTTCAGGAAAGGGTCAACCCAAACCACTTAAAAACTCAACCATCTCTAGCTAGCGATTCAGATATGGCTGCAGCACAACCCATCTTAGTTACCTTACTGTTTGCTGTGATGTTGCTTACATGCTCCATATACAGTGTGAGAGGTAGGACTCTTGATCCACTGGTATGCCTAACAAATTGTGAAGCAGTATGCTTTTATTGCGCAGAAGGGTGCTTGCCTTTACAAGTTTCGCAGCAATTGTTTTGTTATTTGGATTGCAAGCTTGAGAAACTCCAGTGTCTCGTCGCATGTTCGTACTAAACAAGTAACTTAAAATTACAGGGGAAACAATTGTATTACAGATGATATATCCGCATTATTCATAAATATATTTATATATGTACATGAATAAATAAAAGTAACACCTAATGTTGAATCTTATGAAATATATTGTAAATTTGTAATCACCTTTGACCTCTCCCTCCATTCTTCTGTAAACTATCAGAGTTCTTTATTAGAGATTTCAAATAATTTCTTGGGTGATTAAATGGGTTAAGAAGACCAAAACGTACCCAAAGCCAGCTTCATAAATCATACTGAATTTTCATATCTTAAAATGCAAATGAAGTACTGTATAAATTTCTGTATGCAACCCAAAACAACATACGGGTAAATGTGCAGTCCTACCCAAAACAACATACGGGCAAATGTGCAGTCCTGCTCAAACTATCACTACAGAAGTCCAACCTGAGCCTGTTGCACAACGGTTGCATTCCTCCCACAAAGTGGAGAAGTTGTTGGTTCGAAACACGTCAGCAGCGGATTGTTTGATAAAAAGTTTTTTTTCACGTAATTTAAAGGGGTAGGGTCCTCTCAACCCCACTCGCGAATCAAAAAAAAAAAAAAAAAAAAAACCCAACCCAATTGTACAGGCAAATATATATGATTCAAAATCTCAAATCCGAAATCAGGCTGGTTTTAGCATTGAGCCTTTGACATACAGTATTTGGGTTTTTGGCATTAGAAGTTGTTGAACTCCTCTAGATAGTGTATGGGTGTAATAGATAGCAACGTAATAACGGTTGGTTCTAATGAATGTGCATTTATAAAAACAATTTGCAAATTGATTTGCTATTTACAAAGAGTTGTAACGCAATTTTGATGCGCTTGCTCTCCACTTTGTTATAAATTATTTCGAGTAATCCATATATAATATATATTTATCAAAAAAAGAAAAAAAAAATAATAAGAATTGACATCTATAGTTTGTGATTGCAACAAATCGATCCATACAGCTTTCTTCAAACATCTTTTGGAATTTTAATTACACAACAATAGAGAGCAGAAGAGATATATGAAACTATACATTGATTATTGAAAACAATATAATGTATTAATATGATACTACATGTGAATGTACAAGTATAAGAATTCAGCTCTCTTATAGGATCAGGTTGCCTTCTGGCAATGAAGATCTGTAGATTTATGACAATTCCACAAATAATTAACCATGCCATCGATCTTCTCTAACTTAATAACTCATGACAGACTTATAATCATCACCCTAGTAGAGACGGAACAAAAATAGCTAGCTTGGACATGAAAGCTGCATGTTACATAACTACCTAAGCAAAACATACATTTGGGATGGATCATATATACTTCTTTCCTCGTACGCGTCTTCAGGTTAGTTCTTCTTAGAAGATGTTTTTCACAATCGTATAAGAAATAGTCAGGGTTGGATATTATTCTAGAAGTTGTCACAATCCAAATTGATTTCCTGCAGGTCAGATAGTTTGAAGTCTCAACTTAGTACTTTGTCAGAAAAACACGCAACGGCTTTCACTAGATACTCATCCCTCACTTGTTTCGTCACGACACTAAGTGTACTTGTTTATATTGATTGAGCACTTGATGAAGCCGTGCAGTGCATATCATTGGCTTAAAACGCTAAGCATGCCTCCAGAATTTAAGGGAATAGCAATTAGAAACATAGTGGACAATCTCAGAAAGAAAAAAAAATAGCATAACTAATAAAACCGCCCCTCAAATCAAAGAACAACTTACACAACCTAACAACCCTATAAGCTATATAAACTGCCTAATCTCATAAACCATCTCTAACAATTGAGATATGGCTGCGGCAAGAGCTCCCTTACTTACGCTGCTGTTTGTTGTGATGTTGCTAGCTTGCTCCATGTCTAATGTGACAGGTAGTAAGGATAGTGCATTTGTATGCCTTGAAAAGTGTGAAGCAAAATGCATTATATGCTCAACAAAGTGTCTCTCTAGAGGACTGAAAGCAATCAGTTGTGAATTGTCTTGCAAGGGCAAAAAACTCACATGCCTCGCGAAATGCTGATATTGAATAAGGACTATTCATACTCAAAACACAAGCAACAACAGGAAGATGAAATAAAAATGTCTCACCTATACACAGACATCCACACTAGCTATTTGATTATTATGTATTGATATGCAGTTGAATATGCAATTGATCTAATAAAGTTGCCTGTATTTGATAACTGATCAAGAATAATGTAATCACCACTCCCTCCATTTTATAGAAACATTTATTAAAAAATTTTACTTTTATTTGCTTTTGGTGATTGATCAGGTGAGGTTAAGAAGATGCAAGTCTCCAACCTTCATAAACAATACTCAATATACACTACAACTTATGTACTGGTCATTTTCATCTGGAAATGATATAGAATTTAGATCTGTATACTTCTATGAAGCTTATCAGTTATTCTAAATTCAGGCTTATGAAATTCTTTATAATCTGGTCAGTAAAATCTTCTTAAAGACCCTGCAATAATATGTAGCTTTTTTTACATGACCCTAACTATTTCGAATCAAGGTCATATTTAACTAACTCTGGAAACAGAAGATTACAAACTGATCAATTGTTTGTAGCAAATTAATCCATTTGGCTTTATTCAAACATCTTTCAGAATTTGAGCAGAACAGATTTAAAATATGACATCCGATAATTCATTAATATTAATTCTACGATGTGTACAGATGATATCTTACAGAGACTGTACAGGCAAACTTGATTTGTCTACACTTTTACAGCAGAAACAACATAGAGCACTAGCCAAAAGCGCAAAAGAAAAAGTTAGATTTAAACTAAAATTGGACTGGCCGTGTGCATCCACAACACAAAAAGTCAGCTCTCACTTAAGAGTAACTAGTTGGTCGTCCCAGTTTCAGGTTATATGGAAGGACCGGGTTGGCTTGGATGAGTGCCTTCCGGCAATTGGTCTTCCTCTTCCAATGGAGTTTCTCTAGACTCACGACGATTCTGTGATGAAGCATGCCATCTTCTTCTCCAACTCAAGAACTCAAAGAGGAGAGAACTTACACTCATCATCACACCAAGCCCAGTAAATGTGGAAAGGAGGATGGACAAAACAGCTTGCACATGAAGCTGCATCTCAGAAAAGTAAGAAACACATCATTTAGGTTGACTCAAGCATATTGCATTGTTGTTAGTTTTTCTGTCTAACAGCTTAGAAGTGCCTTTGAATGAGTTTAACAGACAACTCACTATAGGAGGGTCAACAATGGGTTTTAACTCACTAAGTGCCTTTGAATGCCTCGGATATACTCAGTTTTTGCCCCAATGAAGAATTACAACAAAATTTCAGCAATGGGTTTTAAGAAAATCTGTTATTTTCTTATACAATAGTGATGAGGAGAGGAACCTACTTACCACTGAGTAAAACATATGAGCGAAGAAAACCACCAAAATGAATTGTATGAATGAATAGACCCAAACGAACTTTCTCTCAACTATATATCACAATAAAAAAAAATTAGTCAGATCACCAACCAGCAAGAGGTAATAACAGTAGATATTAGGCAGGTAGTTCTACAGTAAATTGTTTAACGACATTAAGGTCTAAAAGCAGGTTATCAGAAGATATCACTGCAGCTCAGAGGAATGGACCTCGATTCTAACCAAAACTATCCCAGTTCTAAATCGTCAAGAACTTCGGTGCATTCAGAAGGATGCGAAGAGATTGTATATATACACCATGTAATTAGCATGCCACTGTAACTGTTACATTGTACCAAGGCTTGGTATGTAGGAATTTAATACCCACTGATTAAGTTTATTAAGCAGTATACTGGATGTGATTGGTGCTGAAAAGATAAACGATTAAAATATAGGAACCACAATGCTAGCTCATACCATACATGGCCATATATATCACGCTTGACATCAATGGTCTAACACGTACTCCCATAGTAGATCTACATCAAATTTTAATATTTCCCAAGGGACTGTAACTAAATCAACTCACCCATGGTTGATGATGACATTGATGCAAGAAGACCCAGGATGCAGGAAAATGGCAATGCTATAGCTACTGCACCAGTTCCCATTTTGCTAACCTGCAAAAGGGTGGTGCAAAGGTTAAAAAGCAAGGTCCGAATGGAGAATATATGAAAATGCGTAATCCTAAAAAGGTAAAAGAACAGAAGACAAGATTACAATCCTACCAAAAGCTGTTCAAGAACACAGAAGTAGGCAAGCATACTCATTATGACAAGAATAGGCAATTCATGCCAAACCCTGTCAAAATTCACCACACAAAGTTTTAGGAAGTTGTATCACAATAAACTTAAGAAGAAGTCAGCCTATAAAAGACATGATAGAATTCCCTAACAAAAATAATACATCTTCATTAGGAGAAGTATCAGTATCGAGAGATTTGTGTAGTCCCCAAGATGTCTTATTTGGTTTAGCAATATTTAAATTTTAAAGGATGTCCTCCTTTGACTAATGATGGGTTTATATGATTGGCATTTATACTTTTGTGTAATAGTTCTAGAGATTGTAAGAGTTTTGTGCATAAGTTCCATACTTAGTAATTACAAGGAGACCCACAGCAAACTAGTACAACTTCCTCTGTGTATATAGTTTCTCCTCTGTTATATAGTATTTATAGAAAGAAATGTTAATAACTAAACAATCGCGGAAACATTCGTCAAGTGATAACTATAGTAATGATGTAACGTAACACAATCATACCCTCTTGGTTTATTGGTTTTACCTGACCTTGATTTCGATCAATCCAATAACTTCAGCAATTTCAAATTTAACTATTATATATATAATAAAATTGATTTATCAACGAATTAAAGTGTAAGCCTTGTTCCTACGCAAATGGAAACTAAAAATAATCCTTCACTTGCCTATATTGTTGAGATGCTATTTGCTGCCTTCTATTTCTGATAGGATTCTCCCTATCTTGGATTCGTAGAAGAGTAACAGGGAGGTTCTGAACTTCCTGGTTACACACATCACAGTTCTTGTTACCTTTTATGCTAAACCATTTTACAGCACATTCTTGATGAGCCAGTGCAAGATCACCTTTGCAGTGGCATTCCAACTTGAGAGTTTCACCACCTTCACCAAGTCCAATAAAACAGATTCTACAAATAGCCTCTTCTTCAGGAATATCTTCACGTTCAGCATCATTATTATCTGTACCACAAACCAAGACAGCAATATAAGACATAGGTTGTCTATGGTTGGGGAGGAGGAAACAAATGTGAAGACCTTAAAACTGCAATTGATAAATGAAATCCTAGAGTTAACTAAGAGTTTTGTGTTCTCACCATCAGACCAACTACAGAGTAAAAGACTACAAGGTCAGTTTAAAGGTAATCTATGATTTCAAACAATTAAGTTTTTAGTTCAATGTATACTGTGTGTTCAATTTTCCAGTGCAGAATTATGTGTGGATACATACTAAGATTAATAGAAATTACCAGCATTTTCTGTTGATGTGATATCAATCACGGCACTGCTCCCTTCTGTCAATCGAGGAGTTGTGGGGACTACACGAAACCTCCCTGCTGAAGAATCCATTCGCCTTATGCTTCTAATCTTTCTTGTTGGCATTGATAGAGAACGAGATATGTATCGCTGACCCTCCTTTTTCTGCAAAGTGAAAGCACTGTAAGGATGTACTCAAAAGTTGAATCTTTTGCGGAGGTGTTACTGAGTGTACCCCCTTTGGTTTAAGAGGTTACCACAGGGCACCTCGCATTGAATTTTGAACATAACCCAGTACCCAGACCATATGCACTGATGGGATATGGTCAATGGATATGTAAAATGCTTTAAATTTAACTCACAGTTGAATCCACTGGGTTGATTGTGCTTCTTCCATGCATAGAATCTGAGCTTGGGTGTGCGACCGGCGTAACAGGAAGTGATGATGTTCTCCTCATCCTGGGGGTAAATATATTTGTAAAAGAAAATGACCTCATGATGAACGGTTTCCTGCGTGACCCTGACGATGGAGTACACACAGCTAAGACAGCAGCCTTATCCATCACTGAAGTTGGACTTTGGTACTTGAAGCTTAGACGTGGTAGGAGATTTTTTCTGGATGATTTCCCTTTGGAAGAGGACGGGTTTGTAACTCCACTCTTTTTAGCAAAAGAGTTTGGTGTTGGGGGAAGACCTGCTCTTGTGGGTGTAGGGCTTGGTGTCGGAGGCATGTTTATTCTCACATCTTCACATGAACCTGTCAACTTCCTCAAGGGTATCTCTAGAAAGAGGTCTTGCCGTCTCCATGGTTGAACAGGACGGCTTTCTTCACTAACTTCAGTTGAGTTTTCACTCTGCAAAAATAACAGGAGAATTCGTGAATTAGATAGACATGCAAACCCATCCTACATATAATCTCGCACAACTTCAATCTTTTATAGGATATCGATTAGATTTAAAAATAATGGTAGTCAGTTCTGGCATGATACTACATGAATAAGTGACAAAAGAAAAATGGCGGAATTGTAAAAAAGAATATGAGATTGGGTTAGAAGAAAGAAGAAGATGTTTTGGTCAACTACAATACATGGAAGCAACAGGCAAAGAGATGTAACAGAGCCAACCAAATAATTAATGTCAAGCAGGGTTTTAGATGTAAGGACCCAATGGAGGATGTGAAGCTGAAACGCCATATAGAAGTAGGATTTCATTTTGGTTAAACCTTCAAATTCGGCAGAGCATTCCTTCTATTTCCATTAGGCCTTTGCAGTTTAAAGTCTTTGGATTTATAACCCAATTGTACAAATATAGATTCCGGTGGACCTCTTAAATCCATTGTGCTTGATGCCTACAGGTGTTGTATTGACCAGAAGTGTTAATTCGCCTATTTGACCCAATCTCCAACTCTTTCATAGTTTTACTTTTGCTACTTTATCAAGTCGATCTTGCCAAAACTGAACACATTTATCTCGGAATACATGTGAAAGATAATCTATGAAATAATATTAAATGCAGATTACAAGAGAATTGTTGGAGAATACTGCAAATTTTCCATTAAAAGTTGACCTGCAAAGTCGGAAATAACATCTTGAAAATTAAATAAATGATCATTTATTATTATCGTTGTTATTGTTTGGATAGCGATTAAAAATGTACAACACGTCAATGTGTGCGGCTGTGTTTTAAAATTAAGATGAATGATATGAGGTATGTGGCAATTAATCCAAAATTATTCACATATAATGTTTTAGATGAAGCAAAGCTTGGTACACTTGGCAATAATCTCACAACAACTTCCTTAGTCTGTATACCCAAACACTTTGGAAGATATCATATAGAAATGACAATTCACCAAAACACACAAGCATAAACTAAAATTTAAGCATGTAACAGTTGTAGACCCAGAACATTTAAGAAGCATAAGATTGATTGGGTGATTTAGATGTTATTTGCCTAATGTTTGTATCCTAACTATACCGACATCACATGATATCTTTTGTTTACGCCAATTGTTTATTAGATTCATCACGATCCCTCTGAGAGGATTACGCTTTCATGGCAAACAATTTAGCTATGATAGGTTTCTGGTGCCGTGGCAGACTTCAACATTGTTGAGTTAAAAACAGAATGAAATGTGCTCTAAAAAAATGAAGAATAATATGGAGAGAAAACTCACCGATAACGCAAATTTCTAATCAATTGCTCGAAAGATAAAAGAAAACCCTAGATTTTGAATTGGGGTGATACTGTAGGGATCTTGAAATCCCCAAATGCAGAATATAAAAAGCTTGTTTGAACTGCTGATTCTTCTCCACCACCAAGAAATCTTTCCCATTACGGCGACATAAATGGTGAAGCAAACACTTCACTGCCTTCATTTCTTCTAATCTGAGAAGATGATGGAAGTGATGGAATGGAAAGATTCCCCATTACGGCGGGAAATTTTATTCAAAGTGACAACACTTTGGACTTTGGAGTTTTGGAGATGGGGAATCAGGCCTACAACCTGGCCCAATTCAGACCCAATATCATTGTGACATTGAGGAGATGTGTTTTGATAGGTGAACACATACACTGTGTGACACATGTCACATTTTGTTAAGACGAAGAAGAAGAAGAAGAAGAAGAAGAAGCAGCAGCTTTGGGTAGAATAATTCTACTGAAAAAATTTCTTTCAACACACAACCGATGCTGATGAGTGATGATTATCAGGTTGCAGATAATTGAAATTTTTCGATCATTTTCCAAATACCAGAACTTAAATAAGATTGCTATGATATATATGATAATAATGATATTGATGCATACAAACAGAAAACAATTAACAATAATAAATAAAACCAGAATCTATACGTACAAGTAGTACATAAACATGGTAATCAGAAAGATCGATGAATCTGCCAAATTTAATTAAAAGCCTAGCCTGGTCAGAAATTAGGTATTTACCTTTGTGTTGATACTATAAGATGACGATGCTGTGTTACATTCACTCTTTTCAAGCTTTTCACTATCCATTGCTATTTCCTTTCAGCTTTCAAGTTATTTGCTTAGTAAACAAGCTAACTATTTAAATTCCAAGACTATTGAGTCAATAAAGACGATGAGCATTGACAGAGTTGTTGAAGTTGAAGAATGAAGATAGGTACTACTAGTGGCAGAGGCAGAGAAAGAGGTAAGATAGATAGATAGATAGTCGTAAATGAAATTATGGTTCTCGAAATGGGTGATGTATGACAGTGCATGTATATATACTATATACTATGCTCTTATTAATTGCTGTATGTTTAATTTTGCTCCACATTTAATTATGATGATGATTTAGGCCTATCTGAAGAGAATGACACAGTTTTATGAGTCTGACTACCACTTTCTGGTGGTGAATGGTGATGGTGGTTAAACACCTAGGCTAACTAGGTCTCAACTCAACTGCTCCCAAATCTTGCCTAACCATGTTACATGTTGAAGATCATACCTAAAATATATATTCAATAGCCCCACCCTTCCATCCCCACATCATATTAACCACTACTTTAATACTGTTGACCTCAGTCAACTCTTGTTGACTATTTACAGTACATATTATTGCTTTTGAGACTTTCTTTTACATAAACAACAATAAACTGGTACGTATTGATATTGTTCTTTGTTGGGGACTTTGGGCCATTGTTCATATATCTTCTTTATCAAGCTTTGTGAAAGGATGAATCAAGTTCACCTCATGATCAATCTTATGTCAATTAGTACTTGAAGAGTTGAAGTAATAGAAAAAAAAAAAAAAAAAAAAACTACAAGTGCTAATGATCATGTCACATTGTCACATATCACATATGACTATCACCAACTGTATTACTTGTACCACATTGGCAAACAAAGTTGGACTCACAAAAGTGATGAAAGAGCATAATTCCAACATGGCTGCACAAGTGCATATTTTTATGACTGATACAGGCTATAAAGAGAGAAATTAGATTCCACATACTTATCAAGAAAAGTGATATAATTAATTAAGATAAAGAGAATATAGAGATTGTGCTCCATATTTATTTAACAAGCTCACTTAGTCACTTATCACTCGCATTCCAAGCTCCAACGTTCTAAAATTCAAAAAAGAAGGCTTTTGCCAAACTACAAATGTGTGGTAGTAATTGGTCTTTTGAAAGCACAATGGAAAGGTTTATGCTTTTTCATAATTTTCTTTGCTCAAAGACAATGTTGGAAGGTTCCCATGATGAAGACATAGAACTTCCAATAAATGTGAGTGGAATCCTTATTAGTGGAGTGTAGGTGAGTGAGGCTTCACTGGATAATCTGCAAAGGTTGGTGGTGGCATTTCTGGTGCTTAATTAAATTCTTCTTATATATTGCCATATTGACCTCAGTCCATCAAATTTTCAATATATCAAATGCATTCATCTTTATTTAGAGGTGCTATATATATAACTGCTAATCCCATAACTAAATGTATTTTAAATTGTTAAGCAGATGAAATAATGCATGATTAGACTGCTGTGGACCAAATTAATTTGAATCACTTCATGATATCATATCAAATTTAAATATATGGACCTACACTTAGCTTGTTTGGCCGGATTTGGAATCTAGTTCTGCCACATCTTTTGCTCAATGGGGGAATATATAGCTCAGTGTTAAAATTTACAAGTAGGTAATAATCATCTCATAATAAGCTTCTTCATGGCCCTCCATTAACAATATAGTTAGGGTTGAGAAATAAACCCTCAGGCCTCAACTCCTCAAGTACTACAAAGTGATTATAAGTATAGATACCCTGATTGAAAAGCAAAAAACTCGGATTCAACAAAATGAACTTTCAATGTATATCTTCACTTTCGCTTGGATTAGAGAAGCGGTCACTTATTTATAATCTTTTTATTTAGCTATGTGAAGTAAACTTATAATTCAGAATACACACACTAAACACTGTACAGTTCGTGTACAATTACAGTATTTAGATTTAGAAATAAACTTCAACGCCCAATTGTAAGAATGAATATAGTTATTAGGACTAGGAGGTTGCCCTCCATTGATACACTTTGAGTTGGATGAATTGCAGTTATGTGAGCAATTTGATGCCTCTGTAACAACCGGTTACAAAGATTTGACACATTCGTGGACTATGGAGCTAAAGACCTTTAAGCCCAATATGGATATGGGGTCTAACATGTGATGTTTATAATCTCTACAACAGAAATCCTAAGTATTCAATATCTCTCTAGCCTCCCTCTACCTCCATTAGAATGTTTGTTTATCTGTGTGAGAATCCTTCATCCTCTTTTTTGTATTCTACATCATCTCAACAACAACCAGAGAATAGTAGTGAGTGAAGCTAGTGAGACAATTGTAAAGAGTGAATCTACAAAGAGAGTTTGTATGAGTGAAAGGATACTTAGAGGGCAATTGCAGGTGTTATAGTCTGTGAGAGATATAACCAATGTTTGTAGTCGTGATTATTACTTTTACATCATATAGTGGATTATTTATCGTTGTGAGGACGGTTGTGGATGTTTCCCAATGATTGGGTTTTACCACGTTAAATCTCGTGTCTCCATTATTCTTTATTGTTTTCTGTTTGTTTATTATTTATTGTTGAATTGCACGTATTTAGGGTTTACCAATATTGGTATCAGTCACAAGTCGTTTCGTTTAAGGATTTAAATACTCAAGCATTGATCCTTTAAGTGCAAAGATGTCTAATGATAATGCATGTTTCTGTTCAGATGATAATGAATTGTTTTTTGTTAGCACTAATGAATGGTATACTCTTTACATGCTTTCTGTTCAAGAGTGTGCAAGATTGGAAAAGGCTAATACTGATTTACAAAGAAAATTAGATAAAACTAATTCATTTTTTTTTTTTAATAATTCTGATGAAGGTTGTTTTACAGACAATGTTTTGCAATGTCGGGTTGATTCTCTCGAACAACAACTCAAGTCTGGTGCAGCAGACTATATACTTCAAGGGGAAGTTTATGAATCTAAAATAAAAACCTTGAAAAATGCTAATATTGTTTTGCAGGACACAAATAAGGTTTTGGAAAAACAGGTTCAAGTCTTTTTGTTGCTCATGATAAAGACAGGTTCAAGTCTTTATCAAATCTAAAGTTTTTGATAAAGAAAAATTTGACCTCTTGTGTAAAATTGCAGCATTATAGAAATCCAATCAACTTTTGGAGGATACAGTTGTTTTGTTAGAAAACAAGCCTTTTGGCATGGCAAGTACAACCAATGTTCAGGCTGAGGCTTTTACTAAAGAAAAACTAGACCTTCAAACTCAATTGGCCACTCTTGATAGACTCTATTGGTGAATTGGATGAACAATGTCACCGTATGACCTTGGAGAATGAGGCTTTCAAATAGGAGTTACGTGCTGCTAGAAAACAACTTACAGGTTTTGATAAGGCTTCTGGTGGCTTGCAGACTCTCATTAGCAGTGACAACTCTCATTCAGATAAATATGGTCTTGGTTATGATTCGAATGGTGTTATTTCGAGCAATGTCCATAGTAGTACTACTTTTATTCCTGTTTCTACTCTTGTTGTGTTATCAACACCACCTGTTGTTGTTCTAACTGTTCCTACAGTTGATCCTAGCCTCATGTGACGAAGGTCAAATCAAAGACTAATGCCAAGCATAGGCACTTTAAATGCCTTACTTGTAGTCGTTTTGGTCATACTTCTGTTTTTTGTTGGAACAAACAATTTTTGGTTCCCTCGTTTGTTTCCTCACATAATGGTTATTGGAACTCATTCAATTTATGCAGGCACATTCTCCTTGGAATAATTTTGAATATATGCCTCATTCTTATCCAGTTCTCATGATTATGTTGTTCCTTATACGCCTTTCTTTTAAGTTAGCCCTTTCTTTTGAATAGGCAAGTCCTGTTCGTAAAGCAAAAGTACTTCAAAGTTTGCCCGCCCTGTGGCAAGTGCCTAGCTCCAAAGAGTGACCAGAACATCGCCACTTACTGTACATCTTTCTTTCAAAAGATGAGAACACGTCCGCCAAAAGCAAAAGTGAAACTAATAGCCAAACACAGGCGTGCTCTCTCTTATTATACGAGACCGCCTCCCACTTTTTGCGCACTTGTTTGATGAGCTAAGCACTTTAGTCAGATCAGCCTGACGACGACTTAAAAAAGTAGAAATCAATCCCTATTTTCCAAACTAATGAACGACCCACCAAGCAACGACTAATGCCAAGCATAGGCACTTTAAATGCCTTACTTGTGGTCGTTTTGGTCATACTTTTGCTTTTTGTTGGAACAAACAATTTTTGGTTCCCTCGTCTGTTTCCTCACATAATGGTTATTGGAACTCATTCAATTTGTTCCTTGTGCAGGTACATTCTCCTTGGAGTAATTTTGAATCTATGCATCATTCTTATCCAGTTCTCATGATTATGTTGTTCCTTATACTCTTCTCCTACATTTTCTCCACCTTGGATTTCTAACTCTTTTTGTCCTAGGTTTCAGAAAAACAAGTCCTATCACAAAAGGAAGAAAATGAGCAAGACAAAGTTCGTTAATGACAGAGTCAAGGATAAGTCCCATTTCTTGTCTACACCTAAAGTGTGTAAGCCACGTATCAAGCAAGTATGGATAAGAAAAGATGAGTTGAAAGCTGTTTTAAACTTGAGAAAGTCTAATGGCATTTTGTCTTCGGGATTATTATGGTTTGTTTTAGCTATGCATGTGTTTTATTACTCGCCTTTTCTTTTATCACATAAGCTATATGTTTGGGTTTTAGTTGTTCTTGTCTCTTTCTTATTCTTCTTATTGAGTTTCTCCTATCTTTCTCTTCGGTTTTGTTGTGTGCTTTCTTTTACTTTGTCTATGTGTGACTCATTGCTTTCTGTTTTGTCCTTTAAGGTGTGTCTTTTTATAAAATACATCATTTTTTTTCGTTCTCCCTTGTATGATCTCTTGTATGAGTGCATTTCCTCTTAACTTGTTGCCTAAGCTCACACTTTGTCGCTTACATATTGTAATGCCTTGGATAACATTCTTTTGAGGTTCTTGGGTCCTTGATTTGTACCATGATCTATTCCTTTGATCTCTTGCACAATGCACTGCATGCTTACTTGTTGGTGTTTGTGGGTATCATTCTTGTGTTTTTGAACTTCGTCTAAGTGCATTATATATCTTCAATTGAGTTGTTTGAGTAGGTCCTCTATGCCTTATAGTGTTTTCCTAATTTATTTATTCGGTAGTGGTCAAACACTCACTAAATCCCCAGTCTTATATTTGTCTTGTGAGCATATGCATTTGGTAGAACGCCCGTTGGGGTTGTGAGGGTCATGCAATGACGGATGCATAAGTGATGTTAGTTCTTGTTGCATGTTAGCATGGAGATTGCACTACTAGGAGGTGGTGATATGCCAAAAGATGTAGGCTAAACCCTACCTCATGTTTGTGAAAAGATGGAGGTAAATGTCTCTCCCACATAAGAATGACATCAAGATGTACGTTTTTATTCCTACCACATGTGGCAAAATTGAAAGAGTTCACATGTTTTATGCGTATTGAAGAATATTTAGTTTATGCCATAACCTATGATATATTACTTCCAATAAAGAAGGTGTTGATCAAGGTGTCATATATCCAAAATAAACTCATGTGTTTTCTTAAGTAAAGGCATAGTTTATGTAGTTTAATCCTCTCTTGTGATTGGTATGATGTTCTTGGTGTTCAATGCATAATAGTTGTGGTGCACTCGATTCTACTTGTACTAGTATTGCCTTACACACACACCAAAGTTAGTTTATAATACGTTTCAAGTGCTTTCGATTCTCTTTCATTTGTTTCCATTGCATTATATAGGCTTTCCATTTGTTCAAGTGCTTTCGATTCTCCATTCGGTGTCTCCATTCTAATGTCTTTTATCTCTGTTTGAACATTTTCAGTTTTTCTTGATAATGTTCGTTCGAACGTATGGTTTTTTCGATCAAATGTATTTTTAATACCCTTGGCTTGTGTCTGACAACATAGTTCGTTCGAACGTTGATCTATAACGATCGAACATCTATGTGGTTCTCTGTTCGTCTAATAATTAATTCGACTATTCGCATATTTTACACGTATTAATCGGGCATTTATTCGGCGATTTTTTTACCGAACATTTGGTCAAACAATTTTCTCATTGATTTGACCGTTGAGTAGTTGACTTGCTTTGACTTGTTGACGTTCGGACACTGTTTCAGTACGATAAAACATATTTTTGAGGGCTCTCTTTGCTCTATCTCTTGTTAGAGTTTCCGTTCAAATGTTCTTTTTTTCCATTCGAATATAACTTGATTTTTAATAAATAAATACAAAATTTTATTTATCCCTACATTCGAACATCTGGTTCCTTCGTTCGAATGCATTTCTTAGTACTTTTGGGTTGTTCTTATGAAGTTGATTACGTTCGAATGTCCTCTAACAATGTTCGAACGTCCGACATTTTCAGTTTTTTTATCTGAACTTTGCAGGGTTCTACAGAACAAAGTACTAAGCCATTGTTTGAACGATGTATCTTGTTGAAAGCATGGAGAGTCCTCTTTCTAACCAATCGAGGGTTTGCCATTTGGAATTTTGGGAAAGGAGACATGATCATTTTTTCTAACATGTGTCGAATCTGTTTCTTCTTCGTTGCTCATTTGTGACAAAAAGGGGGAGCTATTTGTTGACTCTAATCTGTTTTTCTCTGAGTTTGTGTTGTCTCTTGTTTGTATATTTCAGATATGCAACAATTGAAAGGGAGAAAAAATTTGAAGATTATAGAAGTCATTAATTGAGGGGGAGATGTTCTTAAATACTCGAGTATCATTGCCTTTCGTTGTGTCTCTTGAGAAAGCTTCTGCGTTGCTGTAGAAGATGTCTTTAAGAGTGTTGTGTTGTTACATTGAGTGAGTGAATCAATGTAATGGTTATATGACCAATATCTTTTGTTACTTGGGTTTGAGATGTTCAAGTGATGAGAGATTAGAGTCATGGTGTTTTGTCACGATGTGTCAAAGGGGGAGATTGTAACAACCGGCTACAAAGCTTTGACACATTGGTGGACTATGGAGTTGAAGACCTTCAAACCCATTGTTGAGTTAGGCCCAACATGGATATGGGGCCTAACATATGATGTTTATAATCTCTACAACATAAACCCTAAGGATTTAATATCTCTCTAGCCTCCTTCTACCTTCATTAGAGAGTTTGTTTATCTGTGTGAAAATTATTTATCCTCCTTCTTCTATTCTACATCATCTCAACAACAACCAAAGAATACTAGTGAGTGAAGCTAATGAGACAATTGTAGAGAGTGAATCTACAAAGAGAGTTTGTATGAGTGAAAGTATACCCAGAGGGCAATTGCAGGTGTTATAGTCTGTGAGAGATATAACCAGAGTTTGTAGTCGTGAGTGTATTACTTTTACATCATATAGTGGATTATTTATCGTCGTGAGGACGGTCGGAGATGTTTTCCAGTGATTGGGTTTTACTACGTTAAATCTCGTGTCTCCATTATTCTTTATTGCTTTCTGTTTGTTCATTATTTATTGTTGAATTGCACTTATTTCGGATTTACAGCCTCTTCATGTTTTTAAAGGGAAGGACAACTCGTCATGCACATGAATATCGCTAATGCACACTTGTTGAAGCACAACCCACCATAACATCATGAGAGATCACCGCACGTACTGTAGTGCATGATGACAACAACAACGCCACAACAAATACTAGTGTGCCCATGTGATGATGTGCATGTCTTTGATATCCCCAGCTGAAACCATACTTCAAAATTTTAAAGAAAAAAATGTTAAGTTGGAATGATGCCAGCTTTGTATGTAGGTGCTAGTTAGTGTGATCTGTGTGGTTTTATAATACTAGAAAAACTAAAACGTCTATATAATATTATAAAGTGGTCTTATAAACACAGCCGTTAGATGTCTATTGAAACAACCATAACTATTGGATATACATTAAATTATATAATCGACGTAATAATAGCCGTTAGATGTGGAAAATCGATCCTAACATTTAGTTGTCTATTGAGACAATCGTAGCCATAGGATTAATATTATTTAAGTATTTTTCATTTAATGTACCAAATATAACCTATAATGTAATAAGTAATAAATCCACAAATTAAATATTACATAATAACCTCGTTATACTTTGCTTAGAATATGGAATTAGACATTTAAATGGAAACAGATGCTTCTATTCATGTTATATATTTCCTTTGTTCCATCTCTCTCTCACCCACCAAAATCAGTCCACTTTCACGCATAGGTTTCTACGTAATTTTTTATTTTTTTCTTATTGGTAAGCGAGGTTGAGGGGACCCCTACTCTTTTTTGTAAATTACGTGTGGAAACTTATATCAACAATCCGCTGTTGATGTGTTTCGAATCCACGACCTCTCCACTTTGTTAGAGGGGTGCTACCATTGAGTCACAGGCTCATTCGCTTAGCTGTATTGTTAGTGATACAAAATGTTAAAAAGTCTTCCAATTGTTGTTAATTCCTTCTTCATTAGCTGTATTGTTTTTTGTTTTTTTCTTTTTGGGACAGGTACAAAGTTGTGCTTACAATGGTTGGTATAAAAAAAAATAAAAAAATTGGCTTTCAATTACAAATTATTTTCACTTTTATTTTTTTTCCAGTTTTATATAATGTAGGATCCAAAAGTTTAACACACAAATATAATGTATTCCAGGGACTGTCAGTGTATAGAAACTAAGGTTGTGACTTATTGATTCTTACATTTCGCTTTCTAGGTGAATTTTCTTCCATTCCCAACTGAATTTATTGACATGTCATTGATTTCTGAAAAATAAGATGAAAACATGAGAAACTTTTGTGTATACATCGGCAGACAAGCTATATATCGATGCAAACCAATCCGAGTATGTGAACTTATATCCTACTGAGTTCTTGAACTCACTTAATCCGCATGCATTCCCACCATTCTCTCTCATGGTCAAATCAGGTTCAAGGCTTATACTCTTAAGAGATCTTGCCCATATAGATGGGATGCGCACTGAAACTCGATTGATGGTGACACAATGTGCAAATCAATACATTCAAGCAAAAATTCTTACTGAAAATAAACCAGCATTTCATCGTTTTCTAATGCCCCGTTCCAAATTACAAGGACACAGTTTCCCCTTATGCTTGATGGTGGTGATGAGCAAATCAACGATTGCAATTGAGATTTCTTTGTACAGTTTTCTTCAAAAGTTTATTTTGCTTAGAACTATATATGTATGCGACATAGTAGTTTTTTGCCACCATTTCATTAAGGTGAGTCATTTTATTTATTTATTTATTTATTTTTATATTTCTTGTAGATATTTAAGAATAAATTCGTTGCTTATTCGGAAAAAGTATATGGTAGCTCTATCAAATTAATTTGGAGACTGTATAGTTTTTGGTAGGACAATAACATTGAGTATATTGGTTGTTCCATTAATTTCTATATCAATTTTGTTGTGTTATTGGTTGTTGATCTCTTTGTTGTATATTCAGCATGTACCTTAGTAATAATTTTACGGGAATGGTCACTGGTCACTCTCTTCCTTTAATCTATTATCATTAGCTATATATTATTTTTAGATTCAACAGACATGGGCTATGCATATTTAATTATGCATCTTAGTAATATCTTTGCAGGATTAATGGTCACATGTCACTCTCTTCCCTCAGTCTATTATCAATTGCTATACTATCTTTCTCCTTTTTGGGGGTGAAGATACTAGTATATTAGATTTCTTCTCAATCTCTTTTCAACATACATTTTCACCACTTTTATGCATAACAGGAGAAGAAAATTATGGTTGGGTGGCTAAAGTACAAACGAACACATAATCAAGTGTTTAATTGGAAGTGAAGCATGATCATTGTATTTGACTTTTGTTAATGTTACGCCTAATGCCTTTTTCACCTTTTTAACTTCTTACATTTGATTTGTATAAGATGTATCTTTTTACATATGATACATGTGTATCCTACTTGGGAACTTAGTAGGTTTTTTCCTTGTAGGACAAGGAAAAGAAAACCTTAAATAGGTTTCCTTGTTCTATAAGGGAGGAAATTTCAGGAAAAAGGAAATTCTTGGCCAACTAGAAATTGTCCGAGGCCTATAAATATATGTTTTGGCATAAACCAAAATATATGGAGAGAAACATGTAGTCTTTACTTGTTTCAAAAGAAACCACTAAGGTTTAGTGGTTTAGTGATGTTTTGGAATAACCCAAAACATAGACCAAACATAGCTTATTTTAGCTTGTTTAGATAAACAACTTATTTAGTTGTTTAGAGAAACCACTAAGGTTTAGTGTGTTTAGAAGAGAGGCAGCTAGGGCTTAGCTTGTCTAGAGAGTATTGTGAGGTATAGATTCTTGTAATCTTCATAATATTCAGTAAAGAAGATAGTTTTCTTCGAGATCTTGTATTTTGTTTTATCTTATTTACTGTTATTGTTTAATTCTGCATTCAATAGTATCTTTACCTAGTAATTTGTATCAAGTTGGTATCAAAGCCAAAATTGTATCAAGTTGGTATCAAGAGCAAAGTTCGATTCCCTGGTGGAGTTTTCTGTGGTTTATGGTCTTAACTCGTTCGCAGTACAGAAAGCTATGTAAAGTTCTTGTGTCTTTAGAAGATTCTAAGAAGACAAGCAAAAAGAAGACGACGGAAACAGATCTGAAGAAATCAGAGGAGGTGGAGACATCTACATCGCAGTACAAAGCCAACCCGAAGCAGAAGCATAAAAGTTTGTTTTCTAATCAAGAAGATGATGATGGTGATCGAGAGGAGCCATTCAAGGAAGATTGCATGTTGGAGCGCAAGATGACTAAGACACGAAGTAGGAAACGAACAATGTTTCGTATTGGGCGTGCAGGTCAAGTTCCAAGCAAAGTTGGATGGTTCAGCAAAGTCCACAGAGCTCTTGAGTTCTCCCATCTCTGTTTCTAGCTTAAACGGGAGTTTAAGTTCCTAAAGGGGGGAGCCATGATACAGGTGTATCCTACTTGGGAACTTAGTAGGTCTTTTCCTTGTAGGACAAGGAAAAGAAAACCTTAAATAGGTTTTCTTGTTCTATAAGGGAGAGAATTTCAGGAAAAAGGAAATTCTTGGCCAGCTAGAAGTTGTCTGAGGCCTATAAATATATGTTTTGGCATAAACCAAAATATATGGAGAGAAACATGTAGTCTTTGCTTGTTTCAAGAGAAACCACTAAGGTTTAGTGGTTTAGTGATGTTTTGGAATAACCCAAAAGATAGACCAAACATAGCTTTTTTTTTTGGGGTTGGCAAGCAGGGTTGTTTACAAGGGACCCTTACCCCGTTTCATTAATAAAAGCTGGTTACAATCTTGGATACTTGTATCCCACAGAGTCATTAAAAATAATTTTCCTAATGTCCTCAGAAAAGGAACTAGGTGTAATATCAATACAAGAGCCTGTAGGAATCTGTGATGCCAATGCGTCAGCTAGGCTGTTTGCTTCCCTAAAAACATGTTTTACAGTAAAGCTCTACAGCTGCCCAATCAGTAATTGGATCCTTCTCACAGTGTGCTTCATCTCCCATGGTGGTTTAGCTCTAGGTTTCAGAAAGGACACCACATTAGTTGAGTCTGTTTGTGCTCTCACATGCTGAATATTGCTCCGGATTGCTAGCTTCAGACCTTGTTCTAATCCTTGCAGCTCTATGAAAGTTATAGATCTATGTGTGGATCTTCCCTTGCTGGCTGCCACAACAGTGCCAGTAATATCCCTTAGAACTGCTGCCCATCCTCCTCTTTCATTCTGTAATGTCCCGTCTGTGTTAAGTACATAGGCTTCAGGTTCTGGTGGTTCCCGTTTGCAATACATGACGTCTGTATTGTTGCATTCAATATGAAGGTTCCAGTGTAGCATTAGTCTATCCCTTTCTGGTCCAGCGTCCATCTTGTACTCTATTGAATGTAGCTTTATCTTTACTTCCTTCAGTATTAAGTTAGCTACCTGAGTTGCTGTCCTATTTCCATGGTTGAAGATGCAATCATTTCTCTGCCTCCATATCCAATAAATAAAGCCATTGAATAACAGTTTGAGAGCATCATGATTGACCCCCTTCCCAGTTGTATGTTGCTGCACCCATGTGAGCTCATGCTCCCATGTTGTGAACTGATTTCTCTGGTATCCAGCTGCCCTGAGAAGTGTGTTCCATGTGCTCCTAGCATAAGTGCAATGAAAAAACAAATGATGCTCAGTCTCCACCCCTTGCCAGCAAAGAAGACATGTGTCAGATTGAACTATTCCCCAGCTTTTAAGTTTGTACAAGGTCTTCAAGATCTGCGTGATGGCCATCCAACTGATAAAGGAGTGCCTGGGAATTCTGTGTTTGTGCCATATAAGCTTGTGCCACATTACTGGTGCTTTGGTTCTCCTTATAGCTTCATAAGTATCCTTCAAAGTGTAGTCTCCCGTTTTAGATGCTATCCAGACTACTTCGTCATTTTCACCTCCAATAGATATCTGGTTCAAGTCATGCATAAGCTCAGGTGTGTGAGAAGCTGTATATTGTGGTACCTGCCATTGCCCCTCATGGATAATATTAACAACAAACGCATTTTTATGACAAGTAGAATCATAAAGTAGAGTAGATGGAAGAGAGGGGCAAACATAGCTTATTTTAGCTTGTTTAGAGAAACCACTAAGGTTTAGTGTGTTTAGAAGAGAGGCAGCTAAGGCTTAGCTTGTCTAGAGAGTATTGTGAGGCAGAGATTCTTGTAATCTTCATAATATTCAGTAAAGAAGATAGTTTTCTTCGAGATCTTGTGTTTCGTTCATCTTTATTTATTGCTATTGTTTAATTCAGCACTCAATAGTATTTTTACCTAGTAATTTGTATCAATATAAAAAGTTGTACTTGAGCATAAATGAAAATGTTGTACAAAATTATACACTATCTATATTCTTTTTATCAGATCCATTACAAATGATCAAATTAAACAGCTATGATGTCAAATGATCCAAACCTAAAAATGGCGTGTGATCTCAAAAATTTATCGGCTAGATTCAACCTAACCTTTAAAGTATCTTGACTTTGCAACTTCATTAAACTTCAGATGTTGCAACTGGAAAAACGTTTAATAAATTGTTGCAAGGGTATCCAAATATTCATATACCTCTCACTACAAACACTTATATAATAGTTTTCCGAACAATTTTTTTGCACGGTTCTATCAAAATTTTAAAATTATATCAAGGAATAGCCCCCCAATAAAATCATTATTATTTTACAATAACTCATTTCAATATTTTTTAAAAATAAAATTAAAATAATATCTTAAACCTAAAATATCTATGAAAATAATTGCATCGCCTATTAATGCATAAAACATTAGTATGACAACTATGGCTCCAAAAAAAAAAAAACTATTGCATCACCTACTTTTATTATGAAAAATAAAATACCATTTGTATTCGTTTCAATAATTTTTGAAAAGAAAATTTTAAAATTAAAATTAAAATAATCGTGCCATAGGTACGTCTTTGAACTTATAAGTCACACATTCTGACGTAGCGGAAGCGATTAAAAAATCAAACCTTGAGTAACCCAAGGGGAGGATTGCCTTGAAACAAGGAAGAACTAAAACAAAACTAAAGAAAAATAAATTGTAGAGATAAATCTTAATTCTATTGATTGAATAATTGAATTGGTTGAAATAATTGTTCTACAAAGCATGACTCTTTATATAGACTAAAGACTTAGACCAACTAGCACTAGACTTTCTAAACAAATAAATCAAAATACAAATCCTACTTTGAATTGTATTACTAATATCAACTTAATAGTAAACCAACTATTCTAGAACTTCTAGACTCTAAAATAGAAATTCTAAACTTATAATGATTTCTAAATAAACATTAACCCAAATAGAAAACCAATTGGTGTAGGTAGGATGTCCTACATCAGTCCCCCATTCTTCAAAAGAATTCGTCCTCGAATTTATGTTGTATTGATATCGTCCGCTCCATAAGAAAAAATACTTTGAATAACACAGACTCTTGTAAACTTTCCTCATATTAATGGAAGTTGTAGTTCCGTCTTTTGATTGAAAACCTTGGATTTGGAGAACAAAAAGAACTTTTTGTGATAGTATATGATCAATTCCAATAAAATCATAATGTTGAACATCTAGAGGTAATGAATCTTTCGCAGCGATTTCAACTTTATGATATTTGTCTTCAGTAAAAATTGGTTTTGCTTTATCAATTTTGGCCACGATATTGGAAGAATCTTCCTTAAAACTCGGTGGCTCTCCATTAAAACTTGGTAGCTCTCTATTATAACATTTTTCTTCTTTAAGACAAACATGATTTGTTGGTGGTGTGGTTGAAAGTAGGGTATGATTTTGACATTGTGAGGGAGAAGTAATGGTGGTATTGGTTGTGGCAAATTGTGGAGTAATAGAAAGGTGAAATGGTTGAGAGGTATTACAACGTTGTGAGTATTGGTAGTTGTAGTATTGGGGGTGTAAGGTTAGGTTTTGTAATGGTTGAGGATTGACATTAATAGGGAGAGATGAGAAACCAATATAGGAAACTTGTTGTAAAGTTGTGGTGGTGGTGGAAAATTGTGGTGATGGGAATGGGTGTGGTGGTGGTTGAGATAGAGTGGGCATGAAAGAGGGTGGGAGGGTGGGAGCATGAACAATAGGTTGCTTACCTTCCAACTTATCAAATTGAAGAGTAAGATTGTCGATTAAAGCGGTGAGACGATCAATAGCCGAATTGAATTCAACCTTCGTCATATAATCTCCAAGATTACCGACTTGGGAGCGGGGTGAAGAATTTCCGTCATTAACCATTGTAGGATCGAAACGAAGCTCTTGATACCAATTAACGTAGCGGAAGCGATTAAAAAATCAAACCTTGAGTAACCCAAGGGGAGGATTGCCTTGAAACAAGGAAGAACTAAAACAAAACTAAAGAAAAATAAATTGTAGAGATAAATCTTAATTCTATTGATTGAATAATTGAATTGGTTGAAATAATTGTTCTACAAAGCATTACTCTTTATATAGACTAAAGACTTAGACCAACTAGCACTAGGACTTTCTAAACAAATAAATCAAAATACAAATCCTACTTTGAATTGTATTACTAATATCAACTTAATAGTGAACCAACTATTCTAGAACTTCTAGACTCTAAAATAGAAATCCTAAACTTATAATGACTTCTAAATAAACATTAACCCAAATAGGAAACCAATTGGTGTAGGTAGGTAGTCCTACATCACATTCAGAACTGTTTCAAGACATTAAAATCGTGTGGTGTTCATGTGTTTGATATATACTGCATTACTAGTGCCTTAGCCGGTGCTATGCACCAGTTCATTTTAATTTATCCGTGTCTGATTAGTATTAATTCGAGTTTGAAGTTATTAATTTTATTAAATATTACAAATTACACTAATTTATTAAATCGTATGAAATAATTATTTCTTAAGTAAATTCATTATTCTCATTGTATTTTGTTGATTTAATTATTTTTTTAATTATTTGACCTTTTGCTCGTAATAGTTTTGTTTTCATCTTTATATGTTCCTATTATAATTTTATTTTATTTTTTTCTAATTAATTTTTTTTTTAATTATTGGGCTATTTGTTCATATATAAAAATCCAGTCCATAAATAAAAATATATTAAATTACAATAAAACCATTATTTAAAGGGTATTATGTAAATTTACTAAAAAAACCATGACTAAAAGGGTATTTCAGTCAGAATTATGTGACAAAATTCTAAACCTCAATTCTCATTAACCGGGACTTACCTCTGAATTTTATTTAGGTTTATAATAGTAGTATAGATAGATAGCTCAGAAACAAACTATAAATGGGCCTGGCCGATTGGGTTGATCACTTATTAAAATCCCCATCGGCTAAGCCCGGCCGCCTGTATAGTAAAACAGCAGGAAAAATATGGACTGGTCCATGGGGGCACTTAGCTTTTGGGAGCATTTTGGAAAATCTTTCACTGAAGAAAGACTTTCTTGAGCACTGTCTGTCTTGCACAAGGTTTACTTCTATTAGATTTTGGTTGCTATTGTTGCTTGACATAATTTAGCTTTACATCAATCACAGGTTAAAACAGTTTGTTGAATGGAGTGAAAAAAATGTATTCACAGGTTGTGAATGGTCAGTGAGCTTTGCCCTGGTCATGCTAGTACTGTTGTATGTTTTTGACATTTTGTTACGAAAAACATAAGAAGCACTTGCAACAAGACAAAGATGAAAGAAAGAAATGTACAAGCAAGATCGAAAATGTTGCATATGGGTGATGTGGATGTTAAAAAATCAAGAGAAAGAGGGAGGTCCATTTCTCTCATTTGTGAATCTTATTAGATCCTATAGTTTGGAAGAGAGAGAGAAGCAGGTCGTATGTACTCACATCGTCAGATGAACTAATAAAAGAGCTGGAGATAAAAAAAAAAAAATAACATCCTGGAGAAGTTGGAATACTATGCTCTTATCAATTGCCATTGACACAATTAGCATCCAATTGTACTGGTAGAGTCACCTTCTGTTCTTATCAGATCAGGTCATAGACTTACCTTACAAGATGACGATGACACTTGGTTTTAAAAAGCCTTGACAGACAGCTTAAGCCGCAAACACCATATTTACTGCTGGCCCCGGGGATAAAAGTATGAATAGAGAACATATTTTCAGGTTATTCTACTGGACAATGAGTGCTTGCTCATGCTGTATAACTTTTTCATTCCTATTGTATATTCTTTAACCGGATTGGTTATTTGATTACATTTGTTCATATATATATATGTAGGGCGCGCGCATTCACTTATTTACTAATTATGAACGATAGAATTCGTTTCTTCCCCAATTCTAAAATTGAGGGTTCACCGGAGCATCTAGAGTGACTGGGACTGCAGGAGCTGGAACTGGAGCGGCAGGAGCAGGAGCAGGAGCTGGAGCTGGAGCTGGAGGAGTACTTCCAGGGCATTTGGCAATACAATCTCCATTGACTGTATTGCACTTAAGTGCACACGGGGATGCCTCTGCCCCTCTAAGGGCACAGCTTGTCATGCATGTAAATACATCTGCTGCACACATGCCCAAGCATAGGGCTGGAGTATCGTGAAAGTTCACTGGGCGTGCTTCAGAGCATGCGGACAACAGAACCACTGAGAACATTACTGTAACCATGGTGTGACGTAAAATCATATTCCTAGCTGCAGCCATCTTCAATACTTGAAACAGAAATGGGATTTGTTATAAGTGATACAATTGTGATTCGTGTGGGTACTACAACAAATGTGTAGTCATTAAGGTTTTATAAAGGAGCCAGAAAACTAATTTCCATCAAATACGTATCAAAACGGTTAGTCACACATTAGGAAGACTTGCAGGCCGTTTCAAGACATTAAGGCTGTGTGTTTTCCATGAACTCTTTCATACTCAAATCAAACAAAAAAGCTTGTGAAATTTACATACATGTCTTGTTAACCTGACTGAACTCGATGATGTGATCCACCTAATCACGTCAAGTAATAATATATCCTGGCGTAGTATTTGACACCTTGAGATCTAACCCTGTCAAGTGTCTACAATCTTGATTTAGACACCTTGTGATAGGCATTCAGGCAGTGAGCATTATTGTAATACCCGGTATTTTGAAAGGCTTGTGCTTAATAAAAATTGGATTTTAATATGGACTTCTTTTACTGTATAAATAGGTTTTATGAACGGGCTTAGTATTATGCCTTTGGGCTTTATTTTAAAGTCATCTTTAGGTCCACATAAACAAATATTAGTATATATAATATTCTTAGTTATTCAATGAAAAAGAGAAACCCTAGATCTTAAACTTGAGGAGAAATATATGGATTCCCGTTTTTGATAACACCCTATTAGTATTTCGGCCATAACTCTCTCTACAGAACTCGGAATGACCCGAATCGTATGTCATTAGAACCCTATTGAAAATACGCATCTGACCATATAAAGTAAAGCATATGAATATTCCAGACGTGAACTGTGTGACTGATTCTTTGGAAGTAAAAAAACTATGAATGATTTACAGTATGGTGGTTTTGAGTTGTGTTCTTCGTATATTTGGTATTTGGTGGTCTTCTTATATGGCAAGTTATATTACTTGATGTTTTCTCTTAATTTTTAGATTAGGTTGAAGTGTTAGTTTGGTTATCATGTTTAGATAGTAGAATTATAATTGATTCTTATGAAAATACATGTTTTAATAATTAGAATTTGATAAATATGCAAACTTGTTAATATTTAGTTATTAATATTGCTGAAATTTATCTTAGGATCATGTTAATATTTTTAATGTGTGGAATCAAAACATGTGTATTAAATTAGAATGTTCTATGACATATCAGATAGTTTATTTGTTTAATTAGAATTAGAAGAAGTGAATTAAGCATATACGTATGTGGACTTACGGTTAAAAGTTAATTCATAATTTGGGTTGGTTTATAATGTTTCTTTGAATGAATTGGAAAGAATGAAACACCGTTGAGTGGACTGAACAATAAATAGTTACAGTGGACTGAAGGATAAATACACTTCAGAGATGACTAAGATATTAGTTTTTGAAAGTGGATGTTATGATTATTGTTATTGTTGGTGCATTTTTATATGATCAGATTGGAATGATTTTGAATGATGATTATGAATCAGATTGGACCTTGTGGAAATGAACTGGATTTGATTGATTAGATTGATTTGGGCGTGTTAGTTATGCTAACACAGGACCCGTGGATTTTGGGCGTGTTAATTATTATAACACAGGACCCGTTGGGAGACGTCCCTAAGTTGTGTCACATGACATAGCTTGATGAGTGTAGGGCTGCGATGCGTACGACTCGGTGCTACTGCACAACTTGGCACTTGTTGCATGCATTTGGATTGATGTAATATGATTGGTTAGAATTACTGGACTTGATCTGATGTTGCAGATTGATTGATTGATTCATTGAGATAGATTTTGATTATTTGATTATTGCAACTAGAAACTTGATTGAAATTACAGATTACTAGAGATTGATCTTGTTGATTTATTTATCATTATTTTAAATGTTAGAATAAATTGATTAGTATTTATAATTGTTTATCTCTAGGATGCGCGGATTCCTTTTCTGGGAATTAAGATCGAACCTCAAGTTTTATAACTTGCTGGCGTTTAACGTCTTCACTTTTTCCTTTTCAGGATACAAGTGTTTTAGAGATGAAGTGTTCGATAAGAGCTTGGTGGAGGTTGTCTTGAGTTGCTCATATGTCTAGTTGGAGTTTGATGAGTTGTAACCTTCGGGCATGACTCTGATTTATATTTATATTTATATAGTTTGTATTTTGTTTAGTCTTCCACTGTTAGTTTAGTATTTGTTGTTTATTTTATTATGTTCTTCTGTGGTCTAGAGGTGTGATGTCACCTGACAGTAGTGTGACCCTACGGTCCATGGAGGACATATGGTGATCATTATGACTCTGTTGCTCGATTTTGGCTTGGCCAGCTAGGATCGGATTTCAGGGGCGTTACAGTTGGTATCAGAGCTTAGAGTCCGTTTGTCCTTTAGGGAGTACATGTGGAGTCTTTAGGAGTATGAGCAACCATTGGTAGAGTTTACTTAAACTCTGCTTGAGTGGGGATCGTTTTGGTTGAATGAGGTTGTGTTTTATTGATATCTTTATGTTTGGTTGAGTTTCTATATATGTATAGATATATTATTTTGTTTGTGGTGAGGAAGTTCTTCTAGATATTATTGCATTATTATAATGTGTTTGTTTTGCATTATTTAATATTTCTTGGTGTAGCATATGATTTGGAAATATAAAGTGTGGATAGTTACCTTCTGAAAAGAATGGTTGAACTAGATCCTTGTGAGGATAGTTTGGTTGATGTTATTTTGGGATGGTATAGCAGATGGAATGAGGATTGGTTGCAATCATGTTAGCAAACGTTGTTGAGAGATTTGATTTATTTTGTTGTTTATACTTATTTAAGTATAATTGTAGCATGTTCATGCATTTGAGATTAGAAGATGTTTGAATGAGCTTTATATCACTTTTGATATGATTGGTTAAGTGTATATTTCTTTCTTTGGAATGGAATATACTTGATGATTTTTTGTTTCGAAAAAAAATAAAAAAAAAATAAAAAAATTTAAAACTTGAAAGATAAGTTTTTCCTTTGTAAGCATAATGTTTTTAAAACATATATTTGAGATTGTTGCTTTGATTTTAAAGCATTGATTTTCATGTTATATGGAAATATAGGTATTTTTTTTAGATAAACAAATTATATTTGAATTTGGAAGATGGATGCATGATAAATGTTCTTTATGAGATCATGTTTATTGATGAGATATGTGTATCATACACAGGTTGATTTGATTGAAAAATTCTTTTCATAAGGATTTTGGAATAAATATATTCTTAAGATGATTAAGCATAAGGGTATAAATTGTTTATGTTATTAATAGGATGTTTGAGGGTGATTACATATCTTAATTCAAAGATATATGTTGTATTGCATGCGGAATTATTAATAAAGATTAATTAGATTTATAAGATATGTTTATTGCATTCTTTAGAATGACTTGATTAAGTTGAAGCGAGATTAAAATTCGAAAAGAATAAAGTTTTGATTGCATGTTGTAAGATTGGCTAAGGTAGAGTTAAATCTATATAGCATGCTAGTATATATATTTTTGGTAGAATATATGAAAAAAGTATTCATTTTGTGTGTTATTGTTACTGTTCATGCCTTTTTTCAGAGTTTTCCATTAGGAATTTTTGAAAACTTTCTTCTGGATAATTCGAATACAGTCATTTTAATTTATAGTATGCATTGTTTTGATATTTGGTTAGAAAGTTATGATTTTTCTCGTAAAACTTATGTAGATTTTACTGATTACAATTTTCATGAATTTAGAAAAAGTTTCTTCTGATGAACTGTAGGCTTTATCGCTACAAAGATTTTGACATATTGTACATGTCGTTTGGATTAGCAGTTATTAAGATATGAATTTTTGATTGAGTTCGGTTGGATTTTAGTTATTGCTCGTTTCAGAAAAATCCGTCAGTCTTTTGGAAAAACTTTCTTCCGATAGAGTGTAGATTATTTAATTATGAGCAATTTGATATACTCTTGTTTGGATCAGTCAGTAAAAAGATATGATTTTTCTCGTATACATTTAATGTAATTTGAGTATTTCAGCTTTTCTGCTCGAAATTGTCCGAAATTTTCAAAACTTTCACTTAGATTATGTGGAGTTCGTTAATACGATCGTTTGGACATAATTCGCTTTATTTGGAATTTTGGTTAGAGAGTTATGAATTTTTGAATATTATGCCACGTTTACGATAAAATTGGTGATATGCATGTAAAAGCATTGTTGAGCTTGGAATAATATAACATCATTCCATTCATGACAATAACAATGTAAAACTCCGAATAGTTGTCTAGTTTATTTATTTATAGAAAATTTTGTCACAACATAACATGATTTTGATTATATAAAATATTGAGTAGTTATGGCATAGAATTGAATAAATGTTGGGTTATATATTTGATAATATAGTTTGCATGAGTTAATATATGATTATCTCCCTTGCTGTTTTATTTCGGGTTTGAATTGTATTATACTTGCCATATGCATAAGTAGATATTATGGTAATTGTGAATAATTGTTTAGATAACATTTTCCATGTTTTGTGTAGAAGCATGAGTAAAGTTTGATTAGTTAGCTTAACATGTTAATAACAAATTGTATTGCTAATGATTCAGTTCAAACCATGATTTGAAAATTTTGATTTATTGAAAGGAATATGTTTCTGCAATATTTTTCATAGAAATTTAAGCATTGTATTTCGGTAGTTGGAATTTTTAGCGCATACAAGCAAATTAGATATTTTGTAACGGTTTTAATCGCAAGAATGATATAACTGAAAGCTCTTAATTAGTAATCCATTTTTGTATACATGAATAACCAGGTTGAAGGATTCTTTTCAAATACGAATTATTGTATGCTTTTAATTATGCCCATGCACCTTATACGCATGTTATAGATGAACATAAATGTATTAGTCTTTCTTTAGGAATTTGTCATGAAGATTTTTCCTGGATGGTATATGATAATAGCATGTCCTAGTACGATGCATTTTAATTGGATAAGAATTCGAACTTGGTTAGAAGAATAAATTTTTTAATTATGCCAAAAAGGGTTATTAGTTTGGTAATGTGTACAGAAATCTTATAGTGGATATATTTATATTGAGGTTTTGAACTTCTTATTTGGATTGTGCTAGTATGTTTGCGATACGTTTTGAATCTTATTTTGGAAGGTTCATTCATTTGTGAAAATAAAATAAGAAAGATCTATGCTAGACGGTTAATGTATGTGATTATTTTTTATAATCAATTTAGAATTAAAAATAGAAATTAGATATGTATTATTATTACAATAAGGTTGTTTTGATCGATATGGCTCATGCATGAGTAAATGGTTTGGTGGTGTTCCTAGTTTGGAAGTGACAAAATTGAATATTTATGTTATATTGAAAAATATTAATAAATACATATTTAGTGTGGTTTATGGTATCCTTTTGAATATTGAATTAACGATGTAACTTGATGTTACTTGCCTTTCTTTTGATTCGAAGTGTTGTAAACCCTTTTACTTAGGGCCGACTTTAAGATTTGGAAGGCATGTGTAATTGCACACTCTGCTCTCTCCAAGAGCTGACACTGCTTTTACTAGGAGCTACTTGACTCTAGCACGACTATGTGATATATTAGATATGTGCGTTGTTTATCCATGTTTATTTTTAGGATTGAGGTTATACGTTTTGATAATAACATTTACATTCTCTTACGATTGGCAGAGCTTCACCCCATGAGTTGGGTAGAGATTTCTATTATTTGTTATCGATTTATCTATTAAACGTTGATGTATTTCATATAAGAGTGATGGATGTTCTAGCATGGTTGGATACATACCCTGTGTACTGGGATTGTTTTGGATAGGGTAGTGTCATATTATGATATTTTATTTTGTTTGGATACTCTTATGAGTTGTTGGCTATGTGTAGCTATTGGTGTGTGTGGGTCTCGCGTACCCAAGAAAACACAAGAGATGATTGGAGTCATGTATTGACTAAGCTAATGTTTGTGATAATGATTATAAGTTTGGACATTGAATGTTTTATCCATAATATGTTGTGCATTTATGCATTTTGTTTTTTATATATATACGGATTCTGGTTGATGGAGACTTGTCTCCTTTATATAGTCTTCTGATAGACATTTACATGATATAATCATTTGACGCATGTATATTACTATTTACATATCAAGATTGGTGATGTGCAGTTGAATGTATCGAGACACATTTCATATGGTACCCTGACATTCTCTTGGCACTTTGTTGCATTGTTAGATGCATACGTATTAACAATGTTTTATATCGAGTTATCTATGATATCTAAATCATATGATGATTCATTTCTTTTTAGTTGATATATTGTTTACCTAGCTTTATTTTGATGTTTGATTTAAATCTTGAGGACGAGATTCCTCTTTTTAAGGGGGTAGAATGTAATACCCGGTATTTTGATAGGCTTGTGCTTAATAGAAATTAGATTTCAATATGGACTTCTTTTACTGTATAAATAGGTTTTATGAACGGGCTTAGTATTATGCCTTTGGGCTTTATTTTAAAGTCATCTTTAGGTCCACATAAACAAATATTAGTATATATAATATTCTTAGTTATTCAATGAAAAAGAGAAACCCTAGATCTTAAACTTGAGGAGAAATATATGGATTCCCGTTTTTGATAACACCCTATTAGTATTTCGGCCATAACTCTCTCTACAGAACTCGAAATGCCCCGAATATTATGTCATTAGAACCTTATTGAAAATACGCATCTGAGAATATAAAGTAAAGCATGTGAATATTCGAGACGTGACCTGTGTGACTGATTCTTTGGAGGTCGAAAAACTGTGACTGATTTGCAGTATGGTGGTTTTGAGTTGTGTTCTTCGTATATTTGGTATTTGGTGGTCTTCTTATGAGGCAAGTTATATTACTTGATGTTTTCTCTTAATTTTTAGATTAGGTTGAAGTGTTAGTTTGGTTATCATGTTTAGTGATCGAACCTCAAAAGTGTATATTTATCCCCCGAATAGCACTTTGTTTGTCTAGCACTTAGCTTATATTATTGTATTATATCTATTGATTAGTGATTTCTTGTCTTTTGTGTAGGTTTCATGCGCCGAAATGTGAATATTATGTAAAAGCCCGCAAAAAATCGAGAAAAGCAAGCAAAAATGTGTTATTAGCACAATGGAAGAAGAATGGATACTTGCACCCTTGAAATCTGCTAAGGGCACCCCACGGTCAACTCTGGTCAACTCTGTTGACTTGACTTTTCGGTCAACTGTTGACTTGACTTTCTATTTTGGGTCTTAATCTTACAAAGGCTCCACAAGAAGATCCAGAAGTGAGAAGTCCGATTTGGGCCCATGAGCTATCAAACTGAAGGTCTTGGCCCAAGCTACAATTCAAGCCCAAAAGAATTAGGTTTTGCTGATTGCCTAATCCCTCTAGAAGACCAACAGCAGCAGCCACAAATTTCACCAAGTTTGGAAGTCTTTGCATGCAAGTATTCTACTTTGTATTGTCTATATAAGAGAAGTTGTAACTAGGGTTTATCAATCTTTTAACCTCCACTTTAAAATCAACTTTCATTAAAGAAGAGTTGATCTTCTTCTTCATTGTACTCAATTCATTATTCAATATCAATCCATTAAATTCCATTATGATGTTTTATGATTTATTTATTTATTCCTTTGGTATGAGTAGCTAAATCTTCATGGGGGGATGGTGGAAGCTTTCTAGGTGATGTAAAAGTATCATGTTTCTTCTTCTTGTCAATTGTGATTCAAAGTTCTTAATGCTTATTTACTTCTAATTCGCGATATGAGGTAAGTATGATTATTTGTATGCTATTCTTATCCATGGTATTAAAATATTATTGTTAGGGTTTAGGGAGACCTAGCTTTAATGATAATATTTATATTTATTGTAGATGTGTAGTAGGGGTGGCAGTTTTTGACACGACCCGCTAACCCGACCCTAACACGACCCGAAAAAAAGTGACACGGACACGACCCGTTATTGAATTCGTGTCACAGATGGGTTGACATGAACAAACCCGCTAAGCATATGGGTCGTGTTTGTGTTTAACTTATTAACTTAATTTCACCCGACACAACCTGCCACCAACTTCTTCTCTTCGAAGAAAAAACCCCTTTCCCTTCTCCTTCAACTCATCTTTATCTTCTTCTCCTTCAACTCATCTTTATCTTCTTCTCCTTCAACTCATCTTTATCTTCTTCTTCCACTAAACAAGATCATGAAACAACTACTACCACCGTCATTAAAAGTTATTTCCTGCTAGTCCACCACCACCACCACCATCAACAACTATTACTACTACCACTACTGTTACGGTAAGTATTTATTATCAATTTTATTGATGAACTTTTTGTTTACTTTTAATTTTAAGATGTGGGTTTGATTAATTTAGGGATTTAATGGATTGTTTAGTAAATTATAGGATTTGGGATTTTTTAGATGTAGATGTTTATGGTGTAAACAGTTTGAATTTGGGGTTTGAACACCCAGTTCATTGTTAAATTAGATTATCAGTTTTGGTATGTTATGGTAATAACAATCAGAGACGTAACTTTTGTACATCGTCAGGTAAATAAATAACCAGAGAACAATCACTCTGAACCAGGCCAGATTTTACACAAAAGAAATAAATACAATTTATAACCACACTATATAATTTCATTGTTTTGACATTCTACATAATAGTAACGTTAATCTACAGATATATATATATATACTTAGCTTTCTATTCTATACTGGCTTCAATTCTATGCTTCTAGTTCTGTTAATTGGTTGCTAGCTATACATCATATACTTGTAATTTGTTCAATTCGGAAGTCAGTCGATCTTCCCAGTCACCTTTCAGTCAGTGACTACCTTTATTATATGTTCTAGAATAGGAGTCATGTATGTTTATGGTTGGGTCCAAATCAATCCCCCAGCCACATAGCAGTTCCCTAAATCTGTGATAATTGATATGGTCAATCTCATTTGCTAAACATTAGCAAAGGTATGATCTGGCTCAAGTAGAAACTCTAGCAGCATTCATTGCAATAGCTCTGAAGTTGGACTCATCCAGGACTTGGTGTATGTTGTTGTTGTTGTTGTTGTTGTTGTTGTAGGTATGAGTGTTGTAATTTTCATATATAAACCGTGTAACCATTCATATATATATATATATATATATATATATATATATATATATATATATATATATATATATATATATATATGGGACCAGATTTCATGCTTTTACTACAATGCTATTCGTGTATGTCTTGGCATGTAATTAGCCACTGCTTGCACTTTCACCAATGAAACCGGCATGAAGTGGTTTGACATCAATTTTGTGACAAAGTGTCTTTGGTTATCTCGCCTTGAATTCATTGTTAGGAAAATCAAGATGTACGCATGGTCGTCTCGTGTCCTTCGTGTCTCTTAGTTCTGTCCAGGAAAAGTTATTGGGTTCTGGACGTACGTACCGAGTTAGGACGTACGTACGTCCACTGAGGCAGCAAACATCTTTTGGTCAGGACGTACGTACGCTGTTAGGACGTTCGTACGTCCAAGCAGGCAGCAAATTTTTATCGTGTGGAGACGTACGTACCAAGTTAGAGCGTTCGTACGTCATGGTAGGCAGCAGGCTTATTTTTGTGTGGAGACGTTCGAACGTCATATCGACGTACGAAAGTCCAAAGTCGGTTTGCACTATTTCGGCCCATTCTTCTTGGTTTCCAACCCTAAGTATAAATAGGGTTTCTCTTCCAAAGAACAAGTCAGTTCTTTGGCCGTCCATTCTTCTTCTAGTTCATGTGTTTTGGTTTAGGTTTTGATATTGAAAGTGTTTGTGGCTATTGAACTCAATTCCCTTTCTTCCCCTTTCTCTCAATTCATATCTTTGTGATCTTCAAGAGTTATTGTGAATTCGGCTTCGAGTCTTCTTGTGTGTTCATCAAGAATTCGAGTGTCTTGTGCGTACATCAAGGTGCTCTGGTGAAGTCAAGGTGTTAGAGATAACCAGGAGTATCAACTCGCAGTGAGTGCAGGTAGTTGATAGGTTTGTACATCTCTTTTCATCTAGTGGATTATTTTGTTGTCGCGAGGACAACCGTGGACGTTTCCCTGTTTGGGTTTTACCACGTTAAAAATCTCTGTGTGTTATTTACTTTCTGCGTATTGTTTGATTGTTTGTTTGAATTTACAATTGTTATACTAGCACTATTTGTAGTTTCTCAATTGGTATCAGTCGCTGGGGGCTGGTTAAGGAGCGTAAAGGCTCACGCTAACGATCAATAGTGCTTTATGGAACCTCACAAGGTTGCTACTTCAAGTCTTCCTCCACAATTCAGTGGAAAAGACTTTGGTCATTGGAAAGTACGGATGCGAGCTTATCTCCAAGCCTTAGGAGAAGACGTCTGGCTTTCTGTTGTCACAGGGTGGAAAGAACCTCTGACTACTACAGGTACTGGTGATACTGCTGTTACATCACTGATGCCACGTGAAAAGTGGACGCCTGAACAGAAGTTGTTGGCAAATTATAACAACAAGGCACTTAATGCTATTTTCATGGCATTAAATGCTAGTGAGTTTCCTCGGGTGCAAGGCTGTGAAGAGGCTAAAGATGCATGGAACAGGCTTATCTGTACACATGAAGGTGACGAAACAGTCAAAGAAAGTAAGCTGGAACTGTTGACATCTCAGTTTGAGAATCTACGGATGGATAATTCTGAGACCTTTGATGATTTCTTTATTCGTCTCCAAGACATCATAAACTGCAGTGCGGCTATTGGTCATGCATATACTGACACACAAGTGGTACGTAAGATATTGCGTGCTTTGCCTCCTCGGTTTCGTTCTCGTAAGGATGCCATCACTGAGAGTAATGTGATTAAGAACATGTCCATCAAGACACTTGCTGGGAAACTAAGGACATGTGAGATGGAACAGGCTTTGGAAGAACCTTTGAAGAACAAATCTGTAGCATTCAAAGCTACATCGTCTAAAGAACCTTCCATAGGACCTTCTGATGATGAAGAACAGGATGTGGATGATAACTATGCGTTTCTGTCACGTAGCTTTCAGAAGATTCTGAAATATCAACAGAATCGAGACCCTCGAAAGCGATTTCCTGATTCCTCAAATGCTCCTAGGAGTCGTGGTTTTGAGCGATTCTCTGTGGATGGGAGAAGAGCTCGAGTTGATCGTAAAGATGTCCAATGTTACAAGTGTCGTGAATATGGACACTTTGCAAATGAATGTGACAAGAAGGTGGATCGCAAACCTGGTGATAATTCCAAAGCGAACCTCACAGTAACATGGGATGATTCAGATGAAGATGATGATAGGAATCTCTCAAATGTTGTCTCCAATTATGTGGTCTTCAGTGCATCCCTGGATGAACATCCAGGAGGTATTGTATCCTCTACTGATGATTTTAATGTTTCTGATTCTGGTGTTCATGCTACTACTAGTGAATTATGTGATATGTATAAGTTTTCCATGCAACAAGTAAAGTTGCTTGAAAAAACTAACACCGTCTTGCAGGATCAGGTAGATAGTCTTGGGCAGGATATATGCAATCTTACAGGTGATTCCAACATGTTGAAGGAAGAATTTGTGAAGGAAAAGGAGGATTTCCAAGTGCGTATTGCCACTCTGGAAAAACTGAATAATGATCTGGAGACTCGGTATCGATCCCTTGTTTTGGAGCATGAGAAAGTAAAAGCTGAGTTGTTTGCTGCTAACAAACAATTGGTTGGGTTTGGTAAAGCAAGTGCTAACCTAAACTCTCTGTTGGGAATTGGTAAATCCCATTCAGATAAATCTGGTTTAGGTTATGACACATCTGTTCCTCTTTCTACTGCTAGCACTTCCCGCACTACCTTTGTGCGACCAACAAGTGTCGCTCTTCCTGCTCCTGTGCAGGTGTCTAGTGTGGTATCACCACCCAAGGTTACTCATGTAAAGCATGTTCCGAAAAAGAATTTTAGACACAAAGGCTTTAAATGTCTAACATGTGGTCGCATTGGTCACACTTCTGCTTTTTGTTGGAATAATTTGTATCCTGCTCATCATCCTTCTTTTGCAGGTAATTCATATTGGAACAAGTCTTCTACTTTCTCCATGCAGGCTCCATACATGTGGAATGGCTATGCTCCGTGGGGTTTACCCAGAACTTCTCCTTATGGAAATCGTCCTCAAACAACACCCATGCCTACTCCACCACCACATTTCTGGGATAGGAGTATGGATGCATCCAGGAAAATAGTATCTCACATGGCTCGTTTGGTTGAACCAATGCCTTTATCATGGTATCTTGACAGCGGTTGTTCGCGCCATATGACAGGTGATAAGACTCTGATTGATAACCTGACTCTTGGTTATGGAGGTAAGGTTAGGTTTGGTAATGGTAAAATGCTTCCGGTTGAAGGTAAAGGTAACTTTTCTGAGGTTGGATCGCTCAATAGTCATGAGCTTCTTTTTGTTAAGGGTCTTAAGTCCAATCTATTGAGTATTAGTCAGTTATGTGATGCTAAGTTTAAGGTTGTGTTTGAGGATAATAGGTGTGATGTTTTTGATTCCAATCATATCTTGGTGTTAACGGGTAGTCGCTCATCTGATAACTGTTTCATTGTCACTACACCTCTTCCGCATTCATATACCTAATGTGTTCATTGGAACTGTCTGTGTTTAGGATGTTTAGGTTTGGTCATTTATTATTGTTGTTGGTATTGAGGACATACTACATTCTCTATTGTGTGGATTCCATTTTACAGATGTTTCTAGTTTGGCGTCCTCAACTGTTTTTGTGTCATGCATAGTTGTAGGGTTACATTATACTCTCTTCGTATTGGTAGTTTCTTGCATGATGCATTTACATGTGGTTGGCTTGTCTTTTTCAATACCTGCATAACTCCAGTTTTCTATGGTTTCTTTTCATGATCGTTGTTTTTCTTTTATATTTACTCACCTCTTGTAAGTGGTCAATTACTCACAAAATCCCCAGCCATTTGAATGTCTTGAGAGCATACTCATTTGGCTAAGAACCCGTTGAGGCTGTGAGGGTCATGTTCTGACGGATGCACTCAGGAGATGTTAGTTCTTGTGTTGCACGTTATCATGGTATTGCACTTCTTGAGTGTGTTTTGCCGAAAAGATGTAGGCTACACCCTACCCTCGTGTTCTGGTAAAAGATGGAGATACTTTATACTCCCACACGGGAATGGCATTTTTTTTTTAACAAAAAAAAAAAAAAAAAAAAAAAGGAATGATAAGTGTCTGTCACACTTGTCTAGTTGGAAGAAAAACAATTTTTCTGTGTTTCCTTGGTTTTGTTGTGCTCGGTTTCACCTTCTCCTTGGTCTACTTGCAAAAGACTTTCAATGTATTCAATGATCATTTTTTAGTTTGTTTCCGGAGGTTGGTACTGGTCTATCAGGTTCTTCTACATGCTTGCATCATTCTAGTAAGTACCATGCCATGGTGTATGATGTCGTTCTTCGATTTTGCATTGTCTTGAGGTTGAGGGTTGTCTATATTGTATTCGGCTGTAATTGGAATCCTTATGATAAGTAGAAGTGTTTTCTTGTGATGTCTCTCAATATTTGTTCTTGGTAGTTCTTTGGTTTATTATCTGACTGTTTGGGTGGTTCTTCATTTTTTATATATATATATTTCAAAAAAAAAAAAAAAAAAAAAGGGTTCGTACGAACGCTTTCATGACGTTCGTACGTTTAGGTGGGTAGATCTTTTTTAAACGTACGAACGCTCCTAGGACGTACGAATGTGATCTTAGTCAGATGTTTGGTTTTTGGGTCCCGACGTTCGAACGTTTTCAGAACGTACGAACGTTCGTCATACAGTCCGGCCCATTTGTGTTTAAATTCAAATTTTTTGAACCAAAGGCTAACTGTTACATCAATCGTGCCCCTTTCTTCTCTCTTGCACGAACATTAGGAAGTCTCCACCTTCCCTCAACGTCTTTTGTTTGGTCTTTCTCTTCCTCTTCTTCTTTGGTGGTTGTTTATTGCTTCTCTCAAGCAGTTTTGTTTTCCTTGGTGTATACTCTGTTCTTTATCAAGTAAGTGAACTCGTCTCCTTCCCACATTCTTCTCTTTCTCCCTCTCCTTCCTCTCTTTGTATTGCATGATTATTCTCTTAGTTTTGTTGAATTGCATGGTTAGTTTAAATTTTTTTTTGGAATTGTTTGTTTTGGTTTATATTGATTGTGTTGGTTAGTGTTTCACTTCATCTCCTTGAAATTGGTGGCCAACTTGGCTCTCTCTGTTTCTTGTAACTTCTACTCTATTGTTGGGTCTATTTGGTTGTGTGTTTGGGCGTTTGACATTCTAAATTGTTGTCGATGGCATGTATCAAGATTCTGCACATCAAGTGTTTGTTGAAATGCCTCAATGACTTTTTTATTGGTTTTTCTGTCAATTCTCTTACATTTTTGATTTGTGCTTGTGTAGACAATGGCTTCAAAGCGCGCACGCACCACTCCCACCTCCACGGCATCCGCGTCTAAGGGTGCATCATCTTCTCGCGCTCCACGGGGTCTAAGGGTGCCTCCTCCCACATCTCTTGGTGCTCATCCTCGAGCAAAAGCTATTGTTCCTGAGCGATTCTTTGACTTGGCAGACATCGCTGCTACCCCTCTTGGGACTACTCAACTTGGCAACATATCCCTATTCTTTGAGACTCGGAATTGGCTAAGGGTGGCTCAACCAATCACCAAGTACTCGGTTGAGCATACGATAGCCTTCTATGAGACGAAGACACCCTCGCAGAATCGCTCGAGTTTTTCGGTCTTGATTGAAGGTCGGAGATACATCATTTCTCCTAAGGTGGTACGTGAGGCGTTGGGTATTGATGGTGACTTTATTCCTGAAGGTGCTGTTTCTGTCAGATGGCCCGTTCCGGATACGATTCAAATTGACTTTGTCAATCAAGTTCAGCAGATGTTTATTGATGGTGTCACGGAAAGGTATCATGCCAAGCACTACAGCGCCATCCTCTTGCACATGGTTGCCCACTCCAACATCTACCCCTCCAAGGGCAACAAGATCATCATGACCGACGACATGGTCAAATTAGTGGTCTGTATGTCAGTGCACCATCTTCATCTTTCTGAGGTCATCTACACTCGAATGCTTCAGATCGATGCAGCTAAGGGTACTCTTCCTTTCCCTAGCTTTATAATGACTATACTCAAGCACTTGGGTTTTCAGGGACAGTATATGGGGGTGAGCCCTCCAAGGTTTGTTGGCCATGATTGGGTCAACGCCATCAAGAAGGGCTGTCAGTCTAGAAAGTTGGCCTTTGAGTCCGTGGGTGCGCGTCTGACGCATCACTTAATTTGGGGAGGCAGGGCTCTTGTTCGCCATGATGATTTTGATCGGGCTTTGACCTCTGGACGCTCCATCTCAGCCTCTGCTAGGGGCAATCGGGCTGTTGCAGCAATTGATGCTCGGGTTTCCTCTCTTCGACGTCGTCAGGATCATATGGATGCTCGGTTAGATCGTTTTGGGGTCATTCTCTCTCGTCATGATGTCATGATCAGTGATATTCATGCGATGAACGTTGCTCAGATGCGTCATCTACAGCTGGACTTCACTCCCACCGACTTGCCTCCGTTTCCGGAAGAGGTGCCTCCAGTTCCAGGTGAGAGTGATGGTGATGACTCAGAGAGTGAGGACGAGGGTGATGGTGAACACAGTGATGGTGCCTCGGAGTCCGAGTAGTTGGTTTTCTGGCTTACTCTCCACTTTTTTGTACTTAACTTTGCTCTTTTGCTATATCGGTTTGTTTCTATTTTTTTTGGATATTGAGCATGTTATTGGATATTGCTATTTTCATATTAGTTCAAGTTTTTTCTTTGTTTTGCAGTAAATTTCTGTTTTTTAGGTAATGGACCTCTCTTATTGGGCCCATGTTAGGTTTACTCTTGTTTTATAGGGGAGTCTTCTCCTCTTTCACTCCTATTGTGTCTTCTTACCTCTTGCTAGTTCTCTCTTTGTTCTTCAGAATTTTCTATGGCAGAATATGAACTTCATGGAATTTTTGTACCGGCTGTTGGTTATGTGTCGTTTATGGTGATGGAGTACAAAAACAATGCTAAGGTTTGTCGTTTATGTCGCGTTCCCCATGGGTATGACTATATTCATCGACCTTTTCTTAATCCTTGTTTGGTTCATGTCAATCATTGGGAGAGATTACCGGGACATCTTCAAAATCACATCTTGGAGTTGGTTGGTTATCCGAAGGTTCCAGGACTTGCTGCTCCACTTACCGACTGTGGCTTGGACAGCAGAATTGAGGAGTTGTTTTGTAAGAGTGAATGGCTGGAGGATTATGATGATCATGTGATTGCTCGGTGGAATAGGCCTTCGGCTCGTGCGGAAGCTTACTTCTCCAAGCTTCCTCTAGGTCATTGGGAACGGGTTTTTCGAATTCGTTAATTCAAGCCTTGTGCTTTTGTCGTTTTGTCTTTTATGTTATGGATTCCTATGTTTGGTTATTAGTTGATTTCATGAACTTTTAAAAGTTGGGATAGGTTTATCTTTTTATCTGTTTTGTCTTCTTTGTTTGGTATTGATTTCTTTTTCTTGGTTATTTGTTTATTGTTGTTATTTTATCGTTTCTTTTGTTGGTTGGTTATTTTGTTCACTTGTTGTGACAAAAAGGGGGAGATTTATGACTCTAATTACTAACAATCGTCTTCTTGTTGTTAGGTTATTTTTGGGTCATGTTTCAGGTATGCTACACGTATGGGGGAGTGAACGTGTTGATGATTTTAGACGTTATATAGTTATGGGGGAGTTCGAGTGTCAAAAATATTTTGGAGCTCATGAAGTATGGGGGAGTTGCTCGAAGGAACTTCTATTGAATCCTTGATTGCTTCGGAAATTCCTAGTTGCTTCCGTTCGGTCTCTGATGGTTAAAGCATCTTGCTAAAGCTGGATAACAAGAATTATTGACTTGTTATGTGTTTCTATCTTGAGTGATTTTGTAGGCATGTTTTATAAATGCCATGGTTTGGGCTTGTAAGCACGTTTTATAAGTGCTATTAGAGTCATAGGTTTTTGTCACAAAATCAATGTCAAAGGGGGAGATTGAAACCGGCATGAAGTGGTTTGACATCAATTTTGTGACAAAGTGTCTTTGGTTATCTCGCCTTGAATTCATTGTTAGGAAAATCAAGATGTACGCATGGTCGTCTCGTGTCCTTCGTGTCTCTTAGTTCTGTACAGGAAAAGTTATTGGGTTCTGGACGTACGTACCGAGTTAGGACGTACGTACGTCCACTGAGGCAGCAAACATCTTTTGGTCAGGACGTACGTACGCTGTTAGGACGTTCGTACGTCCAAGCAGGCAGCAAATTTTTATCGTGTGGAGACGTACGTACCAAGTTAGAGCGTTCGTACGTCATGGTAGGCAGCAGGCTTATTTTTGTGTGGAGACGTTCGAACGTCATATCGACGTACGAACGTCCAAAGTCGGTTTGCACTATTTCGGCCCATTCTTCTTGGTTTCCAACCCTAAGTATAAATAGGGTTTCTCTTCCAAAGAACAAGTCAGTTCTTTGGCCGTCCATTCTTCTTCTAGTTCATGTGTTTTGGTTTAGGTTTTGATATTGAAAGTGTTTGTGGCTATTGAACTCAATTCCCTTTCTTCCCCTTTCTCTCAATTCATATCTTTGTGATCTTCAAGAGTTATTGTGAATTCGGCTTCGAGTCTTCTTGTGTGTTCATCAAGAAGTCGAGTGTCTTGTGCGTACATCAAGGTGCTCTGGTGAAGTCAAGGTGTTAGAGATAACCAGGAGTATCAACTCGCAGTGAGTGCAGGTAGTTGATAGGTTTGTACATCTCTTTTCATCTAGTGGATTATTTTGTTGTCGCGAGGACAACCGTGGACGTTTCCCTGTTTGGGTTTTACCACGTTAAAAATCTCTGTGTGTTATTTACTTTCTGCGTATTGTTTGATTGTTTGTTTGAATTTACAATTGTTATACTAGCACTATTTGTAGTTTCTCAACCAACACTGCTTGAATCGTCGGTGGTCAATCTGGTCTGCGCGCAACTCCAACTGGTCCCATAAGCGAGTTCCACACTTTCACAATCTACAACGAAAGGAAAAGATGCATGGTTGTGTCATCTTCTTCCATTCTACATAGACCACACTCTACTATTACCCAACTCCATATATATTTATTAGCCTTTGTGATGAGCGAATCTGTTAACTTAAATTAATTTTGCGCCCAGTAGAACTACTGAGAAAAACAGTATATGAAATGGACCTTCAGTCTATCTTATATATCTCCTTTTGGTTCGTATATATGATCAGATAATTAATTAGAAGCTATGATTAGGTTCAGATAATAAAGTGATGAGTTTATACACAACATAACAATAGATCCTGATCACAGTTCACGACAACTTGATTGTTTGCCAGTTGTATGGTAATATTATTAAGTTCAGTTATGCTTGTATGAGATGTATCTCATAGTTGTCAGCTGAGCTTAAAATCCACTTGGTTTCTGTTATCTAGAGGATTACTTCTACATTGTCGAAATTCATACTGGTAGCAGTCATGATGTAAGGTGTGTTAAAACTTTAGAAGTGTAAAAATAACAAAACTTTAGAAGTGATATTCAAATCTTAACTAAGTGTTAGTTAATTACGTCCAACTTTAGAAATGTTGAAGATTTTGCTTCACATCTATCACTTTTTTGAAGTTTTCCAATTTTTCTATATTCGTCTCTTTATCATTGAAGACTTTGTTAATTCTGCTTTTCCATAAGATTGATGAAATATTTGATTTCTCCATTTTACAGATGGAATCTTGTGATGTTGATGTTGAGGAACCAAATAACCTACAAGAATCAAGCTGCATGGAAATTGCTCATAGCGTTGGAGAAACTCGAGCAACACAAGTTGATACTCAATGCTCTAATCCTTCAAAGACAGCGTGTAGTCGTAAACATTCTAAAGTTTGGGATTTATTTTTTGAATTACCTCTTGTTATGGATAAGATACCAAGGGCAAAATGTCGTAGATGTGGGAAGGTTTTGCAAAGTAAAGCTATCAATGGTACATGTAATATGCTTCGACACATGAAAAGATGTTCTTTGTCACAATCTAAATCTCCATCGACAATGAGAGCCAATTTTGATATTTGTGTTTTTCGAGAGAAAATAATGCTAGCAATCATTAGACATGATTTACCTTTTCAATTTGTTGAGTATGAGGGAATTAGAGATGCATTGAGATATATACATGAAGGTATTACTTTGGTCAGTAGAAACATTGCTAAAGATTATATTCTCAAGATATACAAGAGGAAAAAAATGAGGATAAGAGAATTATTGCATACTATTTCTGGAATAATTAGTTTAACATCAGATTTATGGACATCTATTAGCACAGATGGATATATTTCACTTACTGCACACTTTGTTGATTGTGATTGGAAGCTTCGAAAGGTTGTCCTAAATTTTTTATTCATGCCCACTCCACACACAAGAATTGCTTTATCTGAAAAGATTTACAAAATGTTGAATGAGTGGGGAATTGAAGAGAAATTATTTTCTTTGACTTTGGATAATGCAAGTGCTAATGATGTGTGTGTTAATCTATTGAAAGATCAGCTTCACTTGAAAAATGCTCTTTTTTGTGACGGTATGTTTTTCCATGTTCGTTGTTGTGCTCACATAGTTAACCTGATTGTTCAAGACGGATTAAGAAAAGTGGATGATTCAGTTATTAAGATCAGGGAAAGTGTAAAGTACTTAAAAGGTTCACAACATAGGAAGCAAAAATTTAGAGAGTGTATCAACCTTGTTTCTTTGTTACCGATGAGAGCTTTGAGACAAGATGACTTGTATATTTTCTGGAAGTCAATACCCAACTTCAAATTTATACTTTCCTCAAGTGTTTTTGGTGCAAGATACTATTACCAAAGCCTTACAAGAAAGAGATACAGTTATGCGTGAAATGGCAGAGGAAATGAATATAAAATTTGAAAAATATTGGTCCACATACTCTGTTACTCTTGCTATTGCTGTGGTCTTTGATCCTCGATATAAGTTGCATTTTGTGAGTTGGAGCTACACTAGACTTTATTGTACGGATTCTGCTCAGTTTAGAGAAGTTCGCGAGAAGTTGTTTTCCCTCTTTGACCAATACAAACAAAATTCTTCTGAGTCTATTGGTAGCACTTTAAAGAATCAGGCCACAGATGTTTCCTCTGATATTCTGAGTTCTCAAAACTCTATGGATGTTGTATTGGAGGTAAATTTTTATTTTATGATCATATTTTTTCAGTTTATAAATCTTTAATTATTTTGTAATATAACAAGCATTCTTTCTTTTGTTATTGCTAAGGATTTTGATACCTTTGATGCGGAAGAATTTTCAATGACTAATAAGAAGACTCAGTTGGAATTGTACTTGGAAGAGCCAAGATTGGATAGAAAAATAGAACTTGATGTTCTTGACTTTTGGAAAGGAAATCAGTATCAATACCCTGAACTTTCTTTGATGGCTCGTGATATTTTGTCCATACCCATATCCACAGTTGCTTCGGAAGCAGCTTTTAGTGTTGGTGGCAGAGTTATTGACAAGTTTCATAGTGCACTCAAGCCCGAAAATGTTGAGGCTTTGGTTTGTACGCGTGATTGGATATTTGGCAAGAAAGGTATGTTCATACGTTCATATTTTTTATATTGTTATATTGCACGCATTATTGTTTTGATTTTGTTTTCTTATTACTATTTTAATGTAGATGATATGGAACCTGATGTGGATGAGTTGTGTGAGGATGTTATAAGCTTAAACAACCATGAAATCGGAGATGGTAATGGTACCATGGTGGATGGAGTCGGCGAAAACTAAGGTTTGTGTTATATTTTGAAGTAACTTCTGTTCAATTCATATGGAACTACTGTATTATATCCTTACCATGCATGCTTGAAATAGTGAGCTTTGTGTGTGTGTGTGTGTGTGTGTTACCATGCTCAACAAACCTTGGGACCCCTTGTTCAAACAGGATAGTTGCTTAAAAGTAATTAGAATTCCATATCTTATTCCATATTCGAATTCATTGTCAGTATTCAGTGAATATGCCTATTCTACTTGACATATTTAACTTTTTTTACTATCAAGAATTTTTGATGTGTTTATGAGCTTATCCTTAACCTATCTACTTGCTTCTTATCCAACTGATTTGATAAGCAAGTATCAAGGCCTGATTTGCTCAAAGTGATCTGCATATCAGTATATCTATCATATTTGATCTGTTTTGCATTCTTTTTGAATTAGACTAATTAAGATGTGATTCTAACAAGAATGTTTAAGCAAACCATGTTGTTATTACAACAACTAGAGTGTTGTCTTTCCTTCTGGAATGTAAACTTGACATTTGGTTATGCGCAGGCACTAAAAGAGCTGAAGGCAAAGGCATCACAGAAGGGGTCATTCGGTGGAGCAGGACTGAAGAAAAGCGGGAAGAAATGAGTGTTTAATAATTGAGTCACAAGATCAAACTTGTATTACACTCTGTCGGACAATGTGTATCTTATAAAACTTATGTTATCAAACTTGGAATGATCTCAAGTATTTGATGTATCTATGGTTATAACTCTTATTGAGATCCCTTCTTTAATAGGAGGTAGATAATTGTCATCTTTGATTATGCCATTGTCATCTCTATGCCACTAATCTGGTTGGTAAATGTTGTCATGTTGTTTCCATCTCCTATTTGGTTCTACCTGTTAATGAAGCACTCATCCAAATTCGTAAATATGTGGACTAAATACTTGTTAGCAGATAACAGTATATAAGACTAAACTATAAGAATTTTTTCTACAGACTTGTATATACAGCTGTATTAATGTGCAGTATCATTAGTTACCAGAGCAGCCATTTATCTAAGTTCCATTTAATTTGTGGACAGATGAATGTGTAGCACAAACTGGTTAGATTTGCCAATAAATGGATTTTTGGAATAGATAATTTATTTATAAAGCACAAATCTATATTTAAATTAAAATATATCAAGTTAAAAAAATAAAAAAATAAAAAAATAAATTGCGTGTCTAAACGTGTCAGGCCATATGACCCGGAACTGACCCGACACGAACACGACCCGACACGAGTTGATCCGTTTCATAACCGGGTTATAACCGGGTTGACCTATTTTGACACGTAACCCGACATTGACCCGACACGGACACGACCCGACACAACCCATTTGCCACCCCTAATGTGTAGTGAAATAGCTGAGAGGTGATTATTACATGTTTATGATATTTATCTTTTATTTGAACCCTTTTATGATTAAATCAAATAGCTGAGAGGTGATGATTTAGTTATGAATAATATGTTGAGTTAATTAGATTCAATAGCTGAGAGGTAGGGGTTTAATTAATGAAACATATTCAATAGCATGCATAATAGAATCACGTTTTAATTAAGTGGAATAGCTGAGAGGTGACTACTTGATTATTATAGGTATTAATAATTAGTTGAAAAAACCGAGAGGTGACTTATTGGTTATTATAGATTGAACATGAAGAACAACATGATATGATTGCATGATTTAGATTGTGGATACCAACTACTCCTCCTTTGTCATCATATATCTTCTTTTCCATATCTTCCATATTCTTAAGTTAGGATTTATTATTTATTATTGCCTGTAGGAAGTAGAATCAATCATCCAATATTATTGTTGATTCCTTTGGTGTTTTTTAATTATTATTCTTAATTGTGTTTGAGCTAAGATCTTCCCCTCTGAGGTGGGTACGACCCTTGCTTGTTACTTGTCTACTTTGATCTTCAATTTATACAGGCACACGAAGGAACTTCAAGTAAAAATCTAATCTTTTGATAGTAGGATCGTTTTCTTACACATCATTTAGATAGTAGAATTATAATTGATTCCTATGAAAATACATGTTTTAATAATTAGAATTTGATAAATATGCAAACTTGTTAATATTTAGTTATTAGTATTGCTGAAATTTATCTTAGGATCATGTTAATATTTTTAATGTATGGAATCAAAGCATGTGTATTAAATTAGAATGTTCTATGACATATCAGATAGTTTATTTGTTTAATTAGAATTAGAAGAAGTGAATTAAGCATATACGTATGTGGACTTACGGTTAAAAATTAATTCATAATTTGGGTTGGTTTATAATGTTTCTTTGAATGAATTAGAAAGAATGAAACACCGTTGAGTGGACTGAACAATAAATAGTTGCAGTGGACTGAAGGATAAATACACTTCAGAGATGACTAAGATATTAGTTTTTGAAAGTGGATGTTATGATTATTGTTATTGTTGGTGCATTTTTATATGATCAGATTTGAATGATTTTGAATGATGATTATGAATCAGATTGGACCTTGTGGGAATGAACTGGATTTGATTAATTAGATTGATTTGGGCATGTTAGTTATACTAACACAGGACCCGTGGATTTTAGGCGTGTTAATTATTATAACACAGGACCCGTTGGGAGACGTCACTAAGTTGTGTCACATGACATAGCTTGATGAGTGTATGGCTGCGATGCGTATGATTCGGTGCTACTGCACACTTGGCACTTGTTGCATGAATTTGGATTGACGTAATATGATGGGTTGCAATTACTGGACTTGATCTGATATTGCAGATTGATTGATTAAGATAGATTTTGATTATTTGATTATTGGAACTAGAAACATGATTAACATTACAGATTACCAGAAATTGATCTTGTTAATTTATTTATCATTATTTTAAATGTTAGAATAAATTGATTAGTATTTATAATTGTTTATCTCTAGGATGCGCGGATTCCTTTTCTGGGAATTAAGATCGAACCTCAAGTTTTGTAACTTGCTGGCGTTTAACGTCTTCCCTTTTCCCTTTTCGATAAGAGCTTGGTGGAGGTTGTCTTGAGTTGCTCATATGTCTAGTTGGAGTTTGATGAGTTGTAACCTTCGGACATGACTTTGATTTATATTTATATTTATATAGTTTGTATTTTGTTTAGTCTTCCGCTGTTAGTTTAGTATTTGTTGTTTATTTTATTATGTTCTTCTGTGGTCTAGAGGTGTGATGTCACGTGACAGTAGTGTGACCCTACGGTCCATGGAGGACATGTGGTGATCATTATGACTCTGTTGCTCGATTTTGGTTTGGCCAGCTAGGATCGGATTTTAGGGGCGTTACAATTATGTTATTCTTTGGCAATTTTTAATGTGTTCTTGGGACAGATCAAGTAATACCTATGTTTTCTGAATCCATTAAGGTTGGTATGGACTATGGAGTTTTTTTTTTTTTCTGGCCTCTGCTTGATTGGGGCCAACTTGTGATATATCGAAAAGATTAAGGGCTTATTCAGTTTGTAATCATTCATCAAGGGCTTGATAAACTTAATTTAAAATGATTAATAACCAAAATGGTTGTTACTTGTTACTAGATTTACCATAAATCTGAACAACAACAAAGCCAACTGACTAAGGGCTTAAGTACTAACACAGTAACACCGGCCATTCTAGACACTTAAATTGTTGAAGGTGGGGTTTGTTATAACAGATGTGTAAATAAACTACTATCAGCATCTTCGCATTAAGCATTTGATCACCTTCTGCTTTTTGTGATGCCCCTTGTTCGTAGTTAGTGCGTGCAGTGTACATAAACTCACTCAAATGCTTACTGTACTGCCAGAAAAGAACGCAAAGACGTTTTACTAAGAACATAGGTAGAAGTCTTTATTGATTAGAAAATTAACTATCGCCGATGTGATGTGTACTGAAGCCTTATCTATAAGTAAACATTACTTTGTGTATTAACCTGTTTCCAGATTAATGCATTAACTAGGCCAGGTCGCTGTTTGACTGACCAAGGTGGAGATTTGAGATCGGGGGTGGCTGCACCTCGATGAGATCGAGATTGCCTACGTACTCTAGCTCGGGGGAGTGGAACTTAGAGATCAAGCCTCGTAGTTCTATTCTTATAGAAGGTGAAAGGGCGCAGATCATGGGATCTTGCAGATTCTTCGACATCATAATGAGGGCATAATCATGGCAACGATTATGTAACAGGCGAGGATATTCTCTGTGCATTGATTATGCAACGGGCGAGGATGTTGTGTGCATTGATTATGCAACGGGCGAGGATATTGTGTGCATTGATTAAAGGCACGTGTGCATGAGGAGGTCGCCAAGCGGTTGTATAGTCGAGCTGCTCTGGTCGATCTTTGGCTCGGTCGTGCAGTGGGCAACCTGGTGGAATGTTGGGTAGGACACGTGTCGTGTTTTGATTGGCTGGAGTATGTAGTACCCCTACATAAGCCCCCTCTTTTTAGGTCGATGAAAGAATCGGGCTGAAAAGACCTTTTGAACGCTGGACGACTTGGTTGAGTTGATCTGTGCTTTTTGAACCTTTGAAATTCTACATGTGGCTGCCATGCGTTGCTGCTTTACATCATCATTGCGCGTTATGGGGAAATGGAGTGGTTTCCTCGAGCTGTTAACTTGTAATATTTTGGCAACTGAAGTACTCTTTGTCTGATGCCCTTTAGTTGGACACATGGATTGATCCAACGGTGGATGTGAGTAGTCAGAGTAGTGGGTAATAACTGCAAAAGGTCATGCTTGTACTCATGTAATCTTGCCCGTAGATTTGAAATTCATCGATGGCTGGGATCTCTGTTCGACTGGTATTTAAACTGAAGTGTGGAACTGGATTTTTTACTTTCTTTAATTGCTCTCTCGAACTGCTGCCATTTTCTCTTTGCGACCTGAAGATCTTGAGAGCTTTTAAGGTGAGTACATTCTTCTTTACTATTTTTCCTTGTTGTATCCTTTCTTCTTGTTTTTTATTTTGATTGAGAGATGTCAGAAGGTAGTGATTCCCAAAATGAGCACTTGAGTGGTGATAATGCTGGTGGTTATGAGTCTGAAGATGGGAGGACTTGGTCTGGTGATGATGTTTGTTCTCCTAATCGAGGGGAGGAACATTTGGATGAAGATAGCCCTGGAAGCAGTTGTCCTCATGGCGAGGATGACTCTGACGAGGAGATGGTGGAGGGTGAAGATAGTTCTTTTCACCGCGTAGTTAATCATTCCTATGTTTGGAGACATCTTGCTTTTAGGAAAACCTATGGGTTGGATTCCATTAGCGATCTGGAGATAAGGTTTTTAGGAGATCGCTTACTCACAGAGGCGTATCGACCTAACAACCCTTTCTCTACTGTTTTTACTTTGGCCCAATTTCGAGCTGAGTTTAGGTTACCCTTTTCTCATTTGGTAGTTGAACTTCTGAACACTATCAATCGAGCTCTCTGCCAGATGAATGGGAATTTCTGGAGGAACATAAGGGTTATAGACGATCTGGACAGGTTGCACAAGTGGGCGGTTACTGTTGGTGATGTTTTAGGTCATTTTTGTTTTAAACGATCTGCAAAGCTGGAGGTGGGAGGCTATAATATGCAGGTCGGCCTGAACGTCTGCCCTTGATTTATCCTGTCAGTAGTGAGCCCTGGTGGAAGGAGCCCATGTTGCTCATTGGTCAAGTAACTGAAGATAACCTTCTTTGGTCATATGTTACTAGGAATTTGGATGATGAACGTAAGTTCCTACTCGTTGGTATTAGATCGTTTAGGAGATCTGTTTATGTTGTTCTGGTCGTTCATTTGCTTTGTTTCTTTTGCAGCGATTAGGGACGACCATCTTGTGAACAACAATTTGTATTCTGTGTTGAACGTGTTCGGGTCTTGGACTGACGAACAAAAGTTGAGGCTTCTTCCTCACTTGAAGGATTATTTCACACCTAAGGGTGGTCCCAAGACTGTTTCAGACAAATTGGACAGGAGAAAAGCCTTGAAGAAGAATTTTTTGGCTTCGATGAAGAGGGCAAGCGCAAGTGAAAAATCCCGAACTGGGAGTAGCTCGAGGCCGAACGATCTCGTTGGCAGCCCTCAGATCGTCACTCCTCCGACCTCTCTTCCAAAGATGCCCTCTGGGTCGAGCAGGAAGAGGTCGTCCTCTGGGAATCTGAATATGATCGAGCAACCACCAGTCATTCCTTCCTCTGCTCCTCTGAAAGCCTTGAAAGCTCCTAAACCTACTCCCTTGTCCAGGAAGTCTGTTGTTCGTTACTCTGGTAAGGGTAAGGGTGTTTCATCTGAATTCCGACCTGGCCCCTTTGAATATCTAGACGGCCAGAAAGTCAAGCACGTTGTTTATGACAACGAGAGTGATATAGATGATCCCTGTGTTGCCCGAGCTATTAACGAGGGCACTGTTCTGGACGTTGATGCTCGAATGGTGAAGTCTCAGAGCCTTCTTGTGACTTGTTCGAAGATCAACTCTGCTCTTTCTCTGGTAAGCTAGTGATAGATTTATTTGGGTGCTTGACTTCATGTATTTTACTTTCTGGTCATTGTTTTTTGTGTAGCTCAACGCTAGCTTCCAAGAAGTACGTCTGGTCGCTGAGGTTGGGGCGAGAGCTGAGATCGAGCAGAACAATCTGAACGACAAGCTCGAGCAGGCTAAGAATATTGCTCTCGTTGCTGAGACTAAGGTGAGGGATAGGGACAGTGAGATCGCAGCTTTGAAGAAGGAGATGGAGGGGCTACGAGGTGAGGTTAATGCTGCTAAGGAGTCTGCGGCGTACTAGGAGGGCTTCTGTAGGAAGAATGGTGCTGAATGGCAAGAGTACTGTGATAACCTCAAGAAACAGTTGTTGGGGTCGCCCGAGGGAGAGGAGACGCCAGTTGGTGATGAGGGTACTCTAGTTACAACGCAGGACGCCTTGATGGGCCCTAACGAGGAAGCAGGAGAACTCCAGAACGAGCAGGTCGATCAAGATGACCAGATGGAGCAGTAGTTACCTTATTCCTCTTCTTCTTCTTGTCCGAGTGATGTGAGGCTTTGAACAACGTGTATGTCTTGAAAATTTACCTCTTTTGATGGTTGCCTTGTGTGGGTTGAAAAACATTAGTCTTGAATGGACTTGGTTTCGACCCTGTTCATTCTTTGGCGATCTGGTTCTTGGTTCCTGGCGTGAGGCCATAAACGGTAATGATCGATCTGCTTTGGCATGTCGATTGCGTTTTTAATTTCTGCATTTGTGTTTCTTGTTTTGGATAATGTCACCTGTCTCTTTGGGCGACTAGTTTCCAGGGAGTCCTGGTAGCTCGTTCAGAAGGCAGGTAGACGAGATGAATGGATGCAAGCAGGGCGGACTGAAATATTTTCTCTTGTATGCCTTAGTTTAATGAATTTGCCTTTTGATGCATTATCTTTCTTGTTCTTGTAGTTTGCCTTTATTTTTGCAGGTAGTTCTGCTTTGTGAGCTGCAGATAGGGATTGCTGGAGTAGCCCCCAAGTAATATAGGTCGATGATAGAAAGTAGATCGTTTTCCCTGTAATAGTTAGCTTATTTGAAAGAAATAAATAAAATGAACTTTTTACATGGTTACCTCGCTCGCTTTTTACTTTTTGTATTGTCTGTATTGCTAGATTGCAGACATCAAATAATAAAGTGAAGAATGGAAAATCGACCTGGGATGAGATTTGGTCGTTAGATTATGAGTTCGATTTCACTTAAGTCATGGGATAGTTATGACCTAAGTAGGAGAGTGGTAGTTGGAGTATAGATGTCAACTTAAAACTTATAAAAATTATCAAAGGGACTGGATTATTGATAATTTAAAGGTCTAGTGATTGATTTTGACCTGTTCAAGCCATTCATGTATGAAATTAGATGAAGGCAAAATCGAGCTCGTTTATTAACATATGAGAACGCATACTTACATTTTACTGGTAGAATTTCTTCAAATGATAAGCATTCCAGGGATTCTTGACATCCTTTCCTTCTGGAGTCTGGAGGCGATAAGAGGCATTGCTTTGGACCTTTGTGATTATGTAAGGTCCTTCCCAATTAACGTTAAGCTTTCCGATATTTGCCTTTCTCTTATTATGGAACATTCTTCGTAGTACGAGTTCTCCTGGTAGGAAAGCTCGAGGTTGTACTCCTTTGTTATAAGCTCGTTTCAACCTTTGTTGGTATTGCTCGAGCTTGATGGTAGCATGATTCCTTCTTTCTTCAGCCAGGTCTATCCCAAACGACCAAGCTTGATTGTTGGCTCTGTGTCGACCAGTAGTGACTTGGTCGTACCGAATGTCAGCTCAGTTGGGATGACAACTTCTACTCCATAGCAAAGACTAAATGGAGACATTCCTGTTAATGTTCTCGGAGTTGTTCTGTAGGCCCAAAGGATGTTTTCTAACTGCTGGGGTCATTGATCTTCTTGATCTTCAAGCTTTTTCTTCAAGTTAGAAAGAATTTGTCTGTTCGCAGCTTCGACCTGGCCATTACTCTGTGGATATCGAGGAGCTGACCTAGAGTGCTCGATATTCCATAGTTCATAGAAAGCTGTAATATTATTTCCAACGAACTGAGTTCCATTATCAGTTACAACTCGTTTGGGCAAACCAAATCTTGTAATGATATTTTCCCATAAAAATCTTCTCACATCTACTTGAGTGACATTGGTGAGAGCAATGGCTTCCACCCATTTCGTGAAGTTGTCGACAGCGACTAGAACAAAAAAAATTTCGGACTTCTTTTCTTTAATCAGTGGGCCCATGATGTCGAGCCCCCACATGTGAAATGGCCAAGGAGCAGTGATGTTGATGAGGTCGTTGGGGTGTTGATGAGTGTGATCGGCAAAATGTTGACACTCCTTGCACCTTAAAATGAATTTCTTTGCATCCTCCTTCATTCTTGGCCAGAAATACCCTTGTGAGATCGCTTTGTGAGCTAGTGTTCGACCTCCAGAATGATTTCCACATTCTCCTTCATGAATCTCCTGAAAGATGATTTGCCCATGCTTGGGAATTAAGCATCTTAAGAGTAGTCCAGTTGCTGACTTTCGGAATAACTTTCCCTCATGTAACTTGTACATAGTGACCTTATGTAATAACTGGCTAGTTTCCTTTTTGTTTGTTGGGAGCTCGCTAGTTTGCAAGAAGTTGATAAAAGGTTCCATCCAAGTTCCTTTCATATCTTCTGAGGTCATGGCAAGTAGGTCGCTGATTTGATTGACCTCTTCATCTTTTCGTAAATACGCAGGTAACGGGCTTACTGCTATTATTAGAGCTCGAGGTCCATCTGATTCGACCTTGGAGGCTAGGAATGCGAGTGAATCAGCATGTCTGTTATCATCTCTTGGGATGTGATCAAGAGTGAAGATACTGAATTTACTGATAAGTTCCTTTGTTTTGCTTGCATATCTTATCAAATTGACTCTGTGTATTTGGTAGTTACTTGTGATCTGATTTACTACCAGTTGAGAATCACTGAACGCTTTGAGTCGATCTGCTTGTAGATCAATAGCCATTTGTAGAACTTGGATTAGGGCTTCATATTCGGCCTCCTTGTTGGAGGTCGAGAAGTCTAGTCGAGTTGATCTTTCATGTTGTGAGCCCTCAGGTGAGATGAGTATGGCACCAATGCCACTTCCATTTGAGTTGTGTGAACCATTGACGTACAGTTGCCAAGTGTTTGGTGGATCAACTTGGATTGGCCTGGTCTCTGGTTCTGGTTCCCAACTGAAATCTTCAGCGGGGTAGTCTGCTAAGAAATCAGCTACGACCTGGCCTTTAACGGCCTGGCGAGGTACGAACTCGAAGGTATAATCACCGAGCTCAGCTGCCCATCGAGCCATGCGACCTGTTTTGTTCTTCTTTTCTAGTATGTGTCGTAATGGCTGGTCGGTGATTACTTTAACGGTATGTGCTTGGAAATAAGGTCTAAATTTGCATGTAACGTAGAAAAGAGCTAATGCTAATTTTTCTAGAGGTGTGTACCTTATTTCTACCTGTTGCAACACCTTGCTTGTGAAGTAGATTGGTCGTTCGACCTGATTTTCCTCTTTGAATAGTACCGCACTGATCGCAAAATCTGATGTGGCGAGGTAGATTCCGAGTACATCTCCATCATTAGGCTTAGTGAGAACTGGTGGAGTGGATAAGTATGCCTTCAGCTCGGCAAAGGCTTGCTCGCATTCTTCTGTCCAGTGATATGCAGCCCCCTTTTTAAGAATATGAAGCATTGGTCGACATTTATCGGATGCTCTAGAAATAAATCTATTGAGAGTTGATACCATGTCGTTGAGTTTTTGGATTTGCTTCTTTGTCTTCGGGCTGGGCATATCGACCAGGGCTATGATCTGGTCGGGATTTGCTTCAATACCCCTCCTTGTAACTAGATAACCAAGGAATTTTCCTTAAGCCACCCGGAATAGATATTTTTCTGGATAAGTCTCATCCTGAATTGTCTTAACCGTTGAAATGTCTGATCAAGATTGGCCAAGTAATCTTGCTCGAGGTCGCTCTTGACCAACATGTCGTCGATGTAGACCTCCATTGTTCGACCTAGTAGGTCGTCGAACATTTTGGTGACAAATCGCTGGTAGGTTGCTCCAGCGTTTCTGAGGCCAAAAGGCATGACTTTGTAATAGAAAATTCCTTGCTCAGTAGTGAATGAAGTCTTTTCTTGATCTGGCTCATGCATTGGGATCTGATTATAGCCTGAGTATGCATCCATGAATGATAGTAGCTCGAAACCACAAGTCTGGTCGACTAACCTATCGATTCGTGGGAGTGGGAATGAATCTTTAGGACAGGCTTTGTTCAAGCTTGTAAAGTCGATGCAAACTCTTGTCTTCCCATTCTTTTTCAAGACTGGAACTATGTTGGCCAACCAATCTGGTGTGTCAACTTCTTTGATGAATCCTACCTGCTTGAGTCTACTAATTTCATCATTGACGGCCTGGTGAAATTTTGGGGCCAGTCGTCTTGGTTTTTGCTTAACAGGTCGGTAATTGGGATTTACTCGTAGTTTGTGGCATGTTATTGATGGATCTATCCCAGGCATATCAGTGTACGACCAAGCAAAAACATCTTTATTGAGAGAAATAAAGTTTACAAAATCATTGTACTTATCTGTTCCTAACTCTGAGCCCACATAAACATACTTGGGGTTGTCCTCTGACCCTAAGTTCGCTTGCACTCTTGGGTTTGTGCTTCCAAGTGATAGTTGAGGGGAGCTCGCTTGCTCCTTCTGTAATTGTTATTTTGCCGCGTCTGTGGCCTCATATTTTCCCTTCGATGGACTCTTCGCTTGATTTTCGACCTCCTTGGTTCCTGAGGTCGTTGCCTTGTCAGTCGCCACAACTTCAAGAATTCCATGGCATTCCTGTGCAGCGTTTTAGTTGCCTCTAAGCTCCATTATCCCATTGGGGCCAAGATAGCGGAATACTTGATGGTAGGTTGAAGGGACTCCTCGCATGGCATGGATCCATTTGCGACCAAGTATTGCATTGTACTTGCGTGCAATATTGAGGACGTTGAACTTTGCTGTTATTGAAACTTTATCTTTTCTTTTGCCCACAGAAACGGGCAGTAGTATCTCTCCTTTCAGTTCCTCTCTCGAGCTATTGAAGCCCAAGATTGGAGTGAAGTCAGGAATGAGGACTGAATCAGGTAGCCTCATATCTTTGAAAGTCCTGTACATCAGTATGTTACAAAATGCTCATGGGTCAATGCGGACCCTCTTCACAATGTAGTCAGCAATTCTTAATTCGACGACCAGAGCGTCGTTGTGTGGAATAACGACCTTGTTGAGATCGTCTTCTGTAAAACTGATATCTGTTTCCTGTCGAGCTGGAATATTAGTTCGAGTTGCTCGACCTGTGATGGAGTAGACATGGTGCAGGTGTTCTACTCTCCTTTTCTTCTCTCGAGATACTGGTGTGGAGCTAGACTCATAGATCATGTAGACTACATGACTTTCTGTTTCACTATCTTCCTCTATCTTATTTGCGACCTGCTTGTTGATTTGGTCACGTAGGTCGCCTGTGGGACCTAGTCTTCTTGAGAGGCTCAGCCCTCTGCTGCGTGCTGGACTTGTGGAGGCAGTTCTTGCCTTGTTTTGAGATCGTTTAGCAGAACGTGGAGGTGTTCTTGATCTCTTCTTCATTCTCTTGTCACTAGACTTTTTTTGTCTGCCGTAGATCCAGTTGTTGAGCCTTTTTTCATCAGCCCATGTCTGAAGAGCTCGTTTCAATATGCGGTAATCATCAGTTTGATGACATCTTACCTTATGGACCTTGCAGTATGGACGACCAGATGTGTCCTCTAATGGTGTGAAATCCGGAATCTTACACCAGTAGTGGTGCTTGATTCGCTCATAGATATATCCTGAAGGTCGTGTAAATCGGTGATACTCACGTTGTTCTGTGGGTAACGCCTTAGCCTTGAATCTCCTGTTGTTGTCTGGTCGAGGTCCTTTGGTGGAGCCCCCTTCCACGTTTGAAATAACATGGCTTTTTACCCTTCCGACCAGGGCTTCTTCTAATTTGATGTAACGATCTACCTTGAGTTAGAGCTTGTCTAGAGATGTTGGCCTTTTCATGGCTAAAGATTTGTGAAGGTCTGATCCCTGGATCAGACCATGAGAGAACGCAATTGTTGCGAAGGGTTCATGTTTTTTAGCAAAATCTTGGATGGAGTGCAGTTCTGTCTTGAATCGAGCAAAGAATCGCTCAGCAGTTCACCGTCCCGTTGTTTGACTTTAAACATTACGTCAATGGTTACTGGACGTTTTTTGTTATGGATATAGAAAATAACGAACTGCTTTTCCAAGTCGCTGAACGAGCTGATCGATCCTGGCTTGCGACGGTGGAACCAATCGAGGGCTGGTCCTGTGAGGCTGGATTGAAACAATAGGCAGAGTAGATGATCTTCTTTTATAAGAGGTAGTGATTTGCGGAAACCCTTGATATGATCTGTTAGGTCTCCAACGCCTGAGTATTGATCGAATTTAGGAGCATTGAGTTTGTTGGGCAACTCCTGCTCCAGGATCTCCTTAGTGAATGGAGATTCCTGGAAATGCTACAAAGACTGGACAGCGAGCTGTTCAGCTGTGTGACCTTTGTTTAATTGTATGGCGGCCTGAGAGGCTTTGAACTCGGTGAGCTGTTGACTGAGTTCCTCGTACTTGCGATTGCTAGCATTTGTGGTGATTGCTCCCTGTTCAGCATTTGTGTCTGCATCACTTGCAGCTTTTAACTGGGCGTTTTCCTCCTGGAGACGATTGAGTTGGTCTCTCAGTTCCTGGATTATTTCTTCTTGTGTAGTCATTTGATAGATGGACGGGTTTGTGTGACTTGAATTTGGGTGGGAGGGTTGGTTTTTTTGATATAATCGAATCCTTACAGTCGGCGCCAAATGTATTAACCTGTTTCCAGATTAATGCATTAACTAGGTCAGGTCGTTGTTTGACTGACCAAGGTGGAGATTTGAGATCGGGGGCGATGAGTTCGAGATTGCCTACGTACTCTAGCTCGGGGGAGTGGAACTTAGAGATCAAGCCATCGTAGTTCTGTTCTTATAGAAGGTGAAAGGGCGCAGATCATGGGATCTTGCAGATTCTCCGACATCATAATGATAGCATAATCATGGCAATGATTATGTAACAGGCGAGGATATTCTCTGTGCATTGATTATGCAACGGGCGAGGATATTGTGTGCATTGATTAAAGGCACGTGTGCATGAGGAGGTCACCAAGCGGTTGTATAGACGAGCTGCTCTGGTCGATCTTTGGCTGGGTCGTGCAGTGGGCGACCTGGTGGAATGTTGGGTAGGACACGTGTCGTGTTTTGATTGGATGGAGTATGTAGTACCCCTACACTTTGTGATCAAAAATATTCCTGACAAATATAACAAATCTACTGTTGAAACTTATTATTTCCTGACCCCGTTTGTCAACTATCCCATTCCACAACCTACATGCACAAATTATTATTATTATTATTATTTAAAAGAAATTTACAGATCAGCTATGCTAAAGCATAGCGTCAGGTGAGACACGAAAGAAAATAGAAAAACTTTTTTTCCAGTTAACGTGTGAGAGCGCCAGTCACAATGTCATCCTACCGAAGTAGGCAAGTAGCTAGTCCTGGAATTGATACGTTTTTCTCATGGACCAAGCTCCATACCAATACCATAATGACCCTGTTAATCTCCTTGGTGACATCCTGCAGGTTCCAAGATTTCTGCTTAAACAAACCTTTCTTTTTCAATTTTCTTTTAGTGATCTTTAACAAAACTAGAATTGTGTATGTATATAATATATATCGAGTTACATCAATTTCAAGGTTATTTTCATCGAGCTCACCCAACCTCAAGCCTATTTCCAACGACTTGGCCCACCCGACATGCAGTACAAGTTATAATCCAACTTGGCCCAACTCTATTAAGTCGTGTGACACTTTATGTGGCAATTCCTATTATTGCCAACAATCACAAGATCAATAGCAAATATATTCTTTTTATTATATGTCCGTTACAAAATTAATGCGATTTATATCTATAATCCCCAAGTAGTGCAAAGTCATTAAATGAATAATTAATAGAAAACAATAAAGTAAAGTAATGCAAGAGACGACGACACAATATTTAACGTGGTAAAACCCTAAACCGGGGAACATCCACGACCGTCCTCAGACGATAAACAATCCACTGTATCAATAAAAGTATTACACTCACAGTAGCAAACTCTGGCTAACTCAATCCCTGATGTTAACACCTGCAACTGCACTCCGGGTAGTCTTTTACTTGATATAACCGTGGTTCACTTTGCAGACTCTCTCTGAGAAGTAGCTCTTAATCAATCAATGGAGAACTTGTTGGAATGGAGAAGATGAAAGTTTCCTTGCTTTACACAGTAGCAATAGAGGTGGTAGAGAGATTGGAATCCTTAAGGTTTCTTTGTTGTAGAGAAACCCTATTAATATTCCATAACGGGCCTTAAACCAAATAGGCCCATTCCACACTTGGGCTTGTAGCTTCAGCTCCAAATAGTTCACGAATGTGTCAACCTTGTAACCTGGGGGTTACAATCTCCCCCTTGACACATTTCGTAACAAAAGACTCTATGACTCTAATCTCACATTACATTGAACATTCCAAGACTCAACTAACGAAAGACTATGGTCATAATGCCGTTACAGACTCATATAAACACTCTTGCCTAAACACCTTGAAGAATCACACAGAAACAATAATCTTTGAGGACTCTCCCTCAATCTTTGACTTGTAGAGTCCGAGCTTTTTCTCCTTCTGAATTGTTGAATACCTGAAATAGGATATAAACACAAGAGCACTCTTTGAGAAAAATAAGGATTAGAGTCAATATACATCTCCCCCTTTTTGTCATAAATGGACAACGAGGTGTAGACAACAAACCAGAGCACGAAAATAAAGGAAGACAACACTAGAACAAAAGGAGAACATGTTATAATGATATTGCATGCGTAAACAAGATAACAACATTGAAACACATGCCATAACAGAATAATAGTTCTAACATAAAAAAAACCGAACACATAACAAAACTAACCTATAGTCAACATAAGGTTATACAACCCTGAAACATCAACCAAATAACTCAGAATACAAGAAATAAAAAGTTAAGAAGAACATCACAACACAGTCACTCATCTGTAGCAACATGATCATCCTCAGCAGGTGGAGGCATGGCACCACTGGACACAGCACCATCTGTAGGTTCAGGAACATGCAGGCCATCCTTGACATATAACCCCATCAGTAACTGACAAGTATACTGAACCTGTCCACTCATAAGAGAATGAGAGTCTTGCAAGGCCTGAAGCCGAACACCTACATCGATTGGAACATTTACTAGCTCAGGAGCTGGGGGTGGAGGTACATCAGGAACCCCCATAACAATCATATCATAATCATCATGGTCATCCAGGGGAACACCACCACAAATTAGATGATGAGTGAGGGGCTTACGCGCACTGGCAAAAACTTCCTTACGCTGAGAGATACCAGAACAAACTAACTTACTCCAGTCCTTGGCCTTATAGGGTACAAGATCAGCTACCTCACCAGTCAGAGGGACATTCAAAAACTGAAGAATGGATGAAATAAAGTAAGGAAACGGAAGAGACTTAGAATTACCAACAGACTTCATGGCATCAAAAATGACCTCCGAGAGATGGACATGACGCTGAGTCATGCACCATAATAGCTCAACTGTTTCACCAGTGATGTTGGTCTTGTTACCCTTAGGGGTAATCGGATTGGCCAATTGGAGAACATGCACCAGAGTCATAGCATAGGATTGCAAGTGATGACGTTGGGTTTTCCCATCAATGAACACTTCATTACAAAGAAACGATGAACAAACGAAGAGTCTTCAGTTAGGGGCCACAGCTCATGAGCATCCTCATCCAGACATGGAGTATCAATGCCAAGTGCATCCGCAATCACTTGGGGAGTAATAGTATACTTCTTACCAAACATTGTGATAGAAAATTGGGCACTCCCCATTACCAGCTTTAGAGAATAATAGAACAGAATAGTAAACTCCCGATAACCCTTACACTTTGGTTGAAGAACATTCATCCAATTTCTTTGTGTATAGAAGTCGACAATCAGACCAATCTGAGAAGCCCCAAGTGAGGAGGAAAGGATATCCTGAAGATCAAAAGAATGTTCGGGAAACAAGCTTCTGCTAGGAACCAGTGTAGCACCAGAGTAAGTGGAAGTCCTCGGACGAAGAGGAGCCATAGAGGGTGCTGTGGTCGGAGAAGAACTCTGTGTACGGGTACATTTCGACATGGCCTAAACACATTAGACACACAAAGAAACAAGATGAACCAATGTGAACTAGTTTTCGAATGCAGCTCAATCAGCGACACAATCGAACAAAGTGAAACATACAATCAAAATTAAGCTAACATGCACAATGATAAGAAGAACTGGATAATAGCAATAGAGAAAAACATCCAAAACAACTCAGTTAGACATTTCTTTGAACACATGGTGAGCGTTAAAGAAACTAACCTAGAACAAGCAATAGCCAAAACGGAAGAAAGCACAAATAAGTCCAATTCATCACAAAGAATAGACCAAAACCAACAATTTGAACACAATACACAACTGATATAGTTACAAGAGAAAAAAAAAACAAACTAGAGAAGAAAGACGAAGAAGTAATGCTAACAATTGAAAGAGCAAGACGAACACAAGAATAAACAGAAAAGAAGGGAAGGAGAGAGACATACCGGAATTCCCTTTGCACACAACAAATATATTGCAGCAAAACACACACTAGAGAACCACGCACACTGTATTAACCTATTTCTAGATTAATGCACTACTAGGTCAGGTCGTTGGGAGACTTGACCAAAGGGGATGTTGTAGGTCGGGGTGGCTGCACCTCGTTGAGATCGAGATTGCCTACGTACTCTTAGAGATCAAGCCATCGTAGTTCTGTTCTTATAGAAGGTAGAAGGGTGTGGATCGTGGATCTTGCAGATTCTCCGTCATTATAATGAGGATTAAATGTGTAACGCGCGAGGATCATCCCTGTGAATTAGTTATGTAACTGATGAGAATATTCTGTGCATTGAATGAGAGCACGTGTGTATAAGCAGGTCGTTGCTCGTTGTGAGATCGAGTTGTTGTGGTCGAGCTACTAGCAGGTAGAGATCGTGGCGACCTGATGGATGGATGACTGTGCCACGTGGCTGCTTTTGATTGGTCGGAGTATGTAGTACCCCTACATAAGCCCCCTCTTTTTAGGTCGGCTGTAGAAGTCGGGCTGAAAAGACTAACAGCTCTGATCGATGCTGATTTGTAGTTTGCTTTTTGAATTTGCGGACATGGCAGTCATGCAGGCCTGTCTATACTAATCATGGCGCTTTTACGGGGAAGTGGAGTATTTTCCTCGAGCAGCTAGCTGTGCAGTTATGGCAACTGACACACTTCTTGCCTGATATAGTATTTGTGTGGCACGTGGTTGATCCGACGGTGGATGTGAACCATTTTGTGAGTGGAAAATAACTGCAATTGTTATGGTTGATGTGGTCGATCTCAGCCGTTCACCTGTTTTGAACCGATGGCTGGGATTGCTCGTGCTGCGGTATTTAAACTGTAGCTCTCTTGAGAAGGGTTTACCTATCTCGCTTTCATTTGAATTGCTGCCGCTTTTCTCTTGCGATCTGAAGAACTTTGAGAGCTCGTGAGGTTAGTTTCCTTCTTCTGCTTTTCTTTCATCTTCTGTTTTCTTTTCTGTTGGTTTGAGAGAAATGTCTGACTTGAGTGACTCTCAAAATGATCACTTGAGTGGTGGTGGCGGTGAGGAGTATGAGTCTGAAGGGACTCACTCTGAACCCTTGTCTCTCATTCATGGTGGGGATTCTGATAGCCCCCAGAGTAGCGGCTCTCATGGGGCGGACTCGTCTGACGAGGAAATGGTTGAAGGAGACGATGGCTCAATGTAGAGTAGTGAACCATAAGTATGTAAGTAGGCATATTGCGTTTAGGAAGCAGTATGGTCTTAGCTCGATTGAGCATTTGGAGATTAGATTTTTAGGAGATCGTTTACTTTCTACTGAGTATCGACCTAAAAATCCCTTCTCGACTGTTTTTACTTTGACCCAATTCCGAGCTGGGCTGAGGCTGCCATTGCCTTGTTTGGTGGTCGACCTGTTGAATGCTATTGGTCGAGCCCCCTGCCAGATGAATGGCAATTTCTGGAGAAATATGAGGGTAATTGACGACCTGAATAGGTTGCATAAGGGTAACATCACTGTGAAAGATGTGCTGGACCACTTTTCTTTCAAACGTTCTTCGAAGGCTGATATTTCCGGCTATAACATGCAAGTTAGGCCAGAACGTTTGCCTTTGATCTATCCTGTGAGTAGTGAGCCATGGTGGAAAGATCCCATGCTGATTACTGGGTCGATCGTTGAGGGGAGTATCCAGTTGCGTCATGTGACTAGGAATGATACTCGTAAGTTTCTGGTCGTTAGTCTTAGGACAGTAGATGGTTTTCCTTTTTCTGGACTTGATTATGTTGTGTGTTTTTGCAGCGATCAGGGACGATCTTCTTGTGAGGAAGAACGATCTGCATTCCTTTTTGAACTGTTTTGGTTTGTTGGCTGACAAACGTAAGATACAGCTCTTACCCCATCTGAAAGAGCATTTTACTCCCAAGGGTGGTCCGAAAACAGTTGAGGACGAGCTTCATAGGAGGAAGTCGCTGAGGAAGGCCCATATGTTTGCTGTTCATAAAGCTGAGGCTGGGCGTTCTGGTGGCAGTTCGCGTGCTGGTGAGAAGGAGCGAGCTGGTGGTAGCTCGAGGCCTGCTGAGAGAGAGCGGTCTGGTGTCGCTGTTCGGAGGTCGGAGAAGGAACGACCTGTGGAGAAGGAGAGAGTTGGTGGTAGCTCGCGCCAGGTGGAGGTAGTGGCGAGCCCCCTAGTTGTGTCTCCTCCGCCCTCACTTCCCAAACTGCCTGCCTTGTCTGGGCAGAAGAAGAGGTCTCATTCAGGTAACCTGAAGATGTTGGAGCGGCCCATTGTGCCGACACCTGCTCTTGCCCCGTCTGCGAGAGCTCCTGAGATGTCTGTTATGTCCAGGAAGACTGCTGTTCGGCCTTCTGACAAAGGCAAGGGTGTGTCGTCTGTGTTTCGCCCTGGGCCGTTCGACTATTTGGACGGCCGTGGTGAGAGGCATGTCGTATATGATAACGACAGTGCTATTGACGACCCCTGCGTCGCCCGGGCTGTGAATGAGGGCATCGTTCTGGAAGCTGATGCTCGAGCGGTGAAGTCTCAGACTTTGTTGGTCACCTGCTCAAAGTTAAATGCGGCGCTGGCTTTAGTGAGTGTTGCCATAATTATTATTTTCTTTGTTTCTACTTAGTCGTCGTTGCCTAATTTCGCTTGCACTTGCAGGTTAATGCGAGCTTCCAGGAAGTGCGTCTTGTCGCTGAAGTTGGTGCCCGAGTTGAGGTTGAGCTGAAGGAGCTGAACGAGAAGCTTGAACAGGCCAGGAACGTTGCTGTTGTTGCGGAGTGCAAGGTGAGGGACAGGGATGCTCAGGTCGCAGTGTTGAAGGAGACCAATGAGCAGTTGAAGGAAAATTTGGCTGCTGCAAAGGCTTCTGCTGAACACTGGCAGAACGTAAGCCAGAAAAATGGTGCAGCGTGGCAGGCCTACTGTGAGCAACTGCAGAAAGCTATGATGGGGTCGCCCGAGGGAGAGGAGACACGAGGTGGGGCCGAAGAGACTTTGGCGCCAGCTCAGGACGCCTTGATGGGCCCTAGTGACCAGGTCGCCAGTGGTTGTATTGACATTGATGGTTCCAGCGACCAGCCAACGCAGCAATGAACTAGTCCGGGTACCAACTTTCTTGTATTGGGTAACCTTGTGCAAAGTTTGCTTCTTGCACTCCTTGTTCTTGCAATACGTCTTCCTCGAAGCAGTCCTCTGAGTTTTTTGTGCTTGAAAAACAATTGTTTGTTGGAGTTGTATTAAACAGAATTGAATTTGATGAGCTTGTACTTAAGCCGTTCTGATCAGCTAGTTTCCAGGGAGTCCTGGTAGCTCGTTCAGAAGGCAGGTAGACAAGATGAATGGCTGCAAGCAGGACGAATTGAAACAGTTCTTCTTGTATGCCTTAGTTTGACTTTGGTTTTTACCTGTAATGGTTAGAATCTCCTTAAGTAAAAAGAAAATTCAATGATTTACCTTTTATTGTCATTCTTGCTACGTTGTCTGCTTGTATGAGTTTTGCAAACAAGTGGTAACCATAGTGCTGGACCTGCTGGTGGATGAGGTCGTGTGTACGGTTGCTTGATTGTACAGAGGTCGTGGGAATGATATGACCAATGTACCAAGTTAAGTTGCAGATGTTTGAACTTAACAAATTAAAATCATCAAAGGGACTAGAGTTTTGATAATTTGTGGGTCGAGGGAGTAGACCTTTAGGAGCCATTCATGTTTGAGCTGGGATGAAGGCAACAATGTGTTTGTATATTGAAATGTAATGAATGGATGCTTACATTTCGTTGTGAGGAGTAACGACCTTGTTGAGATCGTCCTCGGTGAAAGTGATGTCAGACTCTTGGCGGGCAGGGATGTTGAAACGAGCTGCTCGGCCAGTAATGGAGTAGACATGGTGTAGATGCTCTACTCGTCTCTTCTTCTCTCGAGAGACAGGGGTGTGGTTGGATTCGTCAATCATGTAGACTACATGACTTTCCGATTCGCTGTCGCTGTCGATCTTATGTGCGACCTTCTTGTTGATTTGGTCGCGTAGGTCTCCTGTTGAACCTAAACGTTGGGAGAGGCTACGCCCTCTGCTGCGGACTGGGCTTGCTGAGGCCGTTCTGGCCTTGCTGTGATTTCTTTTTGGGGAACGAGGAGGGGTTCTGGATCCCTTCTTCGTCCGCTTGCTTGTGGAATCCTCCTGTCTGTCGAGGATCCAGTTATTGAGCCTTTTCTCGTCGGCCCATGTTTGGAGTGCGCGTTTCAGAACGCGACAGTCATCTGTCTGATGACACCGTACCTTGTGGACTTTGCAGTACGGTCGACCGGATGTATCCTCCAACTGTGTGAAGGTGGGAATCCTGCACCAGTGATTGTGCTTGATTCGCTCAAAGATGTAACCAGCTGGTCTTGTAAACCGGTGATATTCTCGCTGCTCAGCAGGCAACGAGTTAGCCTTGAACCTCTTGCCATCTGATCGAGGTCGTTTGGTTGAGCCAGACTCCACATTACTGACTACGTGATTCTTCTCCCTCCCAGTGAGGGCTTCCTCGAGCTTGATATAACGATCTACCTTTAGGTAGAGCTCGTCCAGGGATGAAGGTCGCTTCATGGCTAGCGACTTGTGGAGGTCGGACCCCTGGGTCTGACCGTGGGTGAATGCAATGGTTGCAAAGGTCTCGTGCTCCTTTGCAAAATCCTGAATTGAATGTAATTCAGACTTAAAGCGAGCAAAGAAAACGCTTAGTGACTCACCATCTCCCTGCTTGACTTTGAAGATGGAATCGATGGTGACTGGGCGCTTCTTGTTGTGGATGTAGAAGATGACAAATTGCTTTTCGAGCTCGGCAAACGAGCTGATGGATCCTGGCTTCAATCGGCGAAACCAGTCAAGAGCCGGTCCGGTGAGGTTGGACTGGAACAGCAAACACAAAAGGTGATCCTCCTTGATCAGAGGAAGGGATTTCCGGAATCCCTTGATGTGGTCGGTTGGATCTCCGACTCCGGCATACTGGTCGAATTTGGGGGCATTGAGCTTGTTCGGCAAATCATGTTCAAGGATCTCTTTAGAGAAAGGAGACTCCTGGAACTGTTGGAGGGACTGTACAGCAAGTTGCTCCGCAGTGTGGCTCTTGGAATGGTGTAGGAGAGCCTGAGAGGCTTTGAACTCCGCCAGTTGTTGGCTGAGTTGTTCGTATTTCTGGTTGGAGTCATCAACAGGAATGACTCCATGACCCCCATTTTGGACTTGTGTGGGGCTGTCGGTTTGTGCAGCCTTCAGACGCGCATTTTCTTCCTGTAAAAGAATGATTTGTGCATGCAAATCTTGGATAGTTAATTCTGGGGTAGTCATTTTGAATGAGTGATTTTGATTTTGGGTGGGAGGGTTTGGGTTTTCGATTATATCGAATTCCTTGCAGTCGGCACCAAATGTATTAACCTATTTCTAGATTAATGTACTACTAGGTCAGGTCGTTGGGAGACTTGACCAAAGGGGATGTTGTAGGTCGGGGTGACTGCACCTCGTTGAGATCGAGATTGCCTACGTACTCTTAGCTCGAGGGGATTGAACTTAGAGATCAAGCCATCGTAGTTCTGTTCTTATAGAAGGTAGAAGGGCGTGGATCGTGGATCTTGCAGATTCTCCGTCATCATAATGAGGATTAAATGTGTAACGCGCGAGGATCATCCCTGTGAATTAATTATGTAACTGATGAGAATATTCTGTGCATTGAATGAGAGCACGTGTGTATAAGCAGGTCGCTGCTCGTTGTGAGATCGAGTTGTTGTGGTCGAGCTACTAGCAGGTAGAGATCGTGGCGACCTGATGGATGGATGACTGTGCCACGTGGCTGCTTTTGATTGGTCGGAGTATGTAGTACCCCTACACACACTAATTTGAAGTTGTTCCAATCGAAATACAAACGTTCGAATCAACAGGGACACGAATAAAACACAAATGTTCGGCCGAACAAAATGTCACGAATAATACACATAATATTTGCGAATTATTCAGACATGCACCGTATTATTGACGTACTTTTAGTATTCAGAACGTTCGAACCAATTTCAAATGCGATCGAACCAAAACGAGTACAAAACATGCATTTGAAAGAGTTCAAACCATAATGAAGATGGTTCAAACCATTTAAAGAAAAACATTCGAACCGCAATGAAAAATGTTCGAACCAATCGAGTACAAAACACGCAATAAAAAGTGTTCAAACCAATGGGAAAATGGTTCAAACCAACTTTGGTAAACACGTTCGAACCAAACACAAATACGTTCGAACCTAAGACCAGAAAAAGGACAATTAGGAAGAAAATCTTCTTTAGTCTCAAAAACGAAAAACAACAAAGGAAAAGAGAAGCAAAGGGAGAATAATCTTCGCACAACCAGACAAGCTATAAGAGCACATCACAAACCGTCCTATAGACATCACAAAGTTGTCAATTACAAGAGGTAATAAACTAGAAACCAGAGAAAAACAAATCAATGCACATAGTATATATATCATAAACTCATTTGCAGTGGGTGAGAAATGCAAAACTAAACAGGTATGAAAGAGTACACCACAAGAATGATGAAATTGATCTCCAAGAACCACACACCAAGTACAAGAGGGACATAAGAAAGAGAGACAATGCCCAACAGATAGAAGATGTCCATATACAAAACACTAAGTAATCAACGCCTTCAACTTAAGAAGTAACTAACATTTGAATTATATTGATCAAACTTCTTCAATACTAAAGACATGTGCATCTTCACGATACTTTTTGCCACATGTGGTAGGAATCTTTACCTACTTCTTTTGGTCATTATCATGTGAGGGGGATATTTACCTCCATCTTTTCACCAACATGAGGTAGGGTGTAGCCTACATCTTTTTGATATTTGTTCCACACCTAGTAGTGCAACACCATGATAACGTGCAACACAAGAACTAACATCTCTTGAGTGCATCCGTCAGAGCATGACCCTCACAACCCCAACGGGTTTTCCACCAAATGCATATGCTCACAAGACAGGCATAAGGTTGGGGATATAGTGAGTTGTTGACCACTACCGAATAAAAACAACACAAGGACAGAGAAAGGCATAGTCTGACGACTTAAACCACCCAAGACTAGGCATGACAACCCAAGAAAAACAATGCAATCAAACATATGGTACCCACTAAGACATACAAGAAAACAAGTCGTGTAAGTGCGAATAGCAGAGATGACGTTCATGATACAAACCAAAGATGCATGACGTCCACTAAGAGCTATCTAGTAAATTAAACCTTGTGATTGATAAATCCACGACATTACTACCAGAGATAGGCAATACACTCTATGCAAGATTGAAAATGCGAGACTTTTCACAACCATAGAGAAACACACAACTCCCTTCTTTTTTTTTTCTTTTTTTTTATTTATTTAAAAGAAAAAGAAATTAAAATGAGAGAAAACGAAGACACTGAAAAACTCTCAAGAAAAACAAAAAGAACGGACTGACCAACAAAGAATGCACACAATACGGAGAAATAACAATTGAATCATAAAAGACCACATAGGAAGAAAAATGAAGCACACAACAAAGGAATGGGTAGGAAAGAGCGGATCTAAGAAGAGAGTCACGACATAACAATGATTGTTAGAACGAATACCGGACAAGAGGCAAGTACCCGCACCATCAAACACATTACATATATCCTTCTCAAAAAGCACACAATAACCATCATCACATAACGACTTATACTAAGCAGATTAGAGCGTAAGTCATGAACCAATAAGGTGCTGATATTAGATAGAGCACCAATGCCAGATAGGATCCCCGTACCAAGAATCTGAGATTTCTTACCATCACCAAAGGTGACATTACCAGAGATGGACGGAGCTAGAAAAGAGAGCAATGAGGCATCACCAGTCATGTGACGCGAGCATCCACTGTCAAGATACCAAACTGAGTTCTCCTCAAGGCTAACCTCACCCGTGTGAGCAACCATGTTGGGAGAGAATTGAGACACATGAACCCAAGGATAGGTGGTGGTACCAAGAGGAGCTGCACCCTGAAAGCTAAATTGCGGGTAAGTGGAAGGTATGTTAGGATAACCATTCCAAGAGTGTGGTACTTGTATAGGAAGTAAATGTGGTGAGTTTAGATAATTAAGAGCAAGAGACGAAGAAGAAGGGACCATAATCTTGTTGTTCCAACATTCCAATGAACCATGACCACGGATGCCACAAGTTTGACAAACAACAGACTTAGCTTTCGAGCGACCTTTAAAGCAAAGCGACCTTTGTCAAACGAACGAGCTTTAGGGAAATTCGATGAAGAAGCAGAAGCCCGCCTCCTGGAGTCATTGTTCTGTCTATATTTGAGAACCTTTTGAAAACTTCTAGAGATTAATGCAATATGTTCATCTAGCTACACCTGGTCATCATCAGAATAACAATCAGATACATTATTAGTAGATGATGCCTTAAAAACTAAGGATTTAGTCGGAGTAGGATGTTCAAGTTGAAGTTCAAGCTCATAGGTTCTTAGTTTGCTAGCCAATGTTTCAATAGACATCTTCTTAATGTCATTGCTCTCAGCAATAACATCCTTTCTGGAGCGAAATTGAGTAGGCAAAACACGAAGAATTTTTTGAACAACCTGTGTATCTGAAAAAGGTACCCCTAAGGCAACACTTGAGTTAATAACATCCTGCAACTTAATAAAGAACTCATCAAAAGTGTCAGAATCCTCCATTTTCATGGTTTCAAATTGAGTCATTAATAATTCAATCTTACTTTCTTTGACAACAGAATCACCTTCATCGGTACGAACTAATTTGTCCCAAGCCTCCTTTGCGGTTTCACATCTAGTGACCCTGCGAGCACTAGCATTTAGTGCCATAAAGATAACATTTCTACCTTTATTATTGCAGGTGGATGTGATCTTTTCAACACCCGACCATGTGTTTCTGGGTTTGATTGATGTAACAGCAGCATCACCAGTGCCTGTAGTAGTAGTAGGATGTTTCCATCCTTCATCAACAGCAAGCCAAACATCTTCACCTAAAGCCTGGAGATAAGCAATCATTCTAACTTTCCAATAAGCAAAGTTATTTCCATCAAAATAAGGTGGACGATTATTAGTCCCAAACTTATCAGAATCCATAAGAACACACTAAGGATCTACGCTTCAAGTAATTAAACTCTTAAGCAAACCCCCCCTGCGACTGATACCACTTGTAATCCCCAAGTAGTGTAAAGTTCTAATGGATAATTAATAGAAAATAATAAAGTAAAGTAATGCAAGAGACGACACAATATTTAACGTGTGGTAAAATCCTAAACCGGGAAACATCCACGACCGTCCTCAAACGATAAACAATCCACTGTATCAATAAAAGTATTACACTCACAGTAGCAAACTCTGACTAACTCAATCTCTGATGTTAACACCTACAACTGCACTCCGAGTAGTCTTTTACTTGATATAACTTTGGTTCACTTCGCAGACTCTCTCTGAGAAGTAGCTCTTAATCAATCAATGGAGAACTTGTTGGAATGGAGAAGATAAAGGTTTCCTTGCTCCACACAGTAGCAATGGAGGTGGTAGAAAGATTGGAATCCTTAAGGTTTTTTTATTTTAGAGAAACCCTATTAATATTCCATAACGGGCCTTAAACAAATAGGCCCATTTCACACTTGGACTTGTAGCTTCAGCTCCAATAGTCCACAAATGTGCCAACCTTGTAACCTGGGGGTTATAATATCACACGTGTTCAATTGTAATTCCCTATATATATAAAGGGATCTATTTCATGTAAAAGGGAACAAGCTCTCTCTAGCTCCTCTTATTTCTACTCATCGCATATCAATAAAATAATTCTCGTCTCTCTCATGGACATGGGCACCATTGCCGAACCACCTAAAATTCATGTATCTACTTACTCATTTTTTGTAATCCCATCTCGAAATTATCTTTTTCATGTAATGTATTTACAAAGTGAGAAACTACAAATAGTGCTAATATAACAATTGAATATTCAACCAAACAATCAAACAATACGCAGAAAGTAAATAACACACCGAAATTTTTAACGTGGTAAAACCCGAAAAGGGAAACGTCCACGGTTGTCCTCGCGACAACAAATAATCCACTAGATGAAAAGAGATGTACAAACCTACCAACTACCTGCACTCACTGCGAGTTGATACTCCTGGTTATCTCTAACACCTTGACTTCACCAGAGCACCTTGATGTACGCACAAGACACTCGACTTCTTGATGAACACACAAGAAGACTCGAAGCCGAATTCACAATGATACCTGGAAGTTCACAAAGTTATGAATTGAGAGAAGGGGGAAGGAAGGGAATTGAGTTCAATAACCACAAACACTTTCAACACCAAAACCTAAACCAAAACTCAAGAACTAGAAGAATAATGGACGGCCAAAGAACTGACTTGTTCATTAGAAGAGAAACCCTATTTATACCTAGGGTTGGAAACCAAGGAAAATGGGCCGAAATAGTGAAAACCCACTTGGGACGTACGTACGTCGATATGATGTTCGTACGTCTCCCACACGAAACGAGCTTGTTGTCTACTTGGACGTACGAACGTCCTAATAAGGTACGTACGTCCAGACCACAAACTATCTTGCTGACATACCATACGTACGTACGTCCTTAAGAGGTACGTACGTCCTGAACCAAACATCATACTTGTGACACACGACGCGAAGACAAGGACACGGGACGACGCGCGTACAACCAGGTTTTCTTAACAATGAACTCAAGGCGAAATAACCAAGGACACTTTGTCACAAAATTGATGTCAAACCACTTCGTGCCGGTTTCAATCTCCCCTTTTGACATTGATTTTGTGACAAAAACCTATGACTCTAATAGCACTTATAAAACGTGCTTACAAACCCAAACCATGGCATTTATAAAACATGCCTACAAAATCACTCAAGGTAGAACACATACCGAGTCACCAATTCTTGTTATCCAACTTGAGGAAGACGCTTTAACCATCAGAGACCGAACGGAAGCAACAAGAATTTCCGAAGCAATCAAGGAATCAACAGAAGTTCCTTCGAGCAACTCCCCCATACTTCATGAGCTCCAAAATTTTGACACTCAAGCTCCCCCATAGCTGTATACCGCCTAAAACATCAACACGTTCACTCCCCCATACATGTAGCATACCTGAAACATGACCCAAGAATGCCCTAACAACAAAGAGACGATTGTTAGGAGTTAGAGTCATAAACTCCCCCTTTTTGTCACAACAAGGGAACAAAATAACCAATCAACAAGAGAAACGATAAATAACAATAATAAACACATAACCAAGAAAAGAAATCAATACCAAACAATGAAGACAAAACAGATAAAAAGATAAACCTATCCCAACTGTTAAAGATTCATGAAATCAACTAAAAACCAAACATAGGAATCCATAAAACATAAGAGACAACACGACAAAACACAAGGCTTAAGTTAACGAATTCGAAAAACCCGTTCCCAATGACCTAGAGGAAGCTTGGAGAAATAAGCTTCCGCACAAGCCGAAGATCTATTCCACCGAGCTATCACATGATCATCATAATCCTCCAGCCATTCACTCGTACAAAACAACTCCTCAATTCTGCTGTCCAAGCCACAGTCGGTAAGCGGAGCAGCAAGTCCCGGAACCTTCGGGTATCCAACCAACTCCAAGATGTGATTTTGAAGATGTCCCGGTAGTCTCTCCCAATGATTTACATGAACCAAGCAAGGATTAAGAAAAGGTCGATGAATATATTCATACCCATGAGGAACGCGACATAAACGACAAACCTTAGCATTGTTTTTGTACTCCATCACCATAAACGACACATAACCAACAGCCGGAACAAAAACCCCATGAAGTTCATATTCTGCCATTGAATAATTCTGAGGAACAAAGAGAGAACTAGAAGGAGGTAAGAAGACACAATAGGAGTAAAAGAAGAGAAGACTCCCCTATATATAGGAAAAACAAAAATAAACCTAACATGGGCCCGATTAAGGAGGTCCATTATCTAATTAGCAGGAATTTACTGCAAAACAAAAAGGAACTAGAACTAATATTAAAATAGCAATATCCAATAACATGCTTATTATCTAAATATAGAAACAAAACGATATAACAAAAGAGCAATGTTAAGTACAAAAATATGGAGAGTAAACCAGAACAATAATTACTCGGACTCCGAGTCACCATCACTGTGTTCACCATCACCCTCGTCCTCACTCCCTCGATCAGAGTCATCACCATCACTGTCACCTGGAACTGGAGATACCTCTTCCGGAAATGGAGGCAAGTCGGCGGGAGTGAAGTCTAGCTGCAGATGACGCATCTGTGCAACGTTCATCCTATGAATATCACGGAGCATAGCATCATGCTGAGTGAGGATGACTCCAAAACGATCCAACCGAGCGTCCATATGATCTTGGCGACGCCGAAGAGAAGAAACCCGAGCATCAACAGCTGCAACTGCTCGATTGCCCCTAGCTGAGGCGGAGACGGGGAGTCCAGAAGTCAACGCCCGATCAAAATCATCATGGCGAACAAGAGTCCGACCTCCCCAAATTAGGTGATGCGTCAGACGCGCACCCACGGACTCAAAAGCAGCCTTCCTAGACTGGCAGCCTTTCTTGATCGCATTTACCCAGTCATGACCAACAAACCTCGGAGGGCTCACCTCCGTATATCTTCCCTGAAATCCTAAATGCTTAAGAATTGTCATAATAAAGCTAGGGAAAGGAAGAGTACCCTTAGCTGGATCAATCTGAAGCATCCGTGTGTAGATGACCTCAGACAGATGAAGATGGTGCACCGACATACAAACCACCAATTTGACCATGTCGTCGGTCATGATGATCTTGTTGCCCTTGGTTGGGTAGATGTTGGAATGAGCAACCATATGTAAGAGGACGACGCTGTAAAACTTGGCATGATATCGTTCCGTGACCCCATCGATAAACATCCGCTGAACTTGATCGACAAAGTCCATCTGAATTGCATCCGGAATGGGCCATCTGACATGAACAGCATCTTCGGAGAGAAGATCATCGTCAATACCCAACGCCTCACGTATCACCTTCGGAGAAATAGTGTATCTCCGACCTTCAATTAAGACCGAAAAACTCGAGCGATTCTGTGAGGGTGTCTTCGTCTCATAGAAGGCAATCGTATGCTCAACCGAGTATTTTGTGATTGGTTGAGCCACCCTTAACCAATTTCTAGCCTCAAAGAACGAGGCTATGTTGCCGAGTTGAGAAACCCCTAGAGGGGTGGCAGCAATGTCTCCCAAGTCGAAGAAACGCTCGGGAACAATGGCCTTGGCTCGAGGATGAGCACCAAGGGATGGGGGATGAGGCGACAAGCCCGGAGTGGAACTTCTACCCCGTGGAGCGCGAGAAGATGATGCACCCTTAGACGCGGATGCCGTGGTGATGGGAGTGGTGCGTGCACGCTTTGAAGCCATTGTCTACACAAGCACAACAGTAAACAAACACAAATGTAAGAAAATCGACAAAATAGACAATAGCAAGGTCATTGAGGCATTTAATCAAACACTTGATGTGCAGAAACAAGACACATGCTATCGACAACAATGTAGTAATGACAAGCACCCAAACACACGGCAAAACAGACCCAACAATAGAGAAGAAGTAACAAGAAATAGAGAGAGCCAAATCGTCCACCAATTTCAAAGGAATGAAATGGAACACTAACCAACACAACCAAAATAAAACAAAACAAACATTTCTAAAAACAAATTAGAGAATAACCATGCAATCCAACAATACCAAGAGAGTAAGGAGAAAGAGAAGAAGAAGAATATAGGAAGGAGTCGATTTCACTTACTTGAGTAAGAACGGAGTATACACCAAAAAGAAAAACTGCTGGAGTTGAGCAATAAACAACCACCAAAGAAGGAGATGAAAGAAGATTGCTAGAAGGAGAAGAGAGACCAAAAACCGTTGAAGGAAAGTGGAGACTTCCAAATGTTCGTGCAAGAGAGAAGAAGGGGGCACGATTGATATAGCAGTTGGCCTTTGGTTTTAAAAAAATTTGAATTTAAACAGCAATTGGGCCGAACTGTATTAGGAACGTACGTACGTTCTAAAAACGTTCGTACGTCGGGACCCAAAAAGAAAACAACTGGCAGAACACACGTTCGTACGTCTTAGGAACGTTCGTACGTTGCAAAAAGATCTGTTCACCTAAACGTACGAACGTCATGGAAGCGTACGTACGAACCTTTTTTTTTTTTTTTTTAAAAAAAAAAAAAAAAATGAAGAACCACCCTAACAGCCAGACAATAAACCAAATAACTACCAAAAACAAATATTAAGAGACATCACAAGAAAACATTTCTACTTATCATAAGGATTCCAATTACAGCCGAATACAGTTTAAACAAACCTCAACCACAAGAAAATGCAAAATCGAAGAACGACATCATACACCAAGACATGGTACTTACTAGAATGATGCAAGCATGTAGAAGAAACTGATAGACCAATACCAACCTCCGGAAACAAACTAAAAAACATGATCATTGAGTATATTGAAGGTCACTTGCAACTAGACCAATGTGAAAGTGAACCGGATCACAACAAAACCAAGAAAACACACAATATTGTTTTTCTTCTTGTCTTTCAACTAGACAAATGCGAAAGCCACTTGTCATTTTCATAATTTTTTTTTTTTTTTTTTTTTTTTGTAAAACCATTTGAAACAAACGCCATTCCCGTGTGGGAGTATGTAATATCTCCATCTTTTAACAGAACACGAGGGTAGGGTGTAGCCTACATCTTTTCAGCAAAACACACTCAAGAAGTGCAATACCATGGTAACGTGCAACACAAGAACTAACATCTCCTGAGTGCATCCGTCAGAGCATGACCCTCACAGCCCCAACGAGTTCTTAGCCAAATGAGTATGCTCTCAAGACATTCAAATGGCTGGGGATTTTGCGAGTCATTGACCACTTACAAGAGGTAAATAAATGTAAAAGAGGACGATGATCATGAAAGGAAACCATAGAAGACTGGAGATATACAGGTATGCAAAACGACAATCCAACTACATGTAAATGCATCATGTAAGAAACTACCAAGACGAAGAGAGTATGATGTAACCCTACAACTATGCATGACACAAAAACAGTTGAGGACGCCAAACTAGAAACATCTGTAAAATGGAATCCACACAATAGAGAAAGTAGTATGTCCTCAATACCAACAACAATAAAAAAAAAATCAACCGAACCTAAACATCCTAAACACAGACAGTTCCAATGAACAAATTAGGTATATAGATGCGGAAAGGGTGTAGTGACAATGAAACAGTTATCAGATGAGCGACTACCAGTTAACACCAAGACATGACTGGAATCAAAAACATCACACTTATCATCCTCAAACACAACCTTAAACTTAGCATCACATAACTGACTAATACTCCATAACCAAGAGTCAGGTTATCAATCAGAGTCTTATCACCTGTCATATGGCGCGAACAACCGCTGTCAAGATACCATGATAAAGGCATTGGTTCAACCAAACGAGCCATGTGAGATACTATTTTCCTGGATGCGTCCATACTCCTATCCCAGAAATGTGGTGGTGGAGTAGGCATGGGTGTTGTTTGAGGACGATTTCCATAAGGAGAAGTTCTGGGTAAACCCCACGGAGCATAGCCATTCCACATGTATGGAGCCTGCATGGAGAAAGTAGAAGACTTGTTCCAATATGAATTACCTGCAAAAGAGGGATGATGAGCAGGATACAAATTCTTCCAACAAAAAGCAGAAGTGTGACCCATGCGACCACAGGTTAGACATTTAAAGCCTTTGTGTCTAAAATTCTTTTTCGGGACATGCTTTACACGAGTGACCTTGGGTGGGGAAACCACACCAGACACCTGCACAGGAGCAGGAGAAGTGACACCTGCTGGTCTGACAAAAGTAGTACAGGAGGTGCTAGCAGTAGAAATAGGAACAGATGTGTCATAACCTAAGCCAGATTTATCTGAATGGGATTTACCAATTCCCAGCAGAGAGTTTAGATTATCACTAGCTTTACCAAACCCAACCAATTGTTTGTTAGCAGCAAACAACTCAGCTTTTACTTTCTCATGTTCCAATACAAGGGATCGATACCGTGTCTCCAGTTCATTATTCAGTTTTTCCAGAGTAGCAATACGCACTTGGAAATCCTCCTTTTCCTTCACAAATTTTTCTTTCAACATGTTGGAGTCACCTGCAAGATTACAAATATCCTGCCCAAGACTATCTACCTGTTCCTGTAAGACAGTGTTAGTTTTTTCAAGCAACTTTACTTGTTGCATGGAAAACTTATACATATCACATAATTCACTAGTAGTAGCATGAACACCAGAATCAGAGACATTAATATCATCAGTAGAGGATACAATACCTCCTGGATGCTCATCCAGGGATGCACTGAAGACCACATAGTTGGAGACAACATTTGAGGGATTGCCATCATCATCTTCATCTGAATCATCCCATGTCACTGTGAGGTTCGCTTTGGAATTATCACCAGGTTTGCGATCCATTTTCTTGTCACATTCATTCGCAAAGTGTCCATATTCACGACACTTGTAACATTGGACATCTTTACGATCAACTCGAGCTCTTCTCCCATCCACAGAGAATCGCTCAAAACCACGACTCCTAGGAGCATTTGAGGAATCAGGAAATCGCTTCCGAGGGTCTCGATTCTGTTGATATTTCAGAATCTTCTGAAAGCTACGTGACAGAAAAGCATAGTTATCATCCACATCCTGTTCTTCATCATCAGAAGGTCCTGTGGAAGTTTCTTTAGACGATGTGGCTTTGAATGCCACAGACTTGTTCTTCAAAGGTTCTTCCAAGGCCTGTTCCATCTCACATGTCCTTAGTTTCCCCGCAAGTGTCTCAATGGACATGTTCTTAATCACATTACTCTCAGTAATGGCATCCTTACGAGAACGAAACCGAGGAGGCAAAGCACGCAGTATCTTACGTACCACTTGTGTGTCAGTATATGCATGACCAATAGCCGCACTGCAGTTTATGATGTCTTGGAAACGAATAAAGAAATCATCAAAAGTCTCAGAATTATCCATCCGTAGATTCTCAAACTGATTTTAACAGTTCCAGCTTGCTTTCTTTGACAGTTTCGTCACCTTCATGTGTACAGATAAGCCTGTTCCATCCATCTTTAGCCTCTTCACATCCTTGCACACGACGAAACTCACTGGCAGTTAATTCCATGAAAATAGCATTGAGTGCCTTGTTGTTATAATTTGCCAACAACTTCTGTTCAGGCGTCCACTTTTCACGTGGCGTCAGTGATGTAATAGCAGTATCATCAGTACCTGTAGTAGTCAGAGGTTCTTTCCACCCTGTAACAACAGAAAGCCAGACTTCTTCTCCTAATGCTTGGAGATAAGCTCGCATCCGTACTTTCCAATGACCAAAGTCTTTTCCACTAAATTGTGGAGGAAGACTTAAAGTAGCAAACTTATGAGGTTCCATAAGCACTATTGATCGTTAGCGTGAGCCTTTACGCTCCTTAACCAGCCCCCAGCGACTGATACCAATTGAGAAACTACAAATAGTGCTAATATAACAATTGAATATTCAACCAAACAATCAAACAATACGCAGAAAGTAAATAACACACAGAAATTTTTAACGTGGTAAAACCCAAAAAGGGAAACGTCCACGGTTGTCCTGGCGACAACAAATAATCCACTAGATGAAAAGAGATGTACAAACCTACCAACTACCTGCACTCACTGCGAGTTGATACTCCTGGTTATCTCTAACACCTTGACTTCACCAAAGCACCTTGATGTACGCACAAGACACTCGACTTCTTGATGAACACACAAGAAGACTCGAAGCCGAATTCACAATGATACCTGGAAGTTCACAAAGTTATGAATTGAGAGAAGGGGGAAGGAAGGGAATTGAGTTCAATAGCCACAAACACTTTCAACACCAAAACCTAAACCAAAACTCAAGAACTAGAAGAATAATGGACGGCCAAAGAACTGACTTGTTCATTAGAAGAGAAACCCTATTTATACCTAGGGTTGGAAACCAAGGAAAATAGGCCGAAATAGTGAAAACCCACTTGGGACGTTCGTACGTCGATATGACGTTCGTACGTCGATATGACGTTCGTACACACGAAACGAGCTTGCTGTCTACTTGGACGTACGAACGTCCTAATAAGGTACGTACGTCCAGACCACAAACTATCTTGCTGACATACCATACGTACGTACGTCCTTAAGAGGTACGTACGTCCTGAACCAAACATCATACTTGTGACACACGACGCGAAGACAAAGACACGGGACGACGCGCGTACAACCAGGTTTTCTTAACAATGAACTCAAGGCGAAATAACCAAGGACACTTTGTCACAAAATTGATGTCAAACCACTTCGTGCCGGTTTCACAAAGAACCTCCAAATCCCCATTTGCTCTGGCTCTAGAAAACCCACATAGTACCTACTTTAGATTTTCTTAAGTTTGTAAAGGTTTTAGCTCTGTGGTAACTACCTAGGCTGTGAAGAGCTAGTCTCTATTCAGTGATGTTTAATTCTGCTGTAATTCTTTATTTTTTTATTTCAATACAAAAATTACCTTTAGCAAAAAAAAAGTACAAACAGATGTGTCATTGATAGACAATCAATGGTGCATTCTGGCTGCTACCGAAAAAAAAATTCTAAGGGATCATCAGGCTATATATAAGGCCTTGACTGATTAACAATATTTGGTCCAATTGATCCTGGTGCATTGATGACCTTCAACTCCTGAAGTTGTACTGGGATTAATTCCCTGTACATACCACTACTTATTGCAATAAATATATAAGAAGATCGAAGAGAAAATGCTGGAAATACCGAAATAATGAATGATAGAAAGAGAGAGTGACATATAAATCCTCCTAAGCTCATATAAGTAAAGGTGATACATTTATTTAATCAATTGATAATACATGCATCAAATAATATGGTGTAATGGTATCGCCATATTATTTAGACGAAATTAATTCATTCCTTTTTGTCTCTGTTTTAGGAATTAATTACATGTTGCATGGTTCTTGTGCTTTCGTTTGGAATGCATTTGGTGATACAGGTCAAGAATGTTTCCTGGCATGTAATAATACATTTAAATCTTTCAGCTGGTGCTCCTGACTTGACGCACTTTTCTATGCATGGAAGGGTCGTAGTTCTGCATTTAAGAATGCAACTAACAGCAGGTGGAGTAGGAGTAGGAGTAGGTGTAGGTGTCGGAGTGGGAGTGGGGGTGGGGGTGGGAGTAGGAGTAGGTTTAGGTGTAGGTGTAGGAGTAGGAGTGGGAGTAGGAGCAGGCCCGGGTGTAGGTGTGGGTGTTGGAGCGCTCTGAACATGCATGATGGAGCTCAGTAGCAACATCACAGTAAATAGCAAGACTGTTAAAGGTTTGGATGATTTGGCTATATCCATTGAAAAAGCCATAGATAAGAGTTTAGGTCAATTCAAGTCGTTTAATTGGTGTGGCTAATTGGTGTGATTTTGCTTGTTCATGCAGGGTTTCGATCATTTAGAGGGATTTATACGGGGATGCTAATGAAATCTATTAGTATACGTTTCGAAACAGATGCTATTGCATTCCGGAAGCATGACTTGTTGCATTCAGATACTTGGCGAGTTGTCGTAATTGAAGTTGTACAAGGCTTAATTCTCTGTACTTACCACTACTCACTGCAATAAATAAATAAGAAGATCAAAGAGAAAATGCTGGAAATACCGAAATAACGAATGATAGAAACAGGGGGAGCCCCACCGACTTGGAAAAAAAAATAGTCTCCGACTCAAGAAATGTTTTACTCGATCTTATTTGGGGTACTTGTACATCTTGGATTGCCATGATTTTTTTTTTTTGCAAGATGAATGCATGTTCTCATTATGTTCGATATTTTCACCAAATTTTATCATAATTTAAATTTTCTAACCCTATAAAAATTATATTACAAGTTTTTTTTTTTTATTTTTTTATTTTTTTTTTTTGGTTGGCAAGCGAGGTTGTGGGGACCCCTACCCCTTTTTCAATTACGTGTGGAAACTTATATCAACAATCCGCTGTTGACGTGTTTCGAACCCACGACCTCTCCACTTTGTGAGAGGGGTGCTACCATTGAGCCACAGGCTCATTCGCAAAAAATGGTTTGGTAAACCTGTTTTTAATGAGATCAGTAACTCGGTAATGCTGGCGGGATTCGAACCCCAGACCTCTGGTATCATCACCTAAAAAATGGTTTGGTAAGCCTGTATTTGATGGGATCAGTAACTCGGTAATGCTGGCGGGATTCGAACCCCAGACCTCTAGTATCATCACCCAGAGGTTTTACCAGTTGAACCCAACTGACACCTGCAAAAAAATGTTGTGGTAAGCCTGTTTTTAATGAGATCAGTAACTCGGTAATGCTAGCGGGATTTGAACCCCAGACCTCTGGTAACATCACCCAAAGGTTTTACCAGTTGAGCCCAACTGACACCTGCAATTACAAGTTAATGTATTGTGGAACGTTTATTTTTATCACTGAATTTAATATTACAGTTGATAGGTCTAAATCTTTTCAAATGAGTTGAGTTTTTATATGGTAGATCTTTATAGTAAGGAGATCATATCTAATAAAAATCGTGCGAATCCAACACCCTAAATAAGATTGAGTCAAAATTGAGTTAAACATTTCTCAAGTCCCTAGAACCTTTAAACAGTGACCTAAAATGAGAGAAGACCATTAATCTTAATAAAAAAAACAAGCCCAATAATCTACGTAAAAGCCCAATTAATTAAATACCTAATTGGTTTAAGTTTTATTTAGTGTTTAACATATTAATTTACTAATTCAGTTGTGGAGATTGGAGAAATTGAGAGTATATGTGAGATATCGAACTTCTTAAGTTCTGGAATTTGTTCTACATTTCTACTAATTCTTCTTCTAACAATATTTTTCTCAAAATCTACCTGGTTTAACAAGTTACTCGTATGATTTGCACATTCATTTGGTATTTTATTAAAAAGTAATCTAAATAGATTTTAATGTGATGCTTAATTAATTTATAATCATAAAATATTATGTAGTGATTTGATTTAATTTATTATGTAAGCTAGAGCATGATATATCTTAAAATTAAGATTTAAAATTAAAAAACAAATGGATAATAAATTTGTTATTTCGTTACCGCACACATCAGTTCCCGCTAATTTGGAGCATATTGAGGATATTGTTTCTTCTAATGTGCCTACGAAGCCCAAACCATTGTTCCCAATGTGCCCAATGCCTCTATCGAACCTAATGTACCTAAGGAAGCCGTGGTTAATTACTAATACTAAATGGTGTTTTCATCATCAGCAATTGCATATTGATTATTAATTAAAGTATATATTTATTTAGTAATTTATAATTTTATTTATTTAATCAAATTTCTTGATAGGGAACCAAATTTTAATGAATTCATTTGTTAATATCAGCTTTGTCTCGCACATTTGGATAAATACTCTCGCTTTCTGTATGTTAGATCAGTTTTGCAATTTTTGCAGGTAAAGGTATATATATATATATATATTATATCTTAAATCGATAAATAATGTATTTATGATTTGTTAGTAATAAAAATTAGCGATTATCCACTAATTTAAAAAGCCCCTGCAGTTCATAATTCTTGGATTCGTCGCTAGATAGAAAGAGAGTGTGATATATAAATCTTCACTAGTGTCTTAGCCGGTGTTACGCACCAGTTAATTTTAATTTATCCATTTTCGATTACCATTCAAATTTTAAGTTATTAATTTTATTAAAAATTACAAATTACATTAATTTATTAAATCTTATGTAAATTTGGATAGTTTTTCTATAGGAGTTTATTATATTTTTTTAATTTAATTATTTTTTTTACTATTGGACCTTTTGCTTATAAATAAAAATCTAGCCCATAAATAAAAATATGTTAAATTATGATAAAACCATTATTTAAAGGGTATTATATAAATTTACCAAAAAACCATAACTAAAAGGGTATTTTAATCAGAATTAGGTCACAAAATTCTAAAGCTTATTAACCGGGAATTACACATGAATTTTATTCAGGTTTATAATAGTAGTATAGATAGATAGATAGATAGATAAGGTCATATAAGTAAATGGAAGAGGTGATACATCTATTATACTATATTAAAGCAGAAAATACCCCTAAGAAAATATCTCTTCAATTAGGCTATCAATAAGACTGAAATTGATAGCCTAATTGAAGAGAATTTTAATTAAGTTTGGGTATATTTGTAATTAGGCAAAAGTGGACCACCATCACAGATATAATTAAGCCCAATTAGACCATGGGAATAATTAAGCTCAATAAAAAAAATTAAAAGAATACCCAATCCCAAGTATAATCAAGTCCAGCCCGTACCCAGTTGGACCAAATCACAAGCATAATTAAAATACAGTAAAACTTCGATAAATTAATAGCCTTGAGACTAGAGAAAATTATTAATTAAACAAGATATTAATTCATCGATTAATTAATAAACTATTAATTTACATAAACAATATATTTTCATGTATGTCTTTCTTTTTAGGGGGCTAACATGATGAAGCTGGATAATCATTTTATTCTAGAACCGGTTCCACGAAAAGAAACACTAAAATCGATAATGATATTGGAATAATTTCTTCTTGCAATACAAAATACAACACCAGATCAACTCATCACACTACAAAAATTTAGAGACGAGGTTCAAACCAAAATCAATTTTGAGAAAAAAAAAACAATAATTGAATTTCATTATAAAAAAATATAAAATATATTTGTATATCAAAAAAATATTAATTTATATATTAGTTGGGCCTTCAAGGATTTTTCTAAAATGTATTAATTATCTAATAAATTTACCGAAATATTAATTTATCAACATATGCCCAAGTTGGGACCAGACAAAAATATTATTTAAAGAAGATAATTAATTTATCGGGTATTATCTTATCGAGGTTTTACTATATCTTTTCAATTATGCTGAAATTGATAAATTAATTGAAGAGAAATTCATTCAATTTTGGGTATTTTTGTAACTACACAAAATAAATAAAAATGGGTCAATATGTAATTTCACATATTAAATACAACAACCTTCATAAGTAACCCTAACTCGAATTCTTTAAGCAGTAAACCACATTATCACCACTAAATCTAATACCAGTAATTGACTACCATTGATAAAATGTTCTAACTCGAATTTCTTTCAATTCAACAATTTTAACTTCAATAAGTTTACCAGTAATCTTTTTTGAATAAGTAGCTAAATAATTATCTGGTGGAAGTAATGATTTACATTGAAATCACCAGATGATTTACTACATTTGTACAATTTTTCCATCTATTATACTCTATTAAAGCTGAAAATACCCTTAAAAAAACATCTCTTCAATTAGATTAAAATTAATAGCTTAATTGAAGAGAATTTTGATTGAGTTTGGGAATCAAGTCCAGCCCATACAAAAAATACAGTAAAACCTCGATAAATTAATAGCCTTGGAAGTAGAGAAAATTATTAATTAAATGAGATATCAATTCATCTATTAATTAATAAATTGTTAATTTACATAATTAACAGTATATTTTTATGTATATCTTTCTTTTTTTTAAGGGGGGGGGGGGGGGGCTAACATAATGAAACTGGACAATCTTTTTATTCTAAAACCCATTCCACGAAAAGAAACACTAAAATCGATAATGATATTGGAATAATTTCTTCTTGCAATACAAACTACAACACCAGATCAACTTATCACACTACAAAAATTCAGAGACGAGGTTCAAACCAAAATCAATCTTGAGAAAAAATAAGCAAAAATTGACTTTTATTATAAAAAAAAATATATAAAATATATTTGTATATCGAAAAAATATTAATTTATATATTAGTTGGGCATTCAAGGATTTTTCTAAAATGTATTATCTAATAAATTTAGCGAAATATTAATTTATTAACATATGCTCAAGTTGGGACCAGCTAAAAATATTATTTAAAGGAGATAATTAATTTATCGGGTATTATCTTATCGAGGTTTTACTGTATCTCTTCAATTAAGCTGAGATTGATAACTTAATCGAAGAGAAATTCAAAACTCACCAAGATTTACATTGAAATTACCAGATGATTTATTACGTTTATACAACTTCTCCATCTTCCTCTTCACTCAAAGTCTATGTCTGCTTATATGCTTATATTTGATCCATGTATATATGATGTTTGCTAAAGATCTCTCGAGGACACAGAAATCAAAACTCACCAGTATTCTAAGTCAAATGGGCAGCTATGCAAGTTTATTAATAAGATCACTAATAATATTAATATGATATTATTGTGGACACACGTCAAACATGTTTATGATGGTCATTTTCAATTACATTCTAGATTTGACAAAAAGTATATTTTGCACGAATATGGAGAACCAGTAATCTATTTCTTTTCTTTGCACTTATTAGGCATTGACAAAAAGTAAATGAAAATAGAAAATAAACTCCAATAAAGATGATGATATAATTTTCAATACATTTCAATGGTGGAGATACGAAAAGGGACCCAAGTAGCAGTAAGACTTATTTACTGCAATTTTATGAAATTTGAGTCCCTTAATTTGTGATCTAATGTACGTAAATGTGTTGCAGATGAGACTATATCAAAAAATGTCGCAAGATTCACACAGACATGGATTGTACGGTTGCCTTCCGGAAATGCTTAACTACAGGCCTAACGGGATCTCTCCGTCACATTACAAGTAAGTCATCTTTATCATCATAATAGTTTGTTAAAGATTTCGAATTTTCATGATGTTAACTGTTACAAGCCAATTAAGAGACGCTCGACTGCTAATGGACTACTGTGAAAAGATTGTTTCCCAAAGTGATGAAGCCTCAACAACCGAGCCAGACTAAATTCTAATTGAGACTTTGAGAATTGAGAGTACTGCAAAATCCCATTCTCCTGGATATCTTCAAATGTTTTGGGTTTAATTTTCATGTATATATAATAATCATTTAATTTCATTACTCAAAGATTTATAATAATTCTAAATGAAATCATACCAGATCATAGACTTTTAAACGGGCTAAACAAAATATTACAAGTTACAAACCAAAAGCAATATAAAACCCCCCAAAAAAAAACTTTAAAACAATCAGATATGCCCGTGCATTGCACGGGCCTAAGGACTAGTTTATTTAATTAATTGATGATACAGGCGTCAAATAATAGGGTGTAATGGTATCACCATATTATTTAGGAGAAATTATTTCATTCCTTTTTGTCCCTGTTTTAGCATGGTTCTTGTGCTTTCGTTTGGAAGGCATTTGGTGATACAGGCCAAGAATGGTTCCTGGCATGTAATAATACACTTAAATTCAGCTTGTGTTCCTGCTTTAACGCACTTTTCTATGCATGGAAGGGCCGTAGTTCTGCACTTAAGAATGCAACTAACAGCGGGTGGAGCAGGACCAGGTGGAGTTGGAGTAGGAGTTGGCGTAGGTGTAGGTGTAGGTGTAGGTGTAGGAGTGGGAGTGGGAGTAGGTGTAGGTGTAGGAGTAGGAGTAGGTGTAGGTGTAGGTGTAGGTATGGGTGTTGGAGCGCTCTGAACGTGGATGATCGAGCTTGCTAGCAACATCACAGTAAGTAGGAAGACTGTGAAAGGTTTGGATGATTTGGCTATATCCATTGAAAAAGCCATAGATAAGAGTTTAGATCAGTTCAAGTGGTTTAATTGGTGTGGCTAATTAGTGTGATTCTGCTTGTTGATGAGGGTTGTGATCATTTAGAGGTATTTATAAGGGGATGCCAATGAAATCTGTTAACATACGTTTCTAAACAGATCCTATTGCATTCCGGAAGCATGACTTGCTGGATTCAGGTACTTGGCGAGTTGTCGTAATTGATTTTCTTCCTTATCTGCAATCATATATTCTTCTGACTTTTATAGCTCCAAGTTGTTGAAGCCTTGAAGTCGCGTCAATTTTAGCATGATAAATGATTACTAAGAAGTTTGTAGTTATGGAGTTACTAATTAGTTGTTTTTTTTTTTTTTTGGTAATGTAGGAACTAATTAGTTATGTGATACATTTAACTCATACAAGATTTAAAATTATTTAGTCAAAAAATGTATTTAAGTTTGCGAATATTTTTTTTTCTTTTGTTTTGATGAAGTACAGGAATATCCTGACTTATATGGCAAAATGAATTATATACAATGAAGTAAATTGCGCGAACAGCAAACTGGGTATCAACCCTAGCTCCCTAATAAGACTTTGCACTCCCCATCACACCACCCATTAGGATCTAGGCTAAGCCGAGCGTATCATTTGCATCAAGGAATAGTCCACTACTGGCTCAAGTTCAATTCACTTAAAGAAATTAATGGGAAAATACAACATATCAATAGAGCAGTTGTGCTAAGTTGCACACTATAACAGCGCCACTAAGACATGGCATGTGTTGAAACCAGCACTGCATTACCTCAAGCCCATCTTCAGCTGTTTTTATAATAGTTGTAACACCCAAAGAATAGAACGACCAGCAGCAGCCGTGGTGCTAAGGTTTCTGGCAGCTGCTTCCCCACTACTCCTTTTTCCTTGCTGACTCTGTCACCAATTATCATGAACAAGTTAAAATTCATTCCAATAATCTGGAATGCGACTTGAGCAATTACAAATGTATTCCACTCTTCTTGCTGGAAAACTCAGAATCATATTCTATGAGCCAAGTCATAGTTGCCCTTGTATCTATATACTAAATGTGAGCCGTACGTGAGCTAGGACGAAGACCATATCATATCATTTGGGTAAGCGCATTCCCGATTGTATTGCATATATCTAGCACCTGTCCTGACTCTCTGCTCGCGAAGTCTCAGCAGCATCAGCAGGCCAGGTACTGTAGCAACCTAGGTACCCTGTAAGGCTGTCACCATGCCACCTGCAAACATACTCTGTTCCTTCCAACTGTAGACTTAATCCTTGTTTATTTGGGAATAAACTTAATTGAACGATCGTTTACCAATTTGTATAGGTCCTGTTGGGTTTTATATGCATAATAGGTGAAGGGGAAGTTTTTTGTACAGGAACGTACGAACGGCTTTAGGGCGTTCGTACGTCCAATGAGGCAGATGTTTTTTTGAAGCAGGAATGTACGAACGCAGTTAGGACGTTCGAACGTCCTGTATGGCAGATAACGTTTACGTGTTGTACACGTACGTACGTGATTTCGACGTACGTACGTCCTCCTCCAGTTTTGTGCATATGGGCCTGTTTTGAGCCCAATTCGTGGCTATTGTAATGCTATACTATAAAGCCAAATAGAATTTGACAAAACCTTAACTTTTCTAGTAGAGAGATTGTGAGAAGCCATTAGAGAGTTTGAGAACTTTTGTGAGGAAGAAGACTTCGGTTTCTTCGTGAGGGCTTGTACAATTGTCTTGGAAAAGAAAAGCATCATCCTTTCTCCCCGTGGACGTAGGCATATTGCCGAACCACGTATATCTTGTGTCTTGTGTGTGGTTGCTTGTTTATTTTGTCGTTTTCGTTTTACTTTCATATATTAGTTCAATCATCATATTTGTGCATTAGTCCGCTGCGCACTACAAGTGGCATCAGAGCTTCGGTTAGATCTTGAGCGTCTTGAAGGTGTTTGAAGAAATTCCGCAGTGAGTTTCTTAATTGTGTTTCAAGTCCAAGGTTCTACCTTTTGTTCGTGGGTTGCATAGAAGGTGTTTGTTGAAATTCCGGTGTGAATTTCAGATTTGTTTACCTTCGGTTGGTGATTGTTTAGTGCTTGAAAGTTGGTGGAAAGATGGCAAAAGAATCGAGTTCGAAGGATTCGAAGGGGGAAACCAGGACAGTGGTTTACCATCAAGCAAAAATTGATGTAGAGAAGTTTACTGGCACCAATAACTTTGGCATGTGGAGGTGTGAGGTAATGGATGCTCTATGTCAACAAGACCTAGAAGATGTTCTGGAGGATAAGCCAGAAGGTGTGGAAGAGAAGGATTGGAAAAAGATGAACAAACGAGCTTGTGGAATCATAAGATCGTGTTTGGCACAAGACATTAAATATCTTGTGATGAATGATGTGTCTGCAAAGGAGATATGGCGTAAATTGGAGGAGAAGTACATGACAAAGACTATCCACAATAAAAACTATCTACTTCGAAAGTTTTATCGAATAGATATGAGAAGAGGTATTTCCATGGCGGAGCATCTTAATGATTTTACCAAGGTAATTGCCGACTTGGTGAATCTTGGAGCAGATGTAAGTGATGAAAGCAAGGCAGTGTGTCTCCTCAATTCGTTACCGGACGAATATGAACACTTGGCTATCACACTTACATATGGAAAGGACAAGCTGGTGTATAGTGAGATTTCTGCAGCATTGTTAAATCATGCGTGTATGAAGAAGGACAAAGAAGAGTCCAAAAGCTCAACACCAGAGGTCTTAGTGGCAAGGGGAAGCTACAATGGTGCGGGTGAGTCTCGTTCAAAGCCGAAGAGGGGGTTTCTAGCAAACGATGAATGTTCCTTTTGTCATGAGAAAGGGCATTGGAAGAAAGATTTTCTTCAAGCCAAGGCAAAGGACAAGAAGGATAACTCTGAGGTAAATATTGCACGTAATAATATAGATGAAGATGATGGTTCTGATTACTCTTTATGTGTTTCATCCATCGATTGTTCCACTAAGGCAAATGAGTGGATATTAGATTCGGCTGGTACTTATCATGTGTGTCCCATAAGGGAATGGTTTTCTAGTTTTAAAAGGCTAGATAATGGTGCAGTAGTGATGGGGAATGATCAACCTTGTCATGTATTGGGGATAGGTACTATTCGATTGAAGATGTTTGATGGAAAGATAAGAGAGCTGAGGAATGTAAGATATGTTCCTGATTTGAAAAAGAACCTTATTTCACTTGGTACCTTAGAAGCCAAAGGTTACAAGGTAGTAGCTCAGAATGGTGTTCTGAAGGTTATGGTTGGTGCAATGGTATTACTAAAGGGTACTCGACGAAGTAACTTGTACTTCTTGCAGGGTAGTACAGTTACATGTGATGTGGCCATGTCAGAGGCTACAACGAAGTTTGCTAGAGAGACTACCAAATTGTGGCATATACGGTTGACGCATAAATGTGAAAAATCTTTGCAGACATTGACGGAGCAAAGGTTTTGTATGGGTGCTATCGCCTGCAAGTTAGAGTTCGGTGAGCATTGTGATCTGGGCAAGCAGACAAGAGCAAAGTTTGGCACAACTATCCATTGTATGAGTGGAGTTCTTGATTATGTTCACATGAATGTCTGGAGACCTACCAAGTACACAGCTTGGGGAGGTAAGTCTTATTTTGTGTCTTTAGTTGATGAGTTTTCTAGGCGTGCGTGGATGTACATCATGAAGCATAAGGATGAAGTCCTAGAAATATTGAAGTGGAAGAAGCTAGTTGAGGCCCGAATTGACAGAAAGATCATGGTATTGTGCTTAGATAATAGCATAGAGTACAAAGATGATCCGGTCTTGCAAGTATGTCAGACTGAGGGTATTGAGCGTTACTTCACTGTGAGAAAGACACTGCAACAGAATAGGGTGGCAGAACACATGTTGTCTATGGCTGGATTATGCAAAGTGTTTCGGGTTGAGACATGTCATCTTATTAACAGGTTGCATTTGATTGTGATAAGTGGTAAAACTCTTATGGAGGTTTCTATGTTGGAGCCTGAGAGTTCTCAGCAGGTGGAGAACAAGACCAAAGAGGTTTTGCAGTGGGTGGAGATTGGTATATCTTCATATGTTCCAGTGGGTTCTGTATCTAATGTGGAAACTCTTGTAAGGGTTTTGGGTGTTTCAAATTCTGATGACATGACAGATGATGAGACGATTGGAGATGCAGAAAATGGTGATCCTATTGATGAGGGTCCAATTGCAACTAGATTACCTAAGAAGGAAGAAGAATCTCCAGGTAAAGATGTGCGCTTGAAGGTAAACGTTTGCATCCTTATGGCCTTGGTAGTGCGATCTGATTGTGTATTAGCTCTGTTTGATGTGAAAACGGTTGTTTTATATGGTGAGCTAGATGAGGAGATTTATTTGTCTCAGCCTAGTGGTTTTGGAGTTGCAGAGTATGATGAGTTGGTGTGTTTCAAACCATATATTTCACGAGCAGTGGGCATTGTAGGTAGATACATGCATGATCCTGATGTGAGACATTGGGAAGCTGTGAAATGGATGTTCCACTACATTCAAGGTAGTGTGGAGGTTGGTTTGTTATTTCAACATGGAAGGACTTTGAGTCTGCGGTGTGGTGGTTATGTGGATGTTGAGTATGATTGTCACTTTGATAGACGTTGGTCTACTCTTGGATATGTGTTTACATTGGCAGTGAGATCTATCAGCAGGTTGTCTACATTACATTCTATGGTTGCTTTGTCTCCGACAGAAGCTTGGAATATTGCCGTGACTAAAGTGGAGTATGGGACTAAGTTCTATTGCTTAGAATTGGTCCATATCCTTCTTTTGTGTTGATAGTATATCATGGTGTGAACTACGGTGGCTTGATCCCTTAGAAGGAGGGTACGTAGGCAGCCATGAGGTGGTGCAGCCGAGGTGGTCTTTCGAGACATGTGTGGGAGTTTGTGACTTGTGTTTGTCGGCTTAGATTTATTGAATCTTCGCCGAGGTGGAGAATTGTTGGGTTTTATATGCATAATAGGTGAAGGGGAAGTTTTTTGTACAGGAACGTACGAACGGCTTTAGGGCGTTCGTACGTCCAATGAGGCAGATGTTTTTTTGAAGCAGGAACGTACGAACGCAGTTAGGACGTTCGAACGTCCTGTATGGCAGATAACGTTTACGTGTTGTACACGTACGTACGTGATTTCGACGTACGTACGTCCTCCTCCAGTTTTGTGCATATGGGCCTGTTTTGAGCCCAATTCGTGGCTATTGTAAGGCTATACTATAAAGCCAAATAGAATTTGACAAAACCTTAACTTTTCTAGTAGAGAGATTGTGAGAAGCCATTAGAGAGTTTGAGAACTTTGTGAGGAAGAAGACTTCGGTTTCTTCGTGAGGGCTTGTACAATTGTCTTGGAAAAGAAAAGCATCATCCTTTCTCCCCGTGGACGTAGGCATATTGCCGAACCACGTATATCTTGTGTCTTGTGTGTGGTTGCTTGTTTATTTTGTCGTTTTCGTTTTACTTTCATATATTAGTTCAATCATCATATTTGTGCATTAGTCCGCTGCGCACAACAGGTCCATTATAACATTTTCGATCTAAATTATCTGCTCTTAATGATGCTCCTTTTCAAGAGTGTCACAGTCAATACACTCACTAAACTAGTGGAAGTCTTTGGACTCTTTGTTCATTGGCAGTTTAACTCTTTGTACTTGCTTCAAACTAATTCTCATCCAACTAATCCAAGAAAATGATATAGGGTTTGATTAAGGATCGGAGCCTTTCGAGCCTGGCATGATAGTAAACTTACATTACATTTGTTCTTGACCTGGTCCATTGAAAGCTCCTCAATAAAAGGTGCACTTAATACTACAAAATACAAATCAGCAGTTCAAACATAACTTGCAAAAAGAAACAGAAAGAGAAATGGTGACATATCACTTAGTACTTCATTGACACAGTTATATCTTTATTATATGATAATAATGTGATTACAATTATTTAATCCATACATTGATACATGTATCAAATTATTAAAGGGGTAATCCATGCCAACACCATATTCTGCAACTTATTTAATCCCTTTTATTCTGTTTTAAGAGTGATGGTTGTTTCTGTGACCTTTATTAGGAACACATTTCCTGGCACAACTCAAGTAATCTTCTTTGCATGGAATAATACAATATTTGCGTCCACCATTACTATTTGATCCTCCCTTATTACTGTTTGACCCTCTGTTACTGTTTGATCTTCCATTACTTTTATTTGATCCTCCGTTACTAGTTGATCTTCCCGAACCAAAGCAGTTTTTTATGCATGTAGGTATCGCGGTTTTGCACCTTACAATGCATTCCACAGGATAAACTGGAGCTGGAATACTCTCAACATGCATTATCGAGCTTGCCAGCAACAAAACCGTGAGCAGCAGGAGCAAGGTGAAAGGTTTGGATATTGCAGAAGCCATCGATAAGTTATTAGGTGAGCTCAGGTGGGTTTACTTAGCTGATTAGAGTGATTTTATTGTTACGGACAATATTGAAGGCTTTATAAGAGATTCTACTCCTCATGTCTTACAAAGTAAGTTTCAAAACAGATGCTCTGACATTCCGGAAGCATGACTTGTTGCAGTCATGCATTTGTGCACAACAATGTGGAAGGAGGACGAAGAACAAAATGTCTCAGTGACATTAAAACTCTGTGAGCAGTTTTGGTACTCACACCATACAGCACACTCAGTCTTTTATTAAAATTCATCGCTTGTCGACACACAAAACACATCTGCTTATTAAAAGTCGTATCACATTAACTTTTTAGCTCATGCATGTGATGTGTGACTTGAGGGGTAGTCTAGAATGTAGACTGCTGACTGCCCCAAACACTGGCAAAACCTGATGATGGTTCCAACTTCCAACCACTATTTTGGGCTTTAAGCAGGGCTTTTTCTCAAAGAATAAAGTGGCTGGGCTTTCGCGACGGACTCATTTATTATTAAGTTAACAAAGCCAGCTAAGGAAACTACACAAAGCTCATTCTATATGGTCAAAATAGCAACAATGTTTGGTCAAAATCAGAACAAAGAGGTCTAAGCAAGGCTTGACCGATAGTGACCCCAATGTTTGGTAATGATCCAGATGTTAAGATGTCAAGATCTGCAGGGTCCAAGCCCAGCTCACACATTATTTGACAATGATATAGAATTTAGGCTAATTTACCCTACCAATCAGGCAATCAATCACCACAAATATTCATATCATCATAGCTATAAAATTGTGTTTTTCATTACATCTAAAATAATCTCCATGTGCAATCATCTTCATTTGTGTTTGAGAATTTCAATCTCATGTGCTTGTTCTGGGAGAAAGATTTGGATTTTATTTTTAAACTAACACTAAAAAGATGACATAACATGCCTTATTGTATTGAGCTTGACTTCAAATCGGATCTGGGCCATTGCTAATCATGTCCAATAATTTATGATTATGGGCTACTCTACTACCCATGTGCTTCTTCTTAGATTTGTTTTCTTTGACCAAGTTTATTATTAGAGCTAATTATACTTAGGTCTACTCTTTTGCAGTTTTGTTCATCTAGCATGTCCCCCTTAGATTTTATTGTTTTAATTACCCACAACTTGATAATTTCATATTTTTACATTATTTTATATCGGATCTGGTGATTTTCGTCGATGTTTTTATAATTAATGTGAGACCCAAGAACCATTATCAGGCATATCATGTGGTTTTGGTGCCCCTAATCTATTGACTAACCCACTTTGATTGGGTCTGTTTGATCCTCGTGTCGTCTTTTCAATGTTTATTGAATAAATTAGTTCATCTTGTTCATTAACTAGCTAGTTCTTCATAATCAAACTACTTAATAAATCAAACAATCTCTGATAGCTAGACAATAATCTTTATTAATCAATCCCTAAGCACTTGCTACCTACTTTCCTAGCACAGCTAGAAGTATTACTAATAGTTTTCCTCAAGATAAACCATGAAATGAAATGGTGGAAGGAATGATTTGTTTATTTGAAGGATAAGTACTACTACTTGTTCTTTGAAGCCTTGAAGGAGACCCTTAGGTTGATGGATTATTAGAATTAAGCCAAAACACAGGAAGACAAAACACAGCTTGAATTTTATGGCCCTATATAATGTATACAATGTAGTATTGATAAACTGCATGCATCAAGGGAAAACAATTTAAACCAGAAGCATAGGTGATGTTGCTACTTAGGTGAACCGTGGACCAAAGCGAAAGCGAACGAGCCACATGATTGCTCTGGTAAAGTAGAGGCGACGGAGATGTGGCAACGATCATAAGATAGTTTTATGAGGGGTGTAGTATTGTCAGGAATATGGTGATGTAGCCTTAGGGACTTATAATTTCATATTTTCATTTTAACATATACATTTTGCTAATGTTGATTAGGGGGTAGGGACTTGGGAGTGTTTAATAGCTTAGTGGGTAATGCAGATGGATTTCCCGAGAGATTGTATAGGTTTGTGGGACTAAATAATGCCCAGTTGGGCCTCTAATAATAATATGATGTCCTAGTGTTTTTGGGGCATTGTAGTGTGGTTATTGGCTTCATTGGATTTTTCTAGGGTCTTGATCTTGTGGGTTTTAAAGGGGACATGCAGACTTGGATTCTAGGATAGTCCTATTTATGTAAAAAATTAAGACCTTATTTCTTTCCACTGCACCTCTCTCCCCAGAATTCCTGGTCCTTCAACTTTGACATGTTCAACAGTCATCTTGACCTGCAGAATTCCTGGTCTTTGAACTTTGACATTCTGAACCATAGTCTTGACCTGCAGAATTTTGGCCCTTTTACTTTGACATATTTCAAGGCATATATGTCTCTACTAGGGTATACATTCGCATGAAAAGAAAAAAAAGTTAAATGTGGACGTCAAATATCGACATATTATTGTTATTTTTTTTTTCTTTTTTTTTTTAAAAAAAAAGTCCACATATATATTATTGTTATCATGTAAGGATTAACCATGCATGCAGCAGCATATGGTGCTCTTTTGTAGGATTTTATCTGTTTTTAGGCATGATAATTTTCTGATAATTAAAGGGAAAAATAAGAAAAAGAAAAGTGATTCTCAATCAAATAGCTCAAAAACCTTCTCTGTTTGTTATTAGTATTACAAGTCTGTAATCAGATACTACTACAGACTGTGTGTGTGTGTGGGGGGGGGTGGGTGAAAGAGAGAATGTGAAAGTTCCCAAGGTCTTTGGCATTGTATCCTTTATTATGGTCCTTTTCTCCTGCCCTTTCCAATGGAACTTTGTCCCCCTTAGAAGACACTTTCTCTGTTTGTTATTAAAACATTAAAACCAGACTAAAAATCTAGCAAATCCCGCATTCTTTGTAACAAACTAATAAGAAACAAACTTGTTTATATTTTCTCTCAACTCACTTATATAAGTATAATGGTTTTACTTGGTTTAGTTTATCTCTAAGGAATTTAATATCACCTTTGACTTTGACTTGCTTCTTCTCTGTAAACTATTATTTGGCTTTTGTTGCATTCTCACATGTTCATTAATATTACATTAAAATATACTGTGTGTATAATAAGCTGAGACTTGACTTGACTTTCAACACTATATGTATATTTGGCTGATGTTGCCCTGTCACCACACCATCAAGTTAATCACAAATTTAATTTCTTCATGATTTGTAGGCATGTTGAACTTGACAGGAGTTTTACAGTGACTTGAATAGTTTGAATACACATGCACCCTTGTCCTGTTGTCCACAAATGCTTTATCTGTATGGCTCTGCAAGTAAACAATACTTCTCTCAGTTGTCTGATTTCTAGCTTCATTTTCATTCTGATCATACTAAATCTCACATGCATAATCCCTTCCATTGGACACATCTGTTACAATATTCATCATCATAAGGGTCAAGGGATCAGTAACAAGGCTAGCTAAATATACAGTCAGCTGCCCGCCTGTTCACTTCAGGTGATCTATAAACATGTATATCAGCATAGTATATATGTTTCTTAGATTGGTATCTTCTTGCCATTCTATCCTTTTGACTAATAATGAATGATGAGCTAGATTCTATAAGAAAGCAGAAAAAAAGAATGATAACAATAATATGCATGTAGTGAATGAGTTATTTAACCAAAAATAAATAAAAATAAATAACTGATCAGGAAACAGGTTTCAATTCAGAACTGTATTGCATATTTGCATGGTATGTTTCTAACTTTTAAAATTGTGTGTGTGACTTTCTATTAGTTAAGGGAAATTTCCATTATTTAAATAAGGAATAACTCAAATTATTTGTTAGATATTTATATCTGACTCTATAACTGATCCATGACAATGGTGAGACAAAATTTCTTAGGCAGGTAATATGGGATCCAGCCATTATATTAGATTCAACATCATACAGTATTACTATTACATATGTATGCTTTAATAAGGTCTATATCAACAAGTTTTCATGAAAGGAAAATAATTGTGACACAATAGTAAGTTTGAAGCTTTAATTCTTATGCTAACAATCTGGAATATCTCTTCTGATATATATTGAACTATTCTTGCTTATAAGTATTCAGAAAATATATGGGGTTAGCTTGAAAACTTATCAATTATTACCTTTTTCTAATCAGAAGTGGGTCATTGTTCACATCTGTGAAGTTTTGGTGGAAGTATCCAAAATTCCTACAGACAGGCAGTTGTCACCATGAAATCTCTAAAACTGACAGAAAACAAACCTCTTTGTTTTGTTCACTATTAGCCAAAAAAAAGTGGCAATCTTCACCTTGATGAAGTCATAGGAGGAGTAATCTACAGTATTCTCATGCATATCTGATATCACCATGTGTGATGCCACCCAAACTTTAGAAAGATAGAAGAACTAGTTAGCCATGACTCATTCTACATTACCACAAACTATTGAAGACTTGTGTTTCATAGTTACCTGGATTTTATATTATTTGTGAATCAATTTTTTTTTTTTTAATTTGAACCTACATTAATATATAATAATATAATGATGATTTTAGAATTTGTTCAGAATGTTGATTGATAGTTTTTGATTGGGTCATCAGCACATTTCATATTCAAATCTGTTATATATGAAACTATTTTTTAAGCTAAGGTAACTTATCATGTTGTATAATGTATATAGATCAGCAATGGAAGGAAAACTAAATTTGTATATATTTTTTTGACCTGCATTAATTCATGAATAAAGTGATATCACAGCCTTCCAGACAAGGCCATGTGTGTAGGACATCTCCAGCTTCTATTTTCCCTACATTTCCTCCTATTTTTATCAATTATTATCTTTGAAATACATCAATTCCCAAAATCCCCTCCAAAACCAGTTATTTAATCATTTCTTCTGTTATCAGCAGCTACCAAGAAACAGAAACCCACTTCCAGGGGAGAGAGAGATCAGAGAGAAGAAGGGATGTGTTAAATATGAGAGAGAAGTGTACTTATTTGTTGAAGATGATTCTTCTTAACTCTTTCAATATAATCTGTCCTCTGAGCATCATTTTTCTTGTGTACTTTGAATGATAAGGATCCTTTTAATTTATTATTAGAGGATTCTCTAGTCTAATGGATTTGATGGTCTTTACTCATTACAGAAGTTCATGTAATCTTTCATTTACTGTCATCTTATAACAACAAAATTCCATTTCTAGCTAGGTAGTTATATTGCACTATTCCCCACAATGTTGTTAACCTGTGATCCTCATGATAAAGAAGGTGGTATGAAGCTTATTGAAGACCTGACCACCAATGCAGACCAATTTCAACAACAGATTCTAAATGAGATAGTAACACAAAATGCAGATACTGAATATCTAGCAGGCTTTCTTGATGGATACTTCGATAAGGAGATGTTCAAGAAGAAAGTTCCCATTGTGAATTATGATGATATTAAGCCTTATATTGAGCGAATTGCGAATGGGGATCCGTCTTCAATCATATCAAATCAACCCATCTCAGAGCTCCTCACAAGGTACAAACCTATATTCTCTTGTATATACATATATTACATTGCGTTACGCTTACTGAATTCTGTTAATAATGCAATCTGCCTATGCTACATGCAGCTCAGGAACTTCAGGTGGTCAGCCAAAGATGATGCCGACCACTGCCGAAGACTTAGACAGAAAGACCTTCTTATATAATCTTTTGGTGCCTGTAATGAACAAGTAAGAAAACTTTTCTCTTCAATATGGAACATGAGAGATTAAGTATTTCACAAGTCTTTAGAATAAACTATGTATGTTGTTTCAGGTATGTGGATGGGTTGGACCAAGGAAAGGGTATGTACCTCTTGTTCATCAAACCAGAAATCAACACTCCCTCTGGCTTGACAGCAAGACCGGTACTTACGAGTTACTACAAGAGTAGTAACTTTAGAAAACGGCCTTTCAACAAGTTCAATATTTACACTAGTCCAGATGATACCATCTTGTGCCCAGATGGTAAACAAAGCATGTATTGTCAATTGCTTTGTGGGTTGATTCAACGAGATGAGGTTCTTCGAGTTGGTGCAGTTTTTGCGTCAGCTTTCCTCAGGGCAATCAAGTTTTTGGAGGATCACTGGAAAGAGTTATGTTCTAACATTAGGATGGGCATTGTCAGTGACTGGATTACTGATTCTAATTGTCGACGTGCTGTAATGGATATCCTCAGACATCCCAACTCAAAATTGGCTGATTTGATTGAGTCTGAATGTACTGAAAACACATGGGAAAGAATTATCAAAAGGTTGTGGCCTAGAACAAAGTATGTTGAGGTTATAGTGACAGGTTCCATGGCCCAATACATCCCTATGCTTGAGTTTTACAGTGGTGGGCTACCTCTTGTTTCGACAATGTACGCGTCGTCTGAATGCTATTTTGGAATCAATCTGAAGCCACTAAGTAAACCATCTGATGTTTCCTACACACTCCTCCCAAATATGGCCTACTTTGAATTCCTCCCTGTCGAAAAAAACCACGGAGAAGTAAACCAAAGTGTCCAATGCAATGGAAATTCTGACAATTTCTCAAAAGATGAGGAAGAAGCAGTGGATCTTGCTAATGTTAAAGTCGGCCAATATTATGAACTCGTTGTCACAACCTTAACAGGTAACATTTCTTTGAATATCTATTACCACTTTCTATTTATACTCATGTAGCATACCTTTATCAGTCTGACCAAATTTATTTTCAGTTCTTATGCAATTAGTTTAACCTTATTAAGAGCAAGGTTTTGATTGTTTAACATGATTTTTAAGCTACATCATACAGTGAGAATATTAAGACACCTTTAGTTGTTTAGTGCCGATTAAAAGTCTCATCTTCAATTTAGCATTATATGATGTTCATACTCAAGCAACTTGTAATTTCTCCGCTCAGGCCTATACAGATACAGAGTTGGAGACATTCTAATGGTGACAGGATTCTACAACAATGCCCCACAGTTCAGGTTTATACACCGGCGAAATGTTGTATTAAGCATCGACACAGACAAGACCAATGAAGATGACCTCCTAAATGCAATAACACAAGCCAAGTCCCATCTAGAATCGCTCGGTTGCATTCTCACTGAGTACACTAGCTACCCCGACACTTCCTCAATCCCCGGTCACTATGTCCTGTTCTGGGAACTAAAAATGATAGGCAGTGGAGATATATCTGATCTCAATACTGCTGTAATGGAAGAATGCTGCAACACAGTGGAAGAATCACTTGACTATGTGTATAGGAGATGTAGGAGCAAAGACAAGTCAATTGGGCCATTGGAAATAAGAGTGGTGAAACACGGGACATTTGACGCACTCATGGATTTCTGCGTCTCTCAAGGTTCATCTGTCAACCAGTACAAGACGCCGAGGTGTATCAAATGTGATGAAACAATGAATATTTTGGATGAAAGAGTGGTGGGCAGGTACTTTAGTAGGAAAGATCCATTCTGGAAGCCATATACAATGGAAACTTGAGTGAATTCGCCATGAAAGTAATAGTTTTACGCCTGTTGCCATATTATGCAGTGTAGTGTATGTTACGCTTATTCTTGACATGGTTCTCGGTCAGGATTTAGAATTTGAATTTGTAAAAGCTCTCTCTGTCAGTCAGTCTGTCTTGTCCACTAAACTCTTACTATGTTAGCTCAATTTTTATCATTTTTATGGGTGAATATTATTAACTCAATATTTGGGGGTTTTTATAATCTATTTCAATATCAAGATTACTCAATCTGTTGACAGAAATTGATTTCACTTACTAAATTATTGAGGGGATGGGAGTTTACTGAAAGAAACCAAACTGTGGTGATGCCAAACCATATTGGTTACACTAGTTTATGTAGTCAAAAGAGCACGTAGGCTCGTCACATAGGCTTTAGACTCCCGGCCCTTGGTGTCCCTACCTAGGGTACTGAGGCTCGTGCGTAGTTTTGTGGCGCCAAATGCTGCCTAGACTCACGCCTAGCAGCACTCTGCTTCTAAATTAAAGACTACAACCATTTGAACAGTCACTAAGAAAAACTACTGCCGACAGAACTAACTACTAAGTATTAATATGCCAATGAGGTAGGCTCTGCATATGAGCCTGTGGCTCAACGTTAACGGTTGGCATCCCTCTCACAAAGTGGAGAGGTTGTGGGTTCGAAACATGTCAACAGCTGATGGTTTGATATAAGTTTCCTCATGTAATTTAAAGGGGTAGGGTCCCCTCAACCCTGCTTGTCAATAAAAAAAAAAAAAAAACACTGAAGTAGGCTCTTGTAACGCTTGAATATAATGTGGCTGTCGTCACCAGATGGTGTTGCTAAGATCAACGTGCACTAAAAATAAATTAGGGTGTGTTTGATTGGTGGAAATTTGGTTTTATGGAGAAAGAGAAGGACAAGAGAGATGGCAGACAATTTTTCTTTAATAAGAAAGATAAGGTAGATTGTTAGGTTAATCGTTAAAATTCTGATTCTGGATGTAAGATATTGTTGTTAAAAAATCATGTATGTGTTCGCGTACTTTTCATACCTTATACCAAATCATACCAAATTCATAATTTGTGATGTGTTAGGACATGTATGGTAGCTAGTCTTCAAATCTTTGGAGCTCTCACAATCTGTAGCTGATATCACTGCAAATCAAATCAAAAGCTAGTGCAGGGGACATACACAAAACTGTTTTAGAGAGATGCATCAATAAGTCAAGCTTCATTTACTATGTTGATCGAAAACGACTTGAACCTAACATAATTGTATTCACTCATAATCCAACATTCCAACAACAACAATGGTTGCTTTCGAAAGATCAACGTGCAGTGTGAATTAGACCCTAAAGACTTTACCATTTTCCTCTCATTTGGTATTTTCTTAAATCAGCTTTCGCTTTTAAGCTCATCACGAACTATAATTAATATATCTTTCCAGAACTTGCAAATATAGAACATATAAAGTTAATTAATAGGAAACAGAAATATATAGTACTTGAAAACTATCATCGACCGTAAAATGATAGTTAATTGAATATTTGAAATTGAGAAAGTTAATACAGTACTTAGATGAATTATTTATTGAATGTTTAGAGAATTAAAAGGTCTATAATCATCCCTGTACTTTTGGAAACTTCATTGAGTTAACAGTAACATTCACACATATTGCTGTTGATTTCAACTGGAATATATACGAAAGGAATGACGTACAGCACTTATATTCTTGCTCTTGTTGAATGTTGGCAATAATGCCATTAGAGAAATAACCAACTTTTAGATATGAAATGCGCACTATCTACAATGTTTTGCAAACTAAAATTGTGATAATACATTAAACGGTGGTGATGTCGACCAATCATATATTGGTCAACTTCACCATGCTAATTGCCAATACAAACATTTGGTCACTACTAATACAAACAGTAGAACACTTGATGAGACAATTCGAACGATGCAGCTATCAAACTTACTTTGATTATTCAAAATCGACATCCTGTCCATGCAAAAAAATTCCGTATACACAAAGTTCATGCACACAGCACACACAATACACACGCAAATGTATCCATCATCAATGAACTAAGATGAGACGTCAAAGGCCAAGACTTTGCCACGAATACATGCTGGTAGGCACATGATATAAGAAATAACCAGACAATGAGAGTAGCACAGCCAAGGAGACAATATGAACAATTGTTTAGAGGTTTGCCTGGTCATTTTTGAATACATTGCATGCAACCCTTCCTCTCTGTCTCTAAGCATTTATAAAAATCATGTGGCTTAACCAACCACCCCTTCTACCACATATTTGGTTAACTTGGACCCTCACCCCATCCCCACCCCTTTCCCATACCTCATCCATTATACCCAAAACACATTCTTTTCACATGACCTTAGTGTTTTTTCCCCTTCAAATTTAGTATATTGAAACATATATAATTCAATCTCAACATGTGGCTAGGTTTGATCATCCATGGTACTCGAAGTACAGTTTGATCGATCGATCAGTTCGTTAGGAGGTCGTCTTGTCGATCTTCGTTATACACACACAACGAATACAAATGTTATTGGGCAATGCATTCGCGCAAATTCCATCTATACAACTCACTAAAATTGATTTTTGTCGCAAGATTCAAATCTTTTAGTACTGAGTTGCTGCATAGTTGAAACTCAAAAGGTTCATTCCAAACTAGATTAATTTAAAACTGGTTACATTGTCATCAATAGTGTGTAAAAGAGTAGTAAAGGTGAGATGTGTGGAGTGTATATATATATATATATATATAGCCCAAGTGTGACTTCAGTGTGGGTACATTGGCCAGAAATTAAGGGCAACAAACACCATCCATGCACACGTGAGATGAGACTTATGCAAGGGGCCTTTAGTAAGAAAAAGACAGATTATATCGTTGTCTTTTGACTCTCAAATTTTGGAGGGTTATGCGTCCTTAATGTGGGCTAAGGACCCCGTCTTTACTTGGCTATGAAAAGAAGATTTAGATAAGGCTATTTTCTTCATTTGAGAAAAGGACATGTCCTAGGCTTTAAAGTCATGACACCATATTGTAGGGACTTCATGTTTTCACTCACTTAACGATAATACAAATTGTCAAGAACATAATTAGTTTAAGATTACAAGAAGGTTTTAATTTCCATTGGCATCCCTTGACTACATGCCAACTGAATTGAATCGATAACTCAACAAACACGTGTTATGTTTTGATTGGCTCTTTATTGTCGTATATAGAATGGGCCACAACCTAAATATTTTGTGAATAATTGGATGTATGCGACGTTTTTTCAGTAATCGTGATTCCTTTGAATGATAAGAAAATAAAATTGTCCATCAGATGACAGAACAAAGAGTCTTGGTTCCAAATCCAATGAGCTATTGGCTCTATTAAAGTTTGAGTTAATCTAGCACATATCTTTTCTCTAATAAAGAGTCCTTCAACTTCTCCTACTTAGAGTAACCCAAGCCCAAAGTCCCAAACCAAAAGGTGAGGTTAGCCCAATTCTATGGATCCATTTTTTTTAATGCAAGTTGTCATAATGGTTCTATCTAGGGTTGCAATCAGTCGGATCAGGTCAGGTTCAGGTCAGTTGGGTTATCAAGTCTTAGACCCCAAACGGCAAATACAAACTCTTAAAAAATATTATGAAAGTGTCTATACCTCTTATAAAAGGTCATTGCCAATTTGCCACTACCAAAAATCAACTTCTGCGAATGAGCCTGTAGCTCAATGGTAGCACCCCTCTCACAAAGTGGAGAGGTCGTGGGTTCAAAACACGTCAACAGCGGATTGTTGATATAAGTTTTCACACGTAATTTAAAAGGGGTAGGGGTCCCCATAACCTCGCTTACCAACCAAAAAAAAAAAAAAAATCAACTTCTTAGAGACAAACCTCTAAAACCAAAGCCATAAAACTGGAACAGAGTCATTGGTTTGGCCATCTACCTAACTTTTTTTTTTGCAATAGGCAAGCTGGGTTAGGCAGACCCGACCAGATTTTATTAGAATCAAATTCTAAGGTACATACACCCACTAGCATCCCTTTATTTCGCAGACCTGCCTTGAGTCACTCTGCAAGAAGATGTGGGAATGCTTCATAATTTTTGCCAATTCCAAACCCTTGAGTGCGGCACTCATTTCCAAAAATAAAATAGATGGACTTGCCCCCCATGAAGAGAATCCTAGCAAGGAGTTTCCTTGGTTGTCTCTGAAGATGCCTCCAATTCCTGCTGATGTATGGGTGAGTGATCCATCTGTCTCTAATGCAATTTCATTCATTACTAGTAGGTGGAACCGTGCTACGCATGGGTTAGTCGGTGTTGGTTTAGCTGATGCTATTATATCACGATTTATTCGGTTGAGTCCTATGGAATGATTCAGGAACAACAACAACAACAAAAAAAAAAAAAAAACTGGGGCACTACAATATATATTATTTTGTTTACCAACAAAATATATTTTATTAGAAATAAAAGTAGAATACAATCCTGATCAGCATGCTAAAAGCATCCTAAGGTTTTAGGAAACCTAATCTCTCATGCAATTAGATTTCTTTTCCAGCTTGAGCACCAATACCAAATACTGACTGAATTTCACCTCTGCACAAATTCTACTCCTAATTATCTCCCCTTCCCTAAAAATAGCATTGTTTTTCGCTTTCCATGACGACCATAATACAACATCGGGCAAGGACCTCCACACGTCACAAGTTGTTCAACAGCTTGAATTTATCCAGTTTGCACACTCACAAGTTTAATATACAATGATTTTACTGAAAACCTGTCATGTATATCATAACTCCATCGTCACAAGTCTTCGCCTTCCTGAAAAATGATTTTACCGATTTTTTGCAAAAGCGCATTGAATTGATTCTCTTCCCAATCATACCTTCTCCTTCCTGATAAAAACAACATAGCTATGTGAATTTAAGCTCAAGTAATATGTCTCAAAATAATTTGAAATGTAAATGCTGGTTTTTAATCAAAGTCCAAACACATTTTATATTATTTATACAATTTTTCATTATTTTACGGCGCATGGTATCAGTATCGATTTACATTGGTAGCAATTCAAAACTTGAAATAACTTTACATTTTTGTCCCTTACATAACACTCTTGTTTCATAGTATTACCAATACTTATTTCTTTTCAAACTGATCGAACATAAATGGTCATATATTCTGGTGTTTTCTTAATCGAATATTGGCCACTGTGTATAAAATAAATAAGTCTGAAATTAAGAGTATGATACAATTAAAAATATATTGCATCAAACCAAATTGACGGAACAAAATTAGGGTGCCCGGCCAATTTATATAAGTAAGCGGCATATTTATATTATCAAAGAAGCAATATTATTATTTACAAATATCATCTGTTATTTTCTCACGGGAAGCCAAATGTTGGAGATATGAATTGATGCATGAAATCGAGCGACCTTCGCTAATGTTCCAAGTAACAACCCAACCATTGTCTACCAAATCAGTTTGAGAGCTTTACTTAAAAGCATGAAATTATATTTTTATGGGTTACTCTAATATAAGATTTGGTAGTCATAATAATGAGAATTGAATCAAATGAAATAGAAGGTTGTTACTCAATCAAAATCATCATCTTTCTTTACCATTATATTCTGCCAATAAGTTTTGTTTCTACCACATTGCATTTACGCTTCCTTTTTCCCTTCACGTAATGTCTTCTTAACCTTAATTGTTGCTAACTTGACTACGCTTATTGTCATCTTAAGGTGCTACTACCTTAGGCATCACAACACGGTAACAATACATCCACATTTCTTTTTCTGCTGGTTAGCTTTTTGTTCTTATTTCAGAATCTTCTAGACGTTCTTCCTAGATTCTTATTTATCCATCTGAGGATGGTGCTAACTCAGTACAACTTAATCTTTTAATGGTGGTTGTTGTCATCTTTGCAAACCCAAAACTCACTTACATTTCAGATGATGTTCCTTTTCCAACTTTAATTTCTATAGCAAATTGTTCTTAAATTACAATTTTTTTAATGTCAACCTAAAAGTGTCTGAAATTAAGTGAAGTCTATATCAACCACTTTGACGACTTCATCATCAAGATTAGTAACGGGTTTTGATGTGTTCCTTGTTGAAATCAAGGACACCGTGAGCAGCCAACTACATAAGCCAAAAAATATAGGTCATTTTGTTTACGATAAGTATAACTTATGTTTTTTGTTTTATTACTAACACATCATAACAAACTAATGAGAAAACAAATACGCCAGTTGTTAATATGTGACTTGAAAACGCCAAAGCACATGTATAGATCGCTACATTAATTATTAATTACCAAAAAAGCTCAAATATTTAGAAAGTCAAGTTTAGCATGGAATAGTAGAGTTGTATTTTCACATTTGTCTCTTCTCCAACGTTTTTCTTGTTTTGAAATTCATGCCTATGATGATAATAAACATAGTTCAACACTAAAGATACACACACTGAACACATAACATAAGCAATAGTAGTGCTAGTTACAACATTTTCGGTAAACCTTGTTTTAAGCCCCAAAGATCTTTCATGAACTTTCCAGTATTTATTTCCATGATTCTAATAATCTAAATTTGAACCTCTACCATTAACGTCTTGCCACAATAATTTTATTGAAATCAAAGGCTAATCGTGTTGGAGTAGAAATAACGACTTGGTTTTGATGTATTATGCCCATGAACTACATAGAGATGATTATCATATAAGCATACCTGAGTCCTTTGTAGAAGTCTGACACATTTTTCGCATATGAAGGGTCTTGATAACTTCAACAGATTCGGCATTTCCAGTTGCATTTTGTTCCTTGAATTGCAATACTTTTTTCTTTGCAAAAAATGCAATCTGAAAAAAAAATTATGAATGCATCCGTCATATAATGATTTTATATTTGAACTAAGAATTAACTTGAACAATAAAGCATTTGGATAACCAGACTAATAAGTAAAATAATCAGTAATGATATTCATGAAGTATAGAACTTAAAAAGAGTAGGTCTATTCCAAAGTCAATCAACATAATCCCTAATTGTTTTTTTTTTTTAAGAAAAAAAAGAAAAAAAATGATGAGGTTACCAGAGATGTTGGAGGTCAAGAGAAAGAGACAGAGATCGATCCACTAGAAACCTTAAAGGTCAGGAAAAATACACAGGTTACTGAAAGTTCAATTGTTATCTGTTATTTATGTCGAAGGAGGTAAAGTTGGACACTGTGGGTGAGCCTAAGCTATTGACGGAAGAAAGTGGAGGAAAGAAAGAGTATGATAGTATGTCAAAACGTAAAGAGCAATATGAATTAATAGGATTGTTTGTATCGTTACAATCAGGAAGCAATACGATTGGAATTAATCTGATAAAAAACTATGGAGGAGTTAACTCTGGTTATCACAAACTAAAAAAGCCTGTGGCTCAATGGTAGCACCCCTCTCACAAAGTGGAGAGGTTGTGGGTTCGAAACACGTCAACAGCTGATTGTTGATATAAGTTTCCACACGTAATTTAAAAAGGGGTAGGGGTCCCCTCAACCCCGCTTACTAATTAAAAAAAAAAAAAAAAAAAAAAATCTATACGAACAAAGAGAAATGTATTTAGATAACTATGTACCAAGGCAGAGAACAGGGAAAAAAATACATCCAATATATTTGTTGAAGATTTATTGCAATAAACAATCCATTAAACTTGATTCCTATAATTTTCATGCAATAAACAAACCATTAAACTTCTTGCTAGAAATCCCATTATATGGATCCATATATAAGTATGAGTTGTGGAATGGGAACAGTTAGATAACAATGAAAAATTAGCTAATAACTTCTTGATATGTCCACCGCCAAGGCTATTGCATTCCTTGAAAAATTAGCTAATAACAGCCAAAATTGGGACTTACCTGCCCAACCCTGAGAAACACTACCCTGGACTCATATGATAAACTTAGAAGCACATATGAGGTCAAACCCGACCTCGAGCTTAGAACTTTACTTCAAGGTTTAGTAAAAAAGGTGGAAGCACTTGAGGTGTTCTTAAAGCCCACATCACCTGTTATGAGTGCCTCCACTCTCCAATGTGATGCTTGTCATGACCAAACCCATACTTTTGAGTTTTGCCCTCTCCTTTATAATTCACCAGAAACTGAGGAAGCCCGTGCATTCACTTACGCTGGGCAAACCAACTTTACTAAAGGCAATGCCACATACCCATACATGGACCGTTCCAATCTATCTTATTCCAATTGTAATTATGCGGCTCCATCTGGTTTTAATAACTTGTATGGGCAACGTAGCAATGCAACGTATGTTGGTAATAATGAAAATCAGAACAGGGTAACGGTCCTTCCTTATTCGAACAATGCTCATCACATGAGTAGTTCCAGGGACCAGGTGTCGACCAACCAATACGCCCCTTCCAAGACCTCCCATGAGGATGTGCTTGCTCGTTTCATTCAACAGACGCAAGCGTCCATTGAATCAAATGCCCAAGCCATCCAGAGGATTGAACAAAAACTTGATGAAAATGGCAAATTTCCGGGATAGTCCATCCCGAACCCCAAGGGCAAAGAAATTGTCTTGGTGACGGATACTCCGTCTACATCTGCACCGCTTGCTGAAGTAAATTCAGTTTCCACCCTTAGGTTAGGGAAACATGTTGATAATCAAACTAATTATACACCAAATCCCAACATTGTGACCTCGGTTACCTCTGCACCTGTTGCCCCACCTAAACCTCCGTCTAATTAGGCGACCACCTCAAAACCGAAGAAGACTACCCGTGAGATTGTGGATCCTCCACGAACGTACAACCCGCCTGTACCGTACCCGCAGAAAATCACAAGGTCTCTACAGAAAGTACAAACTGAGGAGGTACTTGATGTGTTTAAACATATAAATATTAATATACCTTTCCTCAAAGCTATTAAAAAGATACTTTCCTATGCTAAGGTTTTGAAAGACTTGTACACCGCCAAGAGAAATATAAATGTGCCTAAAAACGCGTTTGTGGCGGAAGAATTCTCTGCACTTGTCCAACATAACGGCGTGGTAAAATATTAAGAGCCTGGAAAACCGACCATACCCTGCAATCTTAGTGATAAGTTCATGGGTAGAGTTTTGTTAAATTTAGGAACGAGTGTTAATCTTTTCCCTTATTCCTTGTACCTCGGCCTAAGTCTAACATACATGAAACCCACGACCATGTCTTTACAATTGGTCGACAGATCATTGAAAATACCTAGAAGAATAGTTGAGAATCTATAAGTTAAAGTGTCTGACTTTTACTATTTTGTTTATTTTGTGGTGTTGGATACAGAGCCTATTGTCGATGACTCAATTCCCATCATCCTTGGCCGCCCATTCTTGGCCACCTCTAATGCTCTCATAAACTGCCAAAATGGTTCTATGGTTTTCACTTTTGGATCTATGACTGTTGAAGTAAATATCTTTAATCTTGGCCAACAAACCCGTGATCTTTCTTTATTTAAAGATATGTGTCTTCTCGATTCTCTACCCAATGAGATGGTACCTAATTGTTACCCTAAAGATCCGGTTGTTAATTGCCCTACCATGCATAGTTTTGACTTCAACATCGACCAATATATTGCCCAAACCAAGACTCTTCTTGATTATGTGCCTATCTTTGTCCCCAAAGACCCTGAGGCCCTTGATTCGGTTTGTTGCATTGATTCTGAGTTCCAAGTCGAGACCATCCCTCCATCTCCTGATCTTCTCCCTCCCGAGCTGAAATGTGCCTAATTAGACTCGAATGGTAGTCATTCTGTTATCATCTCTTCATCTCTTACTACCGAACAGAAAAATCAGCTTTATTTTCAAATTGGAGACAAAGTTTTGCTTTTTAAACCCTCGTTTGAATTTATTTTCTGGTAAACTTATGTCTCGTTGGTTAGGCCATTTTGTTGTGTCTACAGTAACCCCTTATGGTGCTATTACATGTGTAAATCCTATAGACGATTCTGAATTTAAAGTCAATGGTCAATGTCTTAAGTATTTTCATGAGTTAAGGCCTCTTGAAACTATCTTAAAGGATCCTACCTATTGTGATTGACCTTTGACCTGCTGGTATCCGGACCCTCTCTTTTTCTGTTGAGAGGTGTGGTTGAAAGTGTCGGGACCGTTAGTCCACAGACTCTTACTGGCTGAGTATAATTGATCCAGTGCACGCTTTTTTTTAAGCGTCACCACCAAATAGACCTGTTTATCGCTCTGTTTGGGGGTGGGAAGGTCATTTCCCATCTTCTATTAAGTCTCGAGTATTTGACTTTAAAAGACTCTTAGTTGTATCTTAGACATCAGGATCTCGCGCATTCCACTCTAGCGTTTTATCTTACCTGTATCTTTGTTTTGAGCAGCGTTTATCTAGGGAGTGAGTCATGTTTGTCCTCCTGTCTGGCTGAAGATGTTAAACTTAGCGCTCCTAGGAGGAAGCCGTGTGTATCTTCTAAGCCCGATCGTGCTTTATTGTTTCTCTTTTTGTTGCCGAGTTTAGTTGCATTTTGGTTGTTAAACCGCTCATTCTACCATTTGTGCTTAATTCCGTTTGGGGGTGGGCGCGGCCGGCCCAACCACTCTCTCTTTGCCATTTAGCTAGTTGATAATTATCGCGGTTACAAAATGCATTGTCTTAAGATAGGATTTCACTTTTTTGAGTCAGTCCTTTATTTCAGTTGTGTCATAGTATGGAATTCCTTGCAATCTCTATATGGAGATAATTTTGTTTGGCAGGAATTTATAAACGATTTGAATTTTTAGCACATTCATGGTAATATCTTTCTCTCTCTCTTTCCTATGCTCGGTGTTATTCATGGTAACTTCTCTTTTGAGTTCCTTATTTTTTTTTCTCAGCTTTGCTTGAGGACAAACAAAGTGTTGTTTGGGGGTATTTGATCGGACCTCAAAAGTGTATATTTATCCACAAAATAACACTTTGTTTGTCTAGCACTTAGCTTATATTATTGTATTATATCTATTGATTAGTGTTTTCTTGTCTTTTGTGTAGGTTTCATGAGCCGAAATGCGAATATTATGTAAAAGCCCGCGAAAAATCAAGAAAAGCAAGCAAAAAAGTGTATATTTATCCACAAAATAACACATTGTTTGTCTAGCACTTAGCTTATATTATTGTATTATATCTATTGATTAGTGTTTTCTTGTCTTTTGTGTAGGTTTCATCAGCCGAAATACGAATATTATGTAAAAGCCCGCGAAAAGTCAAGAAAAACAAGCAAAAAGGTGTTATTGGCACAAGGGAAGAAGAATGGATATTTGCACCCACAAAATCTGCTAAGAGCACCCCATGGTCAATTCTGTAAAACCCTCAGGAGACTATAACTCCTCCACCTAGGAAATCCTTGTGGTTCAAAGCTTTGATGCATATGGTTAATGCAATCACCTTAATTATACTTCTCTTTTGAGTTCCTTATTTTTTTTTTCTCAGCTTTGCTTGAGGACAAACAAAGTGTTGTTTGGGGGTATTTGATCGGACCTCAAAAGTGTATATTTATCCACAAAATAACACCTTGTTTGTCTAGCACTTAGCTTATATTATTGTATTATATCTATTGATTAGTGTTTTCTTGTCTTTTGTGTAGGTTTCATGAGCCGAAATGCGAATATTATGTAAAAGCCCGCGAAAAATCAAGAAAAGCAAGCAAAAAAGTGTATATTTATCCACAAAATAACACCTTGTTTGTCTAGCACTTAGCTTATATTATTGTATTATATCTATTGATTAGTGTTTTCTTGTCTTTTGTGTAGGTTTCATCAGCCGAAATACGAATATTATGTAAAAGCCCGCGAAAAGTCAAGAAAAGCAAGCAAAAAGGTGTTATTGGCACAAGGGAAGAAGAATGGATATTTGCACCCACAAAATCTGCTAAGAGCACCCCATGGTCAATTCTGGTCAACTTTGGTTGACTTCTGTTTACCTTTGGACGATTAGCCATTTTGGTCCACTAACTTTCATAAAATTTTCATTTTGGTCCACAAAGTTTCATTTGGTCAATTTGGTCAGCAAACTTTCATTTTGTTGGTCAATTTGGTCCGCAAAATCAATAAAAATTAACTTGATTTGAGACCAAATTGCAAAGAAAATGAAAGTTTGCGGACCAAATTGACCAAATGAAAGTTTGTGGACCAAAATGAAAATTTTGTGAAAGTTTGTGGACCAAAATGGCTATTTTCTCACCTTTGTTGACTCTGTGACTTCTGTTGACTTTGCTGACTTCGGTCAACTTTGTTGACATGACTTTCTGTTTTGGGCCTTAAACTTAAAAAGGCTCAACAAGAAGATCCAGAAGTCCGATTTGGGCCCATGAGTTATCAAACTGAAGGTCTTGGCCCAAGCTACAATTCCAGCCCAAGAGAATTTGGTTTTGATGATTTCCTAATCCTTCTAGAAGGCCAACGGGAGCAGCCACGAATTTCACCAAGTTTGGAAGTATTTGCGTGCAAGTATTCTACTTTGTATTGTCTATATAAGAGAAGTTGTAACTAGGGTTTATTGCTCCATATGGGGGAAATGAAAGCTGAATTTGTTCGGATCCCTCCCACATGATCTTTTAGCCTCCACTTTAAGATCAACTTTCATTGAAGAGAGTTGATCTTCTTCTTCATTGTATTCACTCCTTATTCAATATCAATCCATTATTCCATTATGATGTTTTGTGAATTACTTATTTATTCCTTGAGGATGAGTAGCTAAATCTCCATGGGGGGATGATGGAAGCTTTCTAGGTGATGTATAAGTATCATGTTTGTTCTTCTTGTTCATTGTGATTCAAAGTTCTTAATGCTTATTTACTTCTATCTGCAGTATGAGGTAAGTATGATTATTTGCATGTTATTGTTATCCATGTTATTGAAATACTATTGTTAGGGTTTAGGGAGACCTAGCTTTAATGGTTTTATTTATATTAGTTGAAGATGTGTAGTAAAATAGCTGAGAGGTGATTATTACATATCTGCAGTTTATATCTTTTATTGGAACCCTTTTATAATTAAATCAAATAACTGAGGGGTGATGATTTAGTTATGAATAATATGTTAAGTTAATTAGATTGAATAGCTGAGAGGTGAGGGTTTGATTAATAAGACATATTGAATAACATGCATAGGAGAATCCCGTTTTAATTAGGTGGAATAGCTGAGAGGTGATTAATTGGAATAGCTGAGAGGTGACTAATGAATTATTATAGATTGAACATGAAGGAATAACATGATATGATTGCATGATCTAGTTTGTGGATACCAATTATTCCCCTATGTCATCATATATCTTCTTTTCATCCCTTCCATATTCTTAAGTTGGGATTTACTATTTAGTATTGCATGTAGGAAGTATAATCAATCATCCATCTTATTATTGATTCCCAAAGTGTTCCTTAATTATTATTTTCAATTGTGTTTGTACTAAGATCTCCCCCTCTGAGGTTGGTACGAATCTTGCTTGTTACTTGTCTACTTTGATATTCAATTTATTCGGGCACAAGAAGGAACTTCAAGTTAAAAATTTAATCTTTTGATATGAGGTAAAGCAATTTACCTTAACATCAGATACCAACTCTTCCCCCTATGTCATCATATATCTTCTTTTCATCTCTACCATATTCTTAAGTTAAGGTTTACTTATTATTATTGCCTGTTGGAAGTAGAATCAATCTTCAAATCTATTGATTCCTTTGGTGTTTCTTAACCATTATTTTCTATTGTGTTTAAGGTAAGATCTCCCCCTCTGAGGTGGGTACGACCCTTATTTGTTACTTGTCTACTTTGATATCCAATTTATACAGGCACAAGAAGGAACATCAAGTTAAAAATCTATCTTTTGATTAGTAGGTGTAAAGCCTAACATCAGAAAGCATCTTCACAGTTGAACAAACCGAGTTCGTGGAGTCAAAACCGGAGGGGTGGTTGAGCCAGCCTCCTCCGACCTACTACAAATACAGGAGTTCTAAATCTCCTGAACTACGAGTCTTTCATTGAGCAACTCCATTAGAGCTTAATGGAAGCAGAGACTTGATTCGAAGTTCATCTTCTTGGATACGTAGGTAGCCTAATTCCGATCAGGTCTAGTCTCACTATATATCCCCCCATCCTATCTCTGTCTATACAAGGCTTTCACTGTAACTGTACGGTTAATCTATATATATCTCAAGTTTGTGGGTCAAAGTTTTGCACCCACACAGACCCTCTTCCCTTTGATGATTTCCAAGTTCACATGCAAGGTTCCCTGGTGGTTTTTAATGCTATTGTCGTCTCTATTGCCATGGGTAATCCTTTTGTCCTTCAACTGATCATGCCTTATGATAATTATGTTCGTGATAACCTTATAGACATCATAGATAATTACCTCAATCACTTTGGCCCGTGTACCTTCTCATTTCATCCCGAAGGATACCCTAGTATTGCTCCTACCACTTGCTTTCCTGCTAATGTAGCTACTGTTGCTGTATGGGTTTTGAGTAATTTGTTGGGTGTCGAGAAGATGGATTATGTCAATGATAGTACCATGCATGTCGTAGTTGGTATTGTTACTAATTTTTATGCTCTTGACTTATCCACATGGATTCTAGACAGGATTTGGAATGTGTTCTTAGTCGGTGAGGATAAGCTCACCTTATACATATGGATCCTACACATCGTTTTATCACGAGAAATCGCCTATTCACTTAGGTGCCTAACACTGTATATGTAGAATATCCAAATATGCATAGAAATGATAATTTTATGGATCATGGTGAAGGCCTTGGAATGTAATTAAGGAGGCATTAACTCTTTGGCTTGGTGACTTGGATGGTTTGCCAAAAGAGGTTGTTTGAAAACAAGAGTGTAATGTAGGATTTCCTTTTCTGTTGAGTCAGTCCTTTATTTCAGTATATTCAGTTGTGTCGTAGTATGGAATTCCTTATAATCTCTATATGGAGATAATTTGTTTGGTAGGAATTTATAAAGCGGTTTGAATTTTTAGTACATTCATGGTAATATTTTTCTCTCTCTTTCCTATGCTTAGTCTGAGCCTTGAAGATAAGGCAATCTCTTTGTTTAGGGGTGGGGAAGTATTTCAAACTTCTTTTGCAAATGATTTTCAAACTTCTTTATCCATACTTGTGTAAAAATTCAAAAATATTTGAGAAAAATTAACAAAAATCTTTCTTACAAAGACTTTTTCAAAAATAGGATAAGTACACCATCAATGATGAACATAATGGTTGAATTCTATCCTTTTCAAGTTTAAGGACATTTATTGCTTCACCAAGTAGTTGAGTCTTATACTACATTTGCATGAGCATAAGCATGGCATTAATCTTTATTTATTATAGATTACATGTACAAATACAACTACACCTTGAAAAACTTGTGGAATAAGTGTAGAGACTTAACCTAAGGAACTTTTAAGCCCTGTCCTTTTCTTGGAGAGTTATTACATACATCTAGGGTCAAAAGACTCAACCTCTCATTTTTTGTTTGTTTTTAGTCTTATATTCATTTTATAGTTAGCCTTGAGATGACATCAAGTGGGTATAATATAAACTTGGGTCTTGTAGCTTATTCAATATGTGATCACCATATCAGTACTTAGATAATACAAAGACATTTAGTTAAACCCTATTTACCTTAGCCTACCCTGATAATATTTTATCCCTTAGGTTAACCATTCTGAGCCTTTCTTGTTATTTAGCCCTTTTCTTGAGCACATTATCCTTACCCAACTCCATTGTAGGAGTAAATACCCTTAGAATGTTTTAGATCTTTTTACTTATTGTTTTGGGAACAAGAGGATGATTGTTATGTGGTCACAAAAAGAAAAGAGATATACAAATACATCTCCAAACTAGTGAGATGAACCAAATATTGAAAACCAAAAGGTTTGAAGAAATTCTAGGAAAACAAAATCTTCCAATCATTCAAAATCCAAAAAGAAAGGAAGAATTCATTGAATTTCACACTTCCTGCCAAAAGAAAAATTCCAAAAATTTCTCCTTGTGCTGTTATTACAAATCACAAGTATAAAAGACCCGAATGTTCCAAAGATGTTTCACAAAAGCCTTTTTCATTTCTAGCCCTATCCTAAGCCAAGTTACAACCCATCACTACGTCAAAAAGCCCAATAAATGACACTGGGGGGCGGGTGAAAAGTGACTGTTAAAAACTGTCGAATATTTAACGACAACTCTTTGCACATATTAGACAGCTTCCTACCGTCGTAACTGATTTAGGTAGAAAACCACCTCTTTTAGGCGGACAATGCACCATTTTCCTGAAAATTTCACTTCTTTCCGCACAAAATTTCAGCTATCTTTAGCTCTACCTTCTCGTTCCTAATTTTATCTTCCTCACAAAGTCACAAGGTACTTTCTCTCTCTCTCTCTCTCTCTCTCTCTCTCTCTCTCTCTCTCTCTCTCTCTCTTAGGTTGCTCAATTCATCACTCAAATTGGTTTCTAAAGTTGTTGCTAACCTTTCTGTAGCTAGTTGGAAGATGGTGAAGAAAAGCTAAATCTTACAATTTGAGGCTAAAATTTTACACTACCAAAGAGATTTAGAGTTGGGGAACTTCAATCAAAAGGTTTGATTTTGTCATATATTATGCTTCTAATTGATGATGTAAACTTTTATATGAACCTTAGAAAGTTCCCTTTTGAGGTGTATGGTTTGATTGTAAGTGGGTATTGTTTTTTAGGTAAAAGTTATGATTTTTAAGCCTATTGAAAGCATAAGTCTGGGGGTTTAATCTAAAGTTTTGTTTTTTTTCATGGTTGGTCTTTTAGATCTACTTTAAAGTTGGATCGTTTATGAAGTATTTACTCTGTATAAGTTTATAAAACGACCAAAGAAGGTTTTTTTTTCTTGAGGTTTCTTGTTAGATTAGAAGTAAAGACCAACATCAAACATTATTTCAATACCAGAAAGAATGGACTAAAAGAAAGGAAAATAAAAACTATATCTTTTCTTTTTTTCATTGAAGCATCTACAATACACTTATCCCCTGTGCCAGATACTTATACACATAACAATAGTCTAAACTTTATAGTTTGGGTCTAGGAGCACAAGTGTGATTCTACTTTTATTTTTTATGGGAGCTTACTGTTTATACAACCAGGTTCCAGGAGCGGAAGCACTTGTCACAGAGTTGTGTCCTCTGTTGACAAGAAATAAGAAAGTGAAGCTGCAGTTTCTGGCCATTTTCTAAGAAAAAAACTACGCAAACGAATTCTCGTATAAATCCAAGGTACACAAGTTTTACCCTTACTTTGTTGGACATACAAATGGACGTGAATTGGATCACATATTACCTGCCCAACATATATTGTATGATGCACTTTTAAATATGGTCATCATAACCTTGTACCTGACTGTAAATGTTCCCAGTTAGTAACAGTTTTTTTAGCTTATAAAATTTATACAGTAAAGTTTATGCAAATCACTTGCATATATTTTTTGTTTAATGTATATTGATCTTGTATTGAAGCATATATAGAAGTCTGAAGTTGTTTGTTATGTTAACCATATATATTCTCCAAATTTGTTGAAATTAAACTTACTACAGTAATGATATTTTGTTTATAGAAAATGTCGTTGACACTTGCTAACAAGGAATGGATGAAAGCAGTAATGTTGTCTCCAGAATATATCATGGGTGTCAGATCATTTATAAAATTCACGCAAGAAAGTCTAGGAAAAGAATATGATTGGTATTGTTGTCCCTGTGTAAAATGTCGCACTTAGAAAAGAAATCAGCAGATAATGTTTTTGAACATTTAAATGTAACGGTGTAGACAAGTCATATATATCATGGATTCACCATGGCGAGTCGGTTTCCAGAAGTGGAGTTAACTATAGAAGTGTTTCTTCGTCAACTAATATACATGAGGATGATATGTTTCCAAGAATGGAGGACATGGTAAATGACTCCTTGAGAAGTATTCATCCGAATGACTTGAATGCTTGTTTAGATGAAGTTCAAGATGAAGATGGTGTTGAAGTTATATATAATTCACAAGAGGATATTAAGTACAAGAAACTGATGGAAGATGCATTACAACCATTATATCCTTTGTGTCAAAGTAAACATTCCAAACTATCAGTTATAATGGAGATGCTAAGCATGAAGGCTAGACATAAGTGGTCAGATAGTAGTTTTACTCAAAATTGGAGTTTGTGAAAAAAATTCTACCACAGGAGAATACAATACCAATTAAAACTGCAAGTGCGTAAAAGATGATTAAGTCGTTGCGTATGAAGTGTGAGGTTATCCATGTATGTGAGAATAATTGCATATTATATTGGGGGGAACATAAAGATAAACAAAGTTGTCCTAAATGTACATTTAGTAGGTGGAAACCAATAGACGAGTCCAAGACAAATCTTAAACCCAAACCGTGGAAGAAATTAAGATATTTTCCATTGACGGAGAGGTTTGATGTTTACTTGCAACCACTAATTGCAGAACTGATTGAGTTATGGTCCAAAGGAGCTAACACGTATGATTCTTACTCGAAGAAGATGTTCAACATGAAGGCAATTTTACTGTGGACTATAAATGATTTTCCCGCATATGCCCATCTATCTGGATGTAGGACTGCGGGGATATTTGCTTGTCCTGTTTGCAGTGAAAGAACAGATTCGTTATGGCTAAAACATGGAGGAAAATATGCATATATGGGTTATAGAAAGTTCTTAACAAATTCGAATCATCCCTTCCGATTTCAAAAATCACAATTCAATGGGAAAGAAGAGCATGGTAAGCATCCTCGTGGTCTAAGAAGTCAAGAAGTTTTGTGCAAAATGAATAATATCCAGATTACGTTTGGGAAGGAAATTGCCCAGAAGAGAAAAATGCCTAAAAAGAAGTGAAAAGTCCATGGTCAAAGAGATCAATCTTTTTTTACTTGCCATATTGGAAGGTACAGTACATTGTCATTGTAGTTGATTGTATATTACTCTATGTTTTATGCAATTTATTTATTATAACATAATTTCACTTATTGTAGGACTTGTCTATTCGTCATAACTTAGATGTGATGCATGTGGAAAAGAATGTGGCCGAGAACCTTTTTGCCACAATAATGGACACAAAGGGTAAGACAAAGGATGGTACGGAAGCTCGTAGAGACTTGAAAGCTTTGAAGATAAAAAGAAAATTGTGGCTAGTCCAAAAAAAATGGCAAGTTATGCGCACCTAAGGCTTCTTTTTCACTTTCCCTTTTAGAGCGACAAATGATTTGTCGTACTTTGCACCAATTAAAGGTTCCTATGGGGTATAGCACTAATTGAAAATACAATGTAAACTTAGAGACTTTTCAGCTCAAGAGTCTTAAGTCACACGATTACAACATACTTTTACAACAACTATTGCCAATGTTGTTAATGCATGCTTTTAAGAAGCATAAGCCTTTACGTTCAACAATTCGACAATTGTCCTTGTTTTTCAATGTCCTTTGTTCTAAGGTTATAAATCGTGTCGAGCTTTCAAACATGGGGAAGCGTGTCGTGGAAGCGTTGTGTGTGTTTGAAAAGTACTTTCCACCTTTGTTTTTTGTTTCGATGATCCACCTTATTGTGCACTTGACTGAAGAGGCACAAGCTTGTGGACCAGTAAGGTTTCGCTGGATGTATCTCTTTGAAAGGTTAGCAAGCTGCTACTATTTATCTGTTTGTTTCATTGAAAAATATACATTAATGTTATATATTAAGTACATAACCATGCCCACACCATATTTAGTTTTGATCATACTTATAGTGTTTGCAGATTATTTTTTTCTACTATGTCACACAACATCACAATACAGATTTAGGTTGTATGCTTCATATTCTCACAGATATCCATATTCTTGACACTTAGCCACCACAATAGAAATTGTTTAGGTACTTATGATATTGATAAATTTTGTTGTCGTTGGTGTACTCATGGTAATCAATTTTAAACACTTTGTTCACTTGCCCTTGGGTGTTCCATTCTGGATTATATTTGTTATATATTTGTTTCATTCTGGATTATGCATTTATATCTAACTAAAGTTAATTTATAGGATCATGAAAGTATACAAAGGGTATGTCGGGAACCAGACCTTTCCAGAAGGTTGTATTGCAGAACAATACCTTATGGACGAGGCAATGAGGTATTGTATGGAGTACATTCCTGAAAGTAAAAGAGGAAACCAAAAGAAAGGACGAGGGGTCGTACTAGATGATAATGTTAAGGATGCTTACCCTATTGATAAGAAAGGAAAAGACTACTTGCTTCCAACTTTACAATATGAGCAAGCTCGAAAGTGGGTTATGAAGAAGTGTCCAGAACATATCTAAATGGGAAAAGTAAAACTCCTTGCATCTTTTCAATATATAAATCTATGTTTTAGATGTAGTTCTACACTTAACACATATTCCTTATATTTTTCAGTAATTACGAAACATACCTCCAAATCCACAAATCTAAGGGTAGAACCCATAGGACTGCTCCTATAACAGAAAAAATAATGGATTACATTCCTTGGCTCGGGAGTCGACTAGAACAAGAACCAGAAACTCTTTTCAAGAAGATTGTTGTTGGTCCAAGCTTCTATGCCTTGTCATATAATGCGTATTCAATCAATGGGTATGTTTTTCGTACTCAAGAATCGGAAGTGAATACAACAACACAAAATAGTGGGGTATCTATGAATGCTATAACCAGCTTTCGGTCAAGTGCGAAGGATACAAACCTAGTGGATGATGAAGTCACTTATTATGGTATTGTGAAACAAATACTAGAATTGAATTACCACGACTTCAAGGAGGTAGTATTCTACTGTGATTGGGTAAGAGTAGGGGATAAATTGAATGGATGTACAGTGGATTCAGAAACAAACTTGGTGTTTGTTAACTTAGGAAGGTTCAGTCGAAATACAAATGAAAATGTTTAACCATTCATTCTTGCTTCACAAGCTACTCAAGTCTTTTATTGCAAGGATTTGAGCATAGATAATTGGCATGTTCTTCTCCATGCTCCTAAGAGGTTGAATCAGGATGTGGATGTTTACGAAGACCCTTTGGTATTTGAAGCAACAATATTAGCAGATGCACTGTCATCTGTTTTAGTTGATGAACCCACAGAAGACGATGATAATTGATGTATTATTCTGAAATGTGTTGCATGTATTTCTGAATCATGATGTGGATGTTCTTTCAATGCAACTTATAATGTTTTGCATGTATTGTTGTTTTGATAATCTTCTTTGCTTGAATACATTATTTTTTATGTTGTCAATGGAATGGATATCATTTTTATATTGTCTCATTACTAACACTTCAGTTGGTGATGTTTGCTATGGTGGATTATTTATGATTCAGCTATGTCAGAGAATGCATTTCAGCCTACTAGAGATGAACAAAGTGAGCCACCACCAAGAGGTGAATTTCTAATAATGTTTACTTAATTACTTTTTGTTGTTTTGTTGGTTAAGATTCTTTTTGTTTTATACTTTATCTGGTTAAAATGTTTAAGGTGAACTACACGTTTTATTCAATGATGAGGGGCAACCAATTGGACCTGGTTCAAAAAGGTTTGTCACCTTAATAGGTAGAGTTACAAAGGTTCATTGCCCCCCAACTTTCCCTGATTGGCCTACTGTGCCAGAAATTATTAAGGGTAAAATATGGGATTCTGTCTTGGTAAGTTTTAGTTAAATTCACATATTGTTCATATAGTATTTATGTTCATCACTAGACTTGCTTCCTAAACTGAAACTAATACTTTATTTGTGTTTTATAGGAGAAGTATGACCTTGAACCTTGTCGACAAGCATGTGTATTTCAAAAAGCCAATACATCTTGGAAGAATTGGAAATATACACTTCGTAGAGTCTTCGATCAATATCACACACAAGCAGAACGTATTAAAAATATACCAAAGCACGTGAAGAAAGAAGAATGGGAACTTTTTATAGAGATTTGTTTAACAGATAATGATCAACTTAGGCGTTAAAAAGGCAAGTCATCTAGAGAACATATGAAGCTGCCCCACACATCTGGTAGACGTGGAGCAGTTAGGACTAAAGAGGAGCTAGTAATATATATATACTTTTTTATTAAAATTTTGCTTCATTTTTTTCCCTTAAAATTATAATCATTAAATCAGATTTTCTTATACAATGTCATGCAGAAAAAAGAAAGTCCTACTGGTACAGTCACAAGGACTCAATTGCTCGTGGCTATACATACAAAATCTGATGGAACCTACCCTTTATGGAACCAATGTAATTTTACTTTGAATTTTAGCATTAAACCTTCTGCCTATATCTTATTCTATAGGACGAAATCAGAAGGCTAATAAGTATTGATCCCTATCTTGGAGAAACAGATCTAGATCATGATCCAGTGGCAATTGTATGTGATACTATCCTTGTCAATTTAGATTATTTATGAGGAATTACATTGGTGAATGAAAAACTGCAACTGAGTTCAATATAAATTTGGTTGTTGATTAGGTTTGTGGTGTTGATAGAAGGGGGATAGTTCGAGGTATTGGCAGTGGAGTCTCTAAGACTGTCATCCATGCAGCAGCTCCTTACAAAAGTATTGCTCAACAAGAGAAGAGGGCACGTGAAAGCAGTGAGACGAACTTTCGTGTCATCATGCAAAGACTTGACGAAGAGTCAAGAGAGCAACAAAATACTTGAAGAAAAACTAGCGGTTTTTATTCGAGAGTCTCCTCAAATGGATAACACTTCCCAGGTAAAATATTGTTTGATTTCAACTTTTGGTTTCTATACTAGATTGTGTTCTATTCTATCCTTGTATCTAAGGTAATCAAATTGTTTATTCGATATATGTCTAGTTTCATACTACAATTCTTTTTTTCTTTATGTTTAGGCAAGACGACATTCGTCGTCTCTTCACGAATCACATGAAGATTCACCAATGACAACCACTCGGTGTCTTCTAAAAAATTTCAAGCAAAGAAATGTGGCACTTGGGAACATATGTATAACTCTTACACCACCATCTCCGGATACATATTGCATTAGAGTTGATGAAATCTTTGACCACATGACTGAGTTATATGTTGGAGAAGGAATGCTTGGGGATGTTTCAATCGGCGATTTAATTGCATGGCCAAAGACTTTTGTCTCTTTTGTTTGATTAGTTACAACATCAAGAGAGAAATTTAGGAGGATCAGATTTTTATTCAGAACTTGATCTTAATGAAGTTTTTTGTAGATTGACTTGATGTATATATAGTCTCTTGAATAGTTCATTTTGCATATATTTAGAGAACATGAAATGTAACATGTATTTATTGTTAATGAAAATTTTTTGGATGGGATTTGAAAGTTTCAATTGATCATTTGTTTAAATAATAATAATAATAATTTATTTATTTAAATAATAATATTAATTTATTTAATTAAATAATAATAATAATATATTTATTTAAATAATAATAATAATTTATTTATTTATTTTAAAAAATATTAATTTTTTTCAAACAAAATTGACAGACTTCAACTGTCGTTAAAAACAATAAAAATATTATTTTAATATTTTGAAACGACAGTCCTGATCAGTCGTTTATTTCAAATATTATCCACAGTCTATAGTAGTCGTATTTGTTTTGACAGTTTCAAGCCGTCGAAAACCAAAAATGACTACATTATTAACGACGGCTCCCATGACTGCCTAAAACCGTCAATTTTACCAATTTTTGACTGTTTTGGGCATTCGAGAAATGACATTTTTGACGTAGTGCATTACTATCTTTTGTAAATCTAACTTGATATGGTAGGATGTGGCGAGTAAGTGAGAGGTGCTGAGGTGAAAAACCCGACATCTCAAGCAAGGTTAATTTTTTCATTCTTTGAGACTAAGTTCATTCCATTACACCAGTCTGTTCTTATTGATATATGTGAGATGCTTGTCCATCTTCTTTCCTTACATAGAGGTGAAATGATAAACACCGTCTCTGAGTGACTTTATTTCTGAGTGTATGTCTGTGAGGCAGAAGTCAAAACAACTTTTCCAAAGGTGACTTAAGGCCCGTGGTAGTATGGGTACATGCATGTATTCGATGCATTTGAGACTGTTATGCTTGGTTTATATTTTATATCTTATTCATGCATTTGTAATATGTTATCTCATACGAACGGTTTTGCAATGCTTATCCTTATCCTTGATATGCCCATTTCTGAAGTAAATGGTAGAAAATCCTATTTTTGGATTAGTCATTGTAGTAAGTTTGTGGGTATCTTCTCTGGAAAACCCCCAGGAGACTATAATTTCTCCACCTGGGAAATCCTTGTGGTTAAAAACCTTGATGCATATGGTTAATGCAATCACCTTAGTTATACTTCTCTTTTGAGTCTTTTATTCTTTCTTCTCATCTTTGCTTGAGGACAAGCAAAGTGTTGTTTCGGGATATTTGATCGGTCCTCAAAAGTGTATATTTATCCTCCGAATAACACCTTGTTTGTATAGCACTTAGCTTATATTATTGTATTATATCTATTGATTAGTGTTTTCTTGTCTTTTGTGTAGGTTTCATGAGCCGAAATGCGAATATTATGTAAAAGCCCGCGAAAAGTCAAGAATAGCAAGCAAAAAGGTGTTATTTGAACAAGGGAAGGAGAATTGATATTTTTACACACGAGATCTGCTGAGAGTACCCCATGGTCAGCTCTGTTGACTTGACTTTAGGTCAAAGTGGGGCGGTCCATTTCTCAGCCCAAACCGGGTCCTAATTAATCCCACAAGTCAGAATTTCTATTTTAGGCCTTAATTAAGTCCAAAATTAAAAAGGCTCCACAAGAAGATACAGACGTCTGATTTAGGCCCATGAGATATCAAACTGAAGGTCTTGGCCCAAGATACAACTTAAGCCTAAGAGAATTAGGTTTTGCTAATTACCTAATGTCTCTAGAAGACCAACAGCAGCAGCCACGAATTTGACCTAATTTGGAAGTCTTTGCATGCAAGTATTCTACTTTTATTTCTATATAAGAGAAGTTGTAATTAAGGCTTAGGTATTTTTTAAACAGCATATAGTTTTACCTTCAAGACCTCTTTGAGTTCTTCATCATTGTATCAACTCAATTATCAATATCAATTATCAATTATCAATCCTTAGGGGGATGTTGGAAGCTCTCTAGATGATGTAAAAGTACCATGTTTGTTCTTATTGTTCATTGTGATTCAAAGTTCTTAATGCTTATTTGCTTCTAATTCGCGACATAAGGTAAGTATGATTATTTGCATATTATTGTTATCCATGCTTATTTGCTTCTAATTCGCGATACGGCAGCAACGCATACAATGCATGACATCAACAACGTAGACAAAACCCTAGATAGGGGTTGGACAAGAATGGCGCACCAACAATAAAAAAGAAAACAACAAACCTGAACCTTACATTAAAAAAATCTTGATGAATAGTGATCTAATGAACAGTACTCCGGTGAACAATGCTCGATGAACAATATCAGGGAAAAACACATGCGCAGGAAAAAAAACTGTGGAAGCAGAAAAAAAAAATCTGGCCTTTGACTAAACTCCGGCCACCGGAACCTCGCCAACGGCCGAAAACCAAGACCTACCTTTGATACCAACTAGAAATATAAAAGATGAATTATATTGATAACAATTAAGTTTAAAATTACAAAGAAGCTAACTCTCTCTATATATAGAGAGAATCCACATAGACTTTATATCTACGCTATGTGGGACTAAACTACACACCTAATGCCTAAAATACCCTTACTTCCAACATGAATTACAATGGTAATGCATGGTTATTGCTATCAGATATAATTTTGGGAATAGTTAGAACTTTGATGGCAAGCTTGATACTTCAGCCAGTTGGACATGGTCTCCAATGGAAATATCCTTTGCAAGTATGGAAAATTCTCAGCCCAGTCCTTTTACTTTGCTTCCCCCTTTTGGCCTAGAATTTGGGAGTCTAAAATCCCTCTGAAGGTCACTTTCTGCATATGTTTGCAGCCTTCATTAGTATCCACTGCCAAAACAACCCTAGAATCTAGATTGTGAAGAAAAATGTGGTAAGTTTTTTGCCTTTATGTATTCAAGATCATCTCTGAATCAGGTCATTGTTAGTTTGGTTTTATTTCAGTGGAAAAGGGTCCAATATCTCTAGTCCTAGAAAGGTGATGGACTTATGGTTTTCTCTTCTTTGCACATTTGGTGTAAGTGAAGACATTCTCTTCTGATTGTGAAACCTAAAATTAAAGCATATAAGCGCCTTTTTAGTAGCATTTCAGTAGGAAAGAAGATCCATCAATGTGTATATCCAAACCCCTTCTTGCATTATTAAATATTTTGAATTCAGCTTTAAGGTGCTCATTTTCTATGATAGTGTGCTTTGACCTAAAAAAAATCTTAATTTCTCTACTTCTTGCAAAGCCTCCCTAGACGGACTTTAGATCAAGTTATTCATTATGTTCATTCTTACTTTACGAAATTTCCAAAATGGCATCTATGTGATTGTAACGCCCCTGAAATCCGATCCTAGCTGGCCAGGCCAAAATCGGGCAAGAGAGTCATAATGATCACCATATATCCTCCATGGACTGTAGGGTCACACTACTGTCACGTGACATCACACCTCTGGACCACAAAAGAACATAATAAAATAAACCACAAATACTAAACTAATAGCGGAAGACTATACAAAATACAAACTATATAAATATAAATCAGAGTCATGCCCGAAGGTTACAACTCATCAAACTCCAACTAGACATATGAGCAACTCAAGACAACATCCACCAAGCTCTTATCGAACACTTCATCTCTAAAACACTTGTATCCTGAAAAAGGGAAAATGGAAGACGTTAAACGCCAGCAAGTTACAGAACTTGAGGTTCGATCTTAATTCCCAGAAAAGGAATCCGCGAATCCTAAAGATAAAAAATTATAAATATTAATCAATTTATTCTAACATTTAACATAAGGATAAATAAATTAACAAGATCATTCTCTGGTAATATGCAATGCCAATTATGTTTCCAGTTCCAATAATCAAAATCTATCTCAATCAATCAATCAATCTGCAATATTAGATCAAGTCTTTACTCAATAATTCCAACCCATCATATTACGTCAATCTAAATCCATGCATCAAGTACCAAGTTGTGCAATAGCACCGAGTTGTACGCATCGCAGCCATACACCCATCAAGCTATGTCATTTGACATAACTTAGGGACGACTCCCAACGGGTCCTGTGTTATGAAAATTAACACGCCCAAAATCCACGGGTCTTGTGTTAGTATAACTAACACGCTCAAATCAATCTAATCAATCAAATCCAGTTCATTCCCACAAAGTCCAATCTGATTCAAAATCATTCCAATCTAATCATATAAAAATGTACCAATAATGCCAATAATCATAACATCCATTTTCAAAGCTAATATCTTAGTCATCTCTGAAGTGTATTTATCCTCCAGTCCACCGTAACTATTTATTGTTCAGTCCACTCAACGGTGTTTCATTCATTGATCAGTAAAACACATACCATAACAAAAACTGGTGAAAAAATATTCTACATGCACTATATATAAATGATGATGTATGTTTTATTTTAGCAATGACTATACTTTATTTAACATATCGACTTGCATTTTTTCAATCATAATAGGGTTTAATGTATCAAATAAGGTGACTTAGACAAACAATTAACTATACATCACACTGACTTGCCTAGGAAAAACATATTCCATCAACTAAAGAACTGTTTTAATGTGGTATATTTTCCACAAAATAACTTCAAACATTGATTTTCAAATAAAATCTGCGCCAAAAAAACATAGATTAAAAAAATAACCACTACCAAAAATATGACTTTCGCCGACGGTCTTCCAAGACTTTTGGCGACAACCAAAAATAGTTACTGGAGTGTAACTCTATGATCGTCACAAATGCAATAAGGTTGTCGCTTTTTTATAGTGCTCGTCACTTTTGTACTCATATATGTTTCGACACTTATCAACTGTCACTAATAGTGATAGATTATTGAAGTTGCAAATTGCGACATTGATCTTCACTTTCTCGACGGCTTTTTCTTAATATTTGTGACCACGAAAACAAGTCACAATGCTTGACACCAAAAAAGAGTTGGGGATACTTTTTTCCAGTCACAAGAGTTGTTAATATATAATTCATTTTCATATCCCTTAACCTTTGAAAAAGTGCATTCTGTTAATCTGTCAAAATTTTAAACACAAAATCATGAATTTGAATGGACTAGTAGTGAAATGCCAAGAGCACACTGTTGTAAGCATCGATGAAATCCAAATAAAAATGAAGCAATATGGAGGTTTTGTGGTACTTTCATTGATAATTTGCCCATCTTACATTTGTTAATTGCAAGAGTCGATGAGCTCGACTTGAATACCCCTATGGAGAGTGTATGAAATAAAGAAAGCCAAATATTTAGTATGTTATCCATAACTTAGTTTCCCCCATGCCCCAATTTCCCATCCTACTTGTCACTTTAATAAAATGGCCTATATGGTTATATCACTATATGTAAAACATGGAATAAGTTTTGTTTGTAATATGTTATACAGAGTACTTAAATACTTTCTCTTTTGGAAAATGTGATGTTCATGCACAAGCCCTATTAGTTATATGTAACTGCAGTTATCACAATAATAATACGTATACCAAATGACTAAGTGAGTAAATAAACCTAATCTTATCAACTATTAAGCATAAATAAATAGGCTTGGTTTATGTTCGCTCACTTGTCGTTACTTGAATAACATCACTAGTATAATTTAATTAGATGGTGTGCAATAGGGTTTTTTTGTACAGAAAAATAATTATACGTGTAGCCCGTTAAGGGTACAATTACTAATTAAGTATTAATTATAAATAATCCAATCCTTCTTAATACAATTTATAAACCTGGTCATGGTACAAGGCAAACAGAAAATCATAAAATCTAATAGTCAAAATGACAGGGTTTAGATCTCCTTCCGAGCATGTAAGTTCTCGAGGACGAAATGTGTGCGAGATTTTGTGTTTGCACCCTATTTTTGTCACGAAGAAGGTGCATCTGACTTTTCTGCAATTCACAAAGTTGTTCGTACAAGTAGTGCTTAAAGGTCCTCACACAAGTGCCAGTGTGTGATCATTCCTGAAGCTACAGTTACAATATCATATGATGAGGCTCTAGCTAGACTCCAGATTTTTGCTCTCCAACACCAGGTATATATATTACCTCTTCTATTGTCTATGATCAAGCATGCATACAGTCAAAATGAATGTTATTGTAATTAAGGCTTCATGCTAAATCTTGAGGTTTATCAGTTTAGTCTTTGATTTTAATTGAACAGGTTGCATGTCAGATTACAAGCACAATTAGCCTTCCTCAAGGATCAAGCTGTCCAAAACCTGGTTAATGGCTATAGTAAAACTTCAAGTTCACAAGAAGATAAGCTTTATGAAAAATTCCCCAGTTTTTCTTCACAAAATATCCAAGGTTTCATTCCTGCAGATATCCCAGCGATCCAACAACAGGCAGAATACAAACAATATTGGGCAACTTCATCAACCATATAAGAATAAAAAAAAATTGTGAACTTGAAGGATAAGAATAATATATTACAAACACATAAAGATGAAAGGATAAGATTAATAGAAGAAATGTCTCTTACAGGCAATAAAGAATAACATAACAAATAAATACTTGCATGATAACTCATCTAAGTACAAATCTAAAAACCAACTATGTACACATATCAGACCTTTTTTTTTTTTGGTGCTACAACCAGCTAGAAGCTGGGGGCTAGTACCGGTGCTCGACAAAAGTAGTTTTACTCGCTAACTTGCAAACTAGATCCTGCCTTCATCCTTTGCATACTACTCCTTTTTCGTTTCCGAAGCACCTGAATATTCATTTGAATTTTCAACCAATTAAAAAAATATCACCGCACACTTATCTATGATCTTATTATTATTATTCCCAAGTGAATTTATGGAGTTAGATATGAATATTCATACCTGAGTTTGATCTAGGTCGGAACGCCTAATGTGTTCATCATTGTTCTCCTGTAGATCGAGTTTATAAAATTTTGGTTCTTATAACAAATTAACAATGATCAGATAATTATAGACAACGAGAGAAAATGATTCTATGCAAAGTAATAAAAGAGAATGCAAAAACTGTTCTTAAAATGAATCACAAATAAGGGGTATTTCATTTGGATATAAAAAATCTAATTTTTCAAATAAAATTTTACGGAAGTGTTGCTTAGCAGTAAAATTGTATCATTAAAATGGGGTCCTTCACTTGGAAGTAAATTTTGTACAAAAGACAAACAGTGATTATAAAGAAATGTGTCATCTCACTGTTTATTTAATTTCTTCATTTGATAAGAAAATAAAAATATATATCAATTAACACTAAAAGGATTGGAAACATAGTTGACATTTTTATAGTATTATAATTATACCTCTAAGCTGCTAACCATCAAATCAGACTCCATGCTTCTTTTCTTGGCCTTTTCAAGTGAGTAACACAAAAGTAGTATAGTAGTCAGAGAATTGAAATTTATTATATTCATGCACATGCAACTATAAATATTGAATATGAAATCATACCTTAAACTCCTGGGTACATGTGTAGTCTACAAACCATTGTCAGTCCTCAATTCCCACATTAGGAAAGGGTGGATAAATTCTCAGCATTTGTAAGTTCTTCCCTTTGATATATTTTTTATATAAGTTATATCGGAAGTTATTCCATGCCTTGTTGATTCGTTGTCGAAGATATTTTGATGAAACTCCTCTGCAATCATAATTCTCATGTACATAAATTTTAAGAAAATATTAAACAGAATTACAACACTTCAGATTCCGGTTTCTCCTTTTGGTAAGGTACATCAGTTGGAATCATTAGCTTCATCAATTTTCGCCTAAATTTTCTGCATACAGGAAATATGTTCTATTCTAATTTAGAAAATTAAAATGTATATTATTGGATTGTTGCACACACAAAACTTTAGTACTTCAAGAACAGATTGAGGTAACCATTAGTTCCGATATTCATTTTCACTCTTATCCTATAAATTTCAAGTATGTGTTGAATTAAGCACAATAATGTGTTTCTGATGTTGAACGTTTCTTATAACTCCGTCACACCGCTTCATTCACAGGTCAACATGCTTCGACATACCTCTACTCATTTGGGAAAATTAGAATGGAGCTTGACAGTCCCTTCTCCATGTCTTCCTCGTATAAGGTTGTTTGACTCGATCAGAAGGTTTATTAAGGCTCTTACATGTTTACGTACCTGTTTATTAGGGGGTTTAGTTAGTCTTGCATATATGTGGTTAACTTTGTTATTTTCTGTAAATTTGCTGGCAGAGTTATGTTTTGATGCATTATGAGTCGATAAGCTACCGTCAATTTTGTATAAATGGTTATTTAATATGGTAGTAGTTATACATACTGTATAAGGTGGTTCATTTATTACCATCATGTAAATAAATGGTATCATATCTCAAATTTTAAATGGGTGATATGATTTTTTAAATTATGTGTATAATTTACAGGTGGTTTATTTTCAAATAATTATATTTTTTTTAATTTTTATGTCAATTGCAACTATTAAAAGTGGTCACCGGCCAATGTAATGAAATAGTGATCATTGGCGACAATTTTGTGTTGTAAGAGCATTCCCAATGCAAGGTGGATTTTGGAGGTGGGGTGGATAAATCCACCTTGTAGACAAAAAGAGCTTCCCAAGGGGAGGTGGATTTCGGAGGTGGGCTACCCACAGGTGGATTTGAAGGTGGATAGTAGAACCGGACGGCATGTTACATGCCGTCCGTTTGTTTTTTTAAGTTTTAAGTAGTGTTTTAAAAATTTTGGACTCTCGGACGGCATGTTACATGCCGTCCGTTTGTTTTTTTAAGTTTTAAGTAGTGTTTTAAAATTTTTGGACTCTCGGACGGCATGTTACATGTCGTCCGTTTGTTTTTTTAAGTTTTAAGTAGTGTTTTAAAATTTTTGGACTCTCGGACGGCATGTGACATGCCGTCTCCCTATTTTTTTGCAAAAAAAAATGGGACGGCATGTGACATGCCGTCCGGATTTTTAAAAAAATCCACTTTCTATACCAAAGAGTCCACTCTGCGTTGGGGAACTACCACCCAAGTGCAAATACACCTCTCTCTTTGAGGTGGATTTTGCCTAGGTGGACCTACGTGGCGCCTACGTGGAGGTGGATTTATCCACCCTCCATTGGGAATGCTCTAAGGAAAGTAAATTAAACATTTCTTCCAACATTCTATGGATGTCACAAAACACAAAGTTCCGACAGTTTTAAACTGATCTGAAAGTAGTAAAATTTACAAACACTTTTAAAGACAATTAATAGTGGTCACAAAAACAGGTTAATACCAACGATTTCAAATTGTCCCATAAGTTGTCACACTTACCAATGGTTCTTATGACAATTAATAATTGTCACAAAACTTATAACTAGTGACAGTTCATAATTGATGCAAGGACAGTTAGACTTGCCAACAATTCTTGATCGTCGGCAATTTGAACAACAATTATGTGTCGAAATACTGTCGCAAAAAGTTACTATTACCAACGGGTTTTAGTAACAGTTTGATGTTGACACAAAATATTTGTGACCCCACTTTTAGCGACACATGTTTCAACGGTTATAGGCGTCGACAAATCTATTTGGCAACCATTTCGAACGGTCAAGGTTTCCTGAATTTCTTGTTGTGAACACTACTATTTTACTATTTAATATTATTTATTTGATTATTTTATTTTATTTTTATTTCTATAGGTAAAAAATATCGAAAACAGAGTCCGACTACCTCAGTATTGGAAATAAGCTAATGACAATTTGAAAAAATACTATGAAGAAAAAACAAAAAGAACTGAACGATATGAGAAAGAGCAAGAAAGAAAGAAACACTAGAAAGAAGATACCGATACCAGATAAGAGAGATAAGGCGACAAAACAGAAAAACCCAACAACAATGGAAAATAGAACAACAGTAGATTGATCTAGCTATTTTCCAAAATAGAACATCTCACAATTAATTGTAGTAAACTTAATTTGAATTTAAATTTCAGATCCTTCTTAGAATTGTAGTAATCTTAATTAAATTAAATTTAGTCCATTATTATATTGCATTTTATATTGTTAACAGTAGTACTCTTTCTTCTTTTTTTTTTTTTTTTTTTTTTTTTTGGTGAACTAAACTATGGGTTAAAGCAAATCCTCATCAGATATCATTCAAAATTATAATCTGAGCAGTACCCATAACATAATGCTGTTAATTGTTGCATCTGAGTTGATCAATATTTCATCTTCAAATGGTTTTAGCCAATATAAAAGAATTGTAAGTATGCATAGCAATAAGACCAATAACATAAATGATGATTGTGAAATGGAAAAATTCTATAGCAATTTATACATAATTTCGTTCATAAATGTCACCATTGCACTTACCATAACAATTTCTTTTAATATATTCTTACAAATATATATATATATATATATATATATATATATATATATATATATATACAGAGCGTCTCTTACACGGACCGTCCGTATGCGGAACGACTGAAAAAGGAAAGAAAGTCACGTGCGGAGAAAAGTTGTTATCGCTAATATGATTCTAAAATGGGTTCAGCAATACCCGTTCTATACCCAATATCTCTTTTGTTCCTCTCATCTTTCTTTATCCATCTTTCCCTAAAAAAACAGAAACATCAAGTGAAATCTAAGCTCTTCTGTCCTAGGCTATTGATTAATGGAAATCTAAACATCAACAAAACGCACACAATTAGATTTTGGAGTATCCATTATCTTAGGCTATTGATTAATGGAAATCTATAAGAATTCTTGGTTTGAAGTTCAGACCAAGAACCAATATCACACAAACTGAGTGTGAGGAGTGATTTCTTCTTTCTACAAAAGATCAAATATTCAGCTACAGAAGTTTTTGTTTATTGTAGGGGTACTACATACTCCGACCAATCAAAAGCAGCCACGTGGCACAGTCATCCATCTGTCAGGTCGCCACAATCTCTACCCGCTCACAGCTTGACTAAAGCGACCAGACTACACAACGACCAGCGACCTGCTATTCACACGTGCTCCTCTTCAATGCACAGAATATTCTCATCAGTTACATAATTAATTCACAGGGATGATCCTCGCGCGTTACACATTTAATCCTCATTATGATGGCGGAGAATCTGCAAGATCCACGATCCACGCCCTTCAATCTTCTATATAAACAGAACTACGATGGCTTGATCTCTAAGTTCAATTCCCCCGAGCTAGAGTACGTAGGCAATCTCAATCTCAACGAGGTGCAGCCACCCCAATCTCCAATATCCCCATTTGGTCAAGTCTCCATAACGACCTGACCCTGTTGATGCATTAATCTAGAAATAGGTTAATACATTTGGCGCCGACTGCAAGGAATTCGATATAATCGAAAACCCAAAACCCTCCCACCCTAAAAATCAAAATCACTCATTCCAATGACCACTCAGGAAGTCACTATCCAAGATCTGCAGGCACAGATTACACGTCTGCAGGAAGAAAATGACCGCCTAAAAGCCGCACAAACCAACCCCCAGCAAGGGGAAAATAGCGGACTTGGAGTCATCCCTGCTGATGATTCCAACCAAAAGTTCGAGCAACTCAGCCAGCAGCTGGCGGAGTTCAAAGCATCTCAGGCTCTCCTTCACCGATCCAAGAGCCACACTGCAGAGCAACTTGCTGTGCAGTCCCTTCAACAATTCCAGGAGTCTCCTTTCTCCAACGAGATCCTGGAACATGATCTGCCGAACAAGCTGAATGCCCCCAAGTTCGACCAGTATGCAGGAGTCGGAGATCCAACCGACCATGTCAAGGGATTCCGAAAATCCCTTCCTTTAATCAAGGAGGATCATCTTTTGTGTTTGCTGTTTCAGTCCAGCCTCACCGGACCAGCTCTCGACTGGTTTCATCGATTGAAGCCAGGATCCATCAGCTCGTTTGCAGAGCTTGAAAAACAATTCGTCATCTTCTACATCCACAATAAGAAGCGCCCGGTTACCATTGACTCCATCTTCAAAGTCAAGCAGAAGGATGGTGAGTCACTTAGTGTTTTCTTTGCACGTTTTAAGTCTGAGTTACATTCCATTCAGGACTTCGCAAAGGAGCACGAAACCTTTGCAACTATTACTTTCTCTCACGGACTGATCCAAGGGTCCGACCTGCACAAGTCTCTGGCAATGAAAAGACCTTCATCACTTGACGAGCTCTACTTAAAGGTAGATCGTTATATAAAGCTAGAAGAGGCCCTCACTGGGAGGGAGAAGAACCATGTAGTCAGCAACATTGAGGCTGGCTCAAGCAAACGACCTCGATCAGATGGAAAGAGGTTCAAAGCTAAAACGCTGCCTACCGAGCAGCGAGAGTATCACCGGTTTACGCGACCAGCCGGTTATATCTTTGAAAGGATCAAGCACAACCATTGGTGCAAAATTCCTGCCTTCACACAGCTGGAGGATAGATCTGGTCGCCCGTACTGCAAAGTCCATAAAGTACGGTGTCATCAGACTGATGACTGTCGCGTATTGAAGCGCGCACTTCAAACCTGGGCCGATGAGAAAAGGCTCAATAATTGGATCCTCGGAAGGAATGAGGAGTCCACAGGCAAGCGAATGAGGAAGGAATCCAGAACCCCTCCTCGTTCACCAAAGCGGGGTCAAAGCAAAGCCAGAACGGCCTCCGCAAGCCCAGCACGCAGCAGAGGGCGCAGCCTCTCCCAGCGCTTAGGTCCAACAGGCGACCTACGCGATCATATAAACAAGAAGGTCGCAAACAAGGTTGACAGCGACAGCGACTCGGACAGTCATGTGGTCTACATGATTGACGAATCTCATCACACCCCTGTCTCTAGGGACAAAAAGAGACGAGTGGAACATCTCCACCATGTCTACTCTATCAGTGGCCGAGCAGCTCGCTTCAACATCCCTGCCCGGCAAGAAACTGACATCACCTTCACCGAAGACGATCTCAACAAGGTCGTTACTCCACACAACGACGCCCTGGTCGTTGAACTCAGAATAGCAGATTATACTATCAAGCGGGTATTCATTGACCCTGGAGCATCATGCAACATCCTCATGTACCGAACTTTCAAGGACATGAGGCTGCCCGACTCAGTGCTCATCCCAGACTTCACACCGATCCTTGGCTTCAATAGTTCAAGGGAAGACCCTAAGGGGGAGATCCTTCTGCCCGTCACTGTAGGCAGAAGGGAAGATAAGGTCGTTGTAACCAGCAAGTTCAGCGTCCTAAATATCGCAAGCAAGTACAATGCGATTCTGGGTCGAAAGTGGATCCATGCTATGAGAGGAGTGCCGTCAACTTACCATCAGGTATTCCGCTATCCGGGCCCTTATGGGATAATGGAACTCCGCGGTAATCAGAACACCGCACAAGAATGCCACGGTGTTATTGAAGCTGTCCCATCATCAAAGCCATCCACCTCTGGAGTTAAGGATGGTGATGTCAAAGGAAAGAGCCTAGTCCCAACAGAGGCTCAGGAGGGCAACAAGTCAAAGAGCCCATCCAAGGAAAAAGCTGAACCTGCTAAATAGCAATTACAGAAGGAGCAAGCGAGCTCCCCCAAGCTGAGTCTCGGAAGCACCGATCCAGGCGTGCGAGTTAACATTGGGTCAGATGAGGACCCAAGGTATGTCTATGTAGGTTCAGAAATGGAAGAAGATAAGTTCGCTCATTTTGTAAATTTTCTTTCAATGAATAAAGATGTTTTTGCTTGGTCGTATATCGATATGCCCGGAATAGATCCATCAATTGCATGCCATAGGCTACGGGTCAATCCCAATTATCGACCTGTGAAGCAGAAACCAAGGAGACTTGCTCCTAAGTTTCACGAAGCCGTCAATGAAGAGATCAATAGACTCAAGCAGGTCGGCTTCATCAGAGAAGTCGATACTCCAGACTGGCTAGCCAACATAATTCCAGTCCTAAAGAAGAATGGAAAAACAAGGGTCTGCATCGACTTCACAAGCCTGAATAAAGCTTGTCCCAAAGATTCATTCCCACTGCCACGAATCGATAGGCTAGTCGATCAGACATGCGGTTTTGAGCTACTGTCATTCATGGACGCATACTCAGGGTATAATCAGATCCCAATGTACGAGCCTGATCAAGAAAAGACCTCTTTTACAACTGAGCAAGGTATTTTCTGTTACAAAGTCATGCCATTCGGGCTACCTACAGCCCGCTCCTTCTCCGCAGGCACCTCCCTCTCCACAGATCGTTCCTGCACCGCAGGTCGATCCTTCTCAACAGGTCGCTCCTTTTCCAACCTCCGAGGAGCACCTACAGAACGCTCTCTTTCAACTTGCTTCGAGCTACCACTTGCTCGTTCACTTTCACCAGCTCGCGAACTGCTACCAGGTCGCACACCACTTGCTTTGTGCACAGAAGACATGAATGCTTTCTTCAAAGCTTTCCTCCTCTTGAGCTCGTCCCACACAGTTTTTGGACCACCTTTAGGAATAAAATGCTCCTTTAGGTGAGGCAGAAGCGAAATCTTCCGCTTGTCGGCCAACTTACCAAAGCAGTTCAGAGCAGATTGCAGATCGTTTTTTCTAATCAGATGATCGTCCCGGATCGCTGCAACAAAAAATACAAAGACATCAACTTCAAAAACAGGAACACGAACCAACAATCATAAAACTACAGACAACTAACTTACGAGCGTCATTCCTAATCGTATGACGCAACTGGATATCCCCTTCAACAATCGGCCCAGTGAAAAGCATGGGATCTTTCCACCATGGCTCGCTACTCACTGGATAGATCAAAGGCAAACGGTCTGGCCTAACCTGCATGTTACAGCCAGAGAGTTCAACCTTCGAGGACAGTTTGAAGCAAAAGTGGTTCAATACATCTTCCACTGTAATGTGCCACCTATGCAACTTGTTGAGGTCGTCAATTACCCTCATGTTCCGCCAGAAATTACCATTCATCTGACAGGGGGCTCGCCTAATGGCATTCAACAGGCCGACCACCAGTTCAGACAACGGCAACCTCAGCCCAGCACGGAATTGGTTCAAAGTCAATACAGTAGATGAAGGATTATTAGGTCGATAGTCAGGAGAAAGTAGGCGGTCACCAAGAAACCTTATCTCTAAATGCCTAATCGACCTAAACTCATAATGCCTCCTAACAGCAAAATGCCTATGTACATAATTCATATTCACAATCCTACACATTCTACAATTGTCATCTTCAACCATCTCATCATCAGAAGAATCTGGACCATGAGAACCACTACTCTGGGGGCTATCCACATTCTCATCGGGAACGGGAGACGGAGGATCGGAATGAGTACTCTCAGACTCATACTCCTCAAAACCACCATCACTCAAGTGATCATTTTGCGAATCACTACCCTCAGACATTACTCTCAAACAATGCAGAAGACAACAGAAGATGAAAAAGAAAGAAATTAAACAATCAGAGAAAAGAGAAGAGAACAAACCTCACGAGCTCTCAAAGTTCTTCAGTTCGCAAGGCAAAAGCGGCAGCAATTCAAATAAAGGCAAGATAAGTAAACCCTTATCAACGTAACTACAGTTTATATACTGTAGCTCAAGAATTTCTAGCCATCGATTCAAAAGAAACGAACGGCTGAGATCGACAAACGGATCCATATGCAGTACAGTCATTCTCCACTCACAAAACGGTTCACATCCACCGTTGGATTGATCCACGTGCAAGACAGATAGCAGATCAGGCAATACGTGCATCAGTTGCCATAATCACACATCTAACTGCTCGAGGAAACTCCTCCACTTCCCCGTAACAGCGCCATGATTACCACAGACAGCGCTGCATGACCGCCACGTCAGCAACTTCAAAAAAGCAAACTACAAATCAGCATCGATAAGAGTAATTAGTCTTTTCAGCCCGACTCCCATAGTCGACCTAAAAAGAGGGGGCTTATGTAGGGGTACTACATACTCCGACCAATCAAAAGCAGCCACGTGGCACAGTCATCCATCTGTCAGGTCGCCACAATCTCTACCCGCTCACAGCTTGACTAAAGCGACCAGACTACACAACGACCAGCGACCTGCTATTCACACGTGCTCCTCTTCAATGCACAGAATATTCTCATCAGTTACATAATTAATTCACAGGGATGATCCTCGCGCGTTACACATTTAATCCTCATTATGATGGCGGAGAATCTGCAAGATCCACGATCCACGCCCTTCAATCTTCTATATAAACAGAACTACGATGGCTTGATCTCTAAGTTCAATTCCCCCGAGCTAGAGTACGTAGGCAATCTCAATCTCAACGAGGTGCAGCCACCCCAATCTCCAATATCCCCATTTGGTCAAGTCTTCATAACGACCTGACCCTGTTGATGCATTAATCTAGAAATAGGTTAATACATTTATATAAAAACAAAAAAAATACTTTCCATAAGAATTAAGTGGTTCAATTATAAATCGGGGTCTGATATCTTACAACTAAAACTGTAATTTGGGATCTGATCTCTTGAACAAAATATTGGGGTTTGTTAATGAAAACTGCGTTTTATATTTATGAGCTCAATAGGGCAAGTAACCTTCTAAACTTCACTGGCTATTGTCAATGGATGAATTAATTTAACCCTTAATTCTTTGTTGGTGATAATTTCACAATTTCAAAGAAGTCCATACCTGAGAGGTAAATTTTTATTTTTTTTGTAAACTGGAAGAGATAAGAGTTAACAGAGGAAAAAAAACAAGAAAACACGAACATAACTACAATATTTAACCAGATATTAACTGGGTTTTTTAACCCTGGTTGGAGAAACCATATTTACGTCAATAACTTAGTAGAGCGCGTGCCGAGCCCGAGAACTTTCTTAAAGAGGGAGGAACATATTGCTATGTTTGATCCATATGTTACTAACTGGATGTTCTAGTCTAATACAAATACTCAAAAACACTTACATATTAGGACCTGTTATGAACTTCAGCTAAACAAAATCTATATGGATGAGGACCAATTCTCAATCACCATAAAATAAATAAAAAACAATATTACAAATTTTATGGATTCCATCTTAATATGAAAAGGTAATTAAAAACTGAAAATAGAGACGGAGATCAAGTACAACAAACTACTAACCAAACCGATTGTAAGAAAGTTCTCGGGCTCGGCACAAGCTTCACATCTAAGGAGAAGGACAAAGACGGAGAGAGCTAGAGTGATAACCAACTTATGAGGGTTTTTTCATGAAAGAAAGGATGTAGAGAAAGCCATCAGACGAACAGGGAAGAGGAAGAGTGTTTGCTGTAAAGAAGAAAACTTCAAATGGGCCTAACTGGGTTTTTCTAAAACCGGTGTGAGAACCTATATTTACGTAAACCAATTTAATCTCACGTGATATTTTCAAAAAACATGAAGTTCCGTATACGGACGGTCCGTATAAGAGCCCCTCTGTATATATATCTATATTATACTGTGCGTGGACACACAAACTTGGGGAGACAAACATAACTAGACAAACAAAATATGGGCTCAAGTTGTTGTTATGTTTCGAATTGGGCTTGATATGGGCTTTGGTTGCTGTTATGTTTCGAATTGGGGTTGAGATGGGCTTTGGTTGAAATATTCCTTGAGATGGCCTGCTATGTTATACTCAAAAGTAGTAGAACAGAACAATGTGTTTTATTTGGATGAAGAAGCACAGTTCCGACAAATCATGCTTTACTTGGATGAAGAAGCAGAGTTCCGACAAATCATGCAACACAAGTTAAAATACTCGAAACTGTTGTCAAGGTGGAGAAACTTCAATTTCAATTAGTTATCAATTTGATTTGTATTACTTCTCAAAGGTGATTTGTATTTCAATTTCAATTTCTATTACTTATATCCAATTTCAATTTCTATTACTTATATCCTGTTTGTCAGTTAAAATTGACTGTAATTTTATTTCTATTACTTATCAATCAACTTCAATTTCAATTACTTATCGATTTGATTTGTATTACTTCTCAAAGGTGATTTCTATTTCAATTTCAATTTCTATTACTTATCAATTTCAATTTCTACCAATATTCAGTTTTCCTATTTGCCAAATCAAACTCTTCTATAAAACCTTTCATCTCCTCACTTAACTTATCAATTTCAATTTCTACCAATATTCAGTTTTCCTATTTGCCAAATCAAACTCTTCTATAAAACCTTTCATCTCCTCACTTAACTTATCAATCAACTCTCAACTTGCCCTCTCAATCAAATCGTCTGAATCAACTCTGCCTATTCTGGTATCTCTTGATCTTCTACACTCTGCTGGACCTGTTGTTAATCTATCAATAGTGGGGTTATTAATCAAATATCATCTTTTTCAGGTACTTTCTTTTCGTTGATTGATATTATTTACATGATTGATTCTATATTTGCCTTCATCACTTAGTCTTTTATTAATTTCAAACAATATTATGTTTTAAAATTCTTACGATCAGATAATGAATACCACTTTAAGTTGAATAAGTATGATCGGATTGAGTTGGCATTAGTATATCAATCCAGAGGTGATAAACCAATTAAGCTTAAATATTTGAATAAGTGGATCAAAAGAATTTTCATAATTATGACATACATCGATTATAAGAACTAATGCTAATTTATAAGTTCCATGATGGAGCCTAGGATTATACCTGGTTGTAGATAGTTTAACATCAGGATAGTAATTTGTAGGCCTGTTATATTCCCAGGTATCCTCCAGTGTATGAAAACTGGTTGATATAATATTTGAACATGCATACGTAACATGATATAAGACCTGTTATAATGTAACTACCTATAATACCTGTTATACTGTTCATATTTTATAGTGATTTAACAACTATTGTATTTGTGCTATATTGATATTGAACTAGGTTTAATATCAGTTAGATCTAACCAAAACGAATATAATAACTTGACAAAAGTAATAATATTTATTACTCCAAAAGTAATAAATCATAGGATTGGTCATAGTTCAGGTATGCAAATTTGTGAATAGACATGAAGTTACAGTAGTACATGGTAATTAGCTTTATTAAAAGCCATTGGTAATTAGCTTTATTATGATCAAATTTTGAATTGCTGACAAAGTTAAAACTTAGGCATTAAGTTTGAAGTGTGCATAAAAGGATTTTATATATAGATGTATAATGGTCTTTGAGTAGCATAACTGGCTTAGTCTTTTATTAATTTCAAACAATATTTTGTTTTGTTCAATAGCAGGTCATGCATGGACAATTCTAAAACAAATGTTCTTAAAAGAGTTTCTGACAAACTTGCAATGTCTGAAGTTTCAAGAGAGTTGTCTTCAAATAAACGACAGCGAGTTCTTAGAAGTGAAAATCATGAAGATGATCAACATAAACAATGCGAAAGCAAATTGGACAAATTCAAAATAATGGAATCAAAAAAAAATCGAGAAGAAGGTCAACGTAAAAGAAGGGAAAGGGAACGCACTCAAAAAGAAATAGTAGAAAAAACAAATCGTGATGAAGGGCAACGTAAACGAAGGAAAAGAGAAGAATCTATTCAAAATAAAAAGGAAATTGAAAATATGGAAAAGAAACAAATAGAAAAAAAGAAAAATTGTGAGAAAGGACAACGTAATCGCAGGGAAAAAGAACAATCTCAAAGAAATACAAAGAATCATGATAAGAGGTGATTTTTTAATATTATCTTTTCATTTTGATATAATAACTTCTAATTTATTTTGACTTATATATATTTGTAATTGTTTGCAGATCAAGAAAACGTTCTCGAGGAATAAACAAACAACCAAAAAAAATTGAATTTGCTTACACAATGGATGATGGTATGTATGAACTTTCTGTAGATAAAGGTGAAAAACCTGTTATGGAGGCTAGCATTATGACATATTTACTTGGTTCATCGTCAAATGGAGATTCTAGCCGTGAAAATTTTATTATCAGACCATGGCCTAGGCCTATCAGGTAAGTCAATTTTTGAAATGAATTTTATTTTATTTTTCTGTTTACTGTTAACTATAGTCTTAAAGTAATTATATAGACTACAAGATAATGTTAAGTAACAATGTAAACAAAAAATTAGTTAAAGTGGTAAAGAATCAATATGATCTTACCATCTATAATCAATCAACACCTACCAATCTATATAATTAGAACTAAAGGTATATAACATAAACTGCATTGGTAAAACATAAAACGCAAAACCATATCTATTTTTACCTGTTCTTAGGAGAAGTAGATTAACAATAAGAAATTCTTGAGTATAATAATCAGTGGTTAAGCAAATTTAAGAAAGAAAAATTGAAAGAGGGATGGTTTTAACAATGTAAATAACCTATAAACTTAGCTATTATATATCCCCTTCCTGGTGGTTGATTGTAGTTCTGAATCTTGCGTCTATAAAATACCTAGGATTTTCAACTTGCACCTCGGAATTTAAACTTGCAGACGTAATTCTGAATCTCTTACATAATAGTTCTCATCTAATCATTTTTGTAATTATTATTTTACTCAATGATTTTTACTTTTTAAATTACAGTTCTAATGAGAATCCCATTGATACTTCAACTAATGTTAGTCCTACCAATGATTCACATTCCGAAGATTTTTATATGGATGATGAGATGGATATACCTTTAGAAAGAGTTGAACATATTCCTGCAGAGCGTCATTATCTTGGTAATATGGATGTGATATGCCCACATTGTAAAGCTTACCACTGGTTTGATGAAAAGTTGGTCAATTCAAAAGTCAATGATCCTTTGTTTGGTATGTGTTGCTTACAAGGTAAAATTAAGTTACCATTGTTGAAACCATTACCTACTTCGTTAAAATCATTGTATGAAGGGTCTGATAAATTGTCAAGATCTTTCAGAAAAAACATAAGGTCATATAATGCATCAAATGCATTTTCAAGTCTTGGAGTTTCAGTAGACGATCGTGTTATTTCTGGTAAAGGGCCTACTTCGTTCACCATACATGGTGAATTATGCCATAAGGTTGGTTCTCTTCTCCCTGAACCTGGTAAATCGCCATCTTATGCTCAACTTTACATATATGATCCTAAAGAAGCGATGGAATATCGAAAAAAACGGAACACACACCTACTTCCAGAAGTCTTAGAGATTATCCAAAAGTCACTATTAGAATCAAATGAAATGTGCAAATTATACAAGCAAGCATTTGAAATATTGAAAGATGCTAATAGAACAGAAGACAGTGAAATACCTGTAAGGTTAACATTCAAAGCTGGAACGGATTGTAGACGTTATAACCTTCCGACATCTGATGATATTGCTGTAATTATACCTGGTGATGGTTCCAAAGAAGCAGAAAAGAGAGATATTGTTTTACATCTAAAGAATCATCGGTTGGAAAGAATTAGCGAGTGTCATCCAATGTATTTGCCTTCACATTACGTTCTGCTATTCCCAAGTGGAGAACTCGGCTGGTCAACTGAATTAAGGCATTGGGATATTTTAAAAAAAATTTATAAGCCAGATGCCCCAAAAAATCGATTGACACAACTAGAATACTTCTGCTACAGATTGTTTGAGAGAAGAAATGAATATTCTGCTATTTTACGTGCTGGCCCATTGTTTCAACAATTTGTGGTAGATGCATGGGCTGCATACGAGCAAAATAAAGTGTACTACTTTAGGACAAACCAACATCAACTTCGAGCTGAAGTTTATAGCGGCCTAACAGACATTGTTAATAATGGTGAAGATCCTAATCAACTTGGTAAGAGATTCATTCTACCATCATCTCATCTGGGCAGCCCAAGACATATGTATGAGATATATCAAGATTCTATGGCTATCACTAGGTTTAACAAGCATCCGGATATCTTCTTAACTGCTACTGCGAATCCTAAATGGCCTGAAATAATCAATGAACTAAAACCATTCCAGGATGCTCTCGATCGTCCAGATTTAGTTGCACGTGTTTTTGAACTAAAACGCAAGGCTATTATGGATATAATTAATATTGACCATTTATTTGGGAAGGTAGTTGGATATGTTTATACCCTAGAATTCCAAAAGAGAGGACTACCACACATGCATGCTCTCATTTTTCTCAGTCATGAAGATAAAATCCGAACAGTAGAACAGGTTGATAAAATTGTTTGTGCAGAATTTCCAGATCCGAGAAAACATCTTGCTCTATTTGAAACAATCAAAAAATGCATGGTGCATGGTCCTTGTGGTACACGAAACCCTTTATCTTCATGTATGGTTAATGGTCCATTTGGTGTCTGCAAATCCAGATTCCCTAGATCAAATGCAGATGAAACTTCATTGGATGTCGATGGTTATCCAATTTACAGAAGACGTAAAACAGGGATTACGTATACTGTCAGAGGTCATCAAGTGGATAACAGAGATGTGGTACCGTACAACCCTTATCTATCAGAGAAGTTTGATTGCCACATTAATGTTGAAGTGTGTGCTTCTGTACGTGCAGTCAAATACATACACAAATACATTTACAAAGGACATGATAGGACTACAATGGTGGTGGGTGCAAAAAATGATGAAATTCAACAATATCTTGACTCTAGGTATGTAGGATCTGTAGAAGCAGCGTGGAGACTACTTGGAAATAGAATTCATGAGGAAAATCCAAGCGTTACCAGATTAGCACTTCATTTAAAGGGGGAACATTTGGTCGTTTTCAATCCAAAATCAAGTAAAAAGAAAATCAAAGATAAAGCTGATAATCAAAAATCAACTTTGACTGAATTCTTTAACTACTATCTTGACAAACCAGAGACCACACCCTATACTTATCAAGAATTCCCACAACATTTTACATGGGACAAACATAACAAGGTTTGGTCACCACGAAAGCGGGGAACATCAATTGGCCGAATGTATTTTGCAAATCCAAACTCGGGTGAACGATTCTACCTAAGGTTATTATTAACTGTTGTAAAAGGTCCGAATTCATTTGAATCTCTTTATGTTGTTGGTGATACAAAGTATAATACATACAGAGAAGCGTGCCTTGCCCGAGGATTACTAGAAGATAATAATGAGTGGGATAAGTGTATTGATGAAGCATGCAACATAAAAACTGGTGTTCAGGTATGTTTTTTTCAATATATATTTATTTTATATGTTTAGGATTACAAACATGAAAATTAATTTGTTATTTCACAACACCAAACTGTCCCACACTCCCTCTATCTGATAATAACACCTTTACAAATCATTTTTTAACCTAGATAACAAGTCGTGTGATTCTGAATTCTGATTTTGTTTTATATTATAATGTATTCAATTTGTTATTAACAGTGACATCATATTTACAAATACAACAGTTACTAGAAACACATATCAAAAAGATTGACACATTGTATTTAAACTAGAGATTCATTTCAACAACTCAATTTTAATAGAAACTAAAATAGTTATTAATTATATTATAGTATAATTTTGAGTTTACAATTGTAAAAAAAATAGAAGGGTAGCATTCAATTTGGGAATTAAGATATATGATGGGATTGATTTGAATCATACGTTTGGCCTGTGTTACTAATGTTTACAATGAACTTATAAAATAGAGTTTTGAGCAAAGCAACGTGGCTTTAGGTGACAACTTCAGCCATATAATGTGTCTTAGAAATTTTAGCTTACTTTAAAACACTACCTAATCAATATGTTGCTTAATATATGTTTTGGGAGTATGTAGTACTGCACATTTAGACTGACTGTATGGAAGTGGTAGGAATTAGAAAAAAGAAAGAAAGTCGCACATGGTGCAATTTCAGCTTCAATGTCAGTTGAACATTTATTCAAATTATAACTTGGCTTGGAGTGTATCATTATTTCTACTATTACAGAATTGAACTTTAATAAATTTTTAGTGTTAAGGCTCTTTTTATTGAAAATATAAATATCTATATAGGTCAAACACAAAACTTGAAGAAAACATGCTTAAAATACCAAAGTATATTAACTGCCAAATAGAGAAATATAGTTTTTTTTTTTTTTTTTTTGCTGAGGTAGTATTAGCAATAAAATACTTTGTCCTATTATAATTAGTTTAGAGGATTTTTTTTTTTTAAATGGCCAACTACATTTTTTTACCAAAACTACTTCTGGGTACACTCCATCAAGAATTAGTCTCTGAACTAAGTCTCGGTATTCGGCTTATCTTATTGAAGCTCTAAAAAATAATAGTCTCTGGACTAACAATTACAAATATGCATATGCGTAGATCAAGTGTACGAATAACTATTTGAGTCATCACATGTAATAGTCTGCTAGAGGTCTGTTTAGAGGAACTATTCAGAGATTCAATATCAAAACCTATATGTATTTGTAAAAACAAAAAACAACACAGTCCAGGAGTTTTTTTTACGAACGCCATCGTCAAACTTTACGCAGGTCAAAAAATAAATAGTTGAATTATCTTTGCACCCTATCACTACTTTACACATCTCAGAACAACACCTAAACTACAGTTCCCTTGATAATAATTAAGTGTTTGATGAATAAACACTATATATTACTATTCTATTATAATTTAATATTACTAATAATGTATAATCTAAACTTTGATTCTGTTTTCCTACAGGCACGCAAACTTTTTTGTTTGATACTTGCTGAATGTAATCCTTCACAACCAGAATATTTATGGAATAAATATGCTTTGAAGTTGTGTGATGACCTACCATACCAACTTAGAACTAAATTCGGTATTTCAAATACATCTGATGAAGACATTTGCGATTATGGTTTGTTCCTTTTGAATGAATACCTACTACAAAGTGGTAAAAAGTTATCCGAATTTCCAAACATGCCTTTACCAGTTAAGGATTGGAATTTTGAAACTTCAAATCGACTACTTTGGGAACACCAAAACCTAATGCATGAAGGATTACATGGAGAAGCAGAAAGAGATTTTCTGAAGCTAAATAATGATCAAAAACATGCCTACACAATTATCACCCAATCTGTACTGACTGATACTGGCAAAGTGTTTTTCTTGAATGGGCCAGCTGGTACAGGTAAAACATTTGTGTATAACACAATTGCAGCTAAAATTAGAAGCGAAGGACAAATTGTAGTAATGGTTGCATCTTCAGGAATTGCTTCTTTGCTATTATCAGGTGGTAGAACAGCTCATTCTACCTTTAAAATACCTTTTGATGTGATGGACGACACTGTTTGTGGTTTTAAGAAGAATTCAAATCATGCAGAATTGTTTCGAAAAACAAAACTTATTGTTTGGGACGAGGTGCCAATGCAACATCGATTTTGTGTAGAAGCTGTGAACTGATCACTACAAGATATAATGGAAAATAACAAACCATTTGGAGGTATTACAGTAGTTCTTGGTGGTGACTTTAAGCAAACACTTCCAGTTGTACCAAAAGGAACAAGAGAAGAAATTGTGGGTACATCATTAAGAAATTCAAATTTGTGGACCCATGTTGAAGTTTTGTCTTTGGTTAAAAATATGCGTTTGGACAGCAGTGATCCAGAAAATGTAAAATTTGCTGAATACTTAATAGAGGTATGATTTCTTTATTTTAAATTATTATATTTTGTTTTTAATAATATGAATATAAAATAATATATTTACATATATAATTTGCAGGTGGGTACAAATCCTAAAGACAAAGTTCGAATTCCAGAAAAATTCAGAAGGTGTAAGGATACCATGGAATTAATATCAAAAGTTTACCCAGACTTGAATCACAAGGAAAAAGTTACTCAACAATACTTGGAAGAACGTTCCATTCTTTCTGCTCGAAACGATGATGTTAGTGCACTTAATGCTTCAGCAATAAATTTGTTTCCAGGTGAGTTGTATGAGTTTTTAGCTGCTGATAGTGTTATTGAGGAAGATATAGAAGTTGAAAATAGAGGAAACCGAATCGCAAGTGAAAACTTAAATTCACTTGATCCACCGAGTCTCCCACCTTTCAATCTCCAACTGAAAATAGGATGCCCAATTATGTTACTACGTAACCTTCAATCACGGGATGGACTCTGCAATGGAACACGTCTTATGGTTGTTACTTGCGCAACAAGAGTCATAGAAGCTAGAATTCTTAATGGCAGTCATGCTGGTAATTTGGTATTCATTCCTCGGATATCTTTGATACCAACGGTTACTGAAACTCCTTTTCCTATGGCACGTCGTCAATTCCCTGTTCGATTAGCATTTGCTATGACTATCAATAAATCTCAAGGTCAATCTGTTAAATATGTTGGTATAGATTTGAGAAATCCAGTTTTCAGCCATGGGCAACTTTACGTTGCTTTCTCAAGATGCACTTCATCAAATAGAATCTCAGTATTACTTCCAAATGACAATGATGACACAACTACTAATGTTGTCTACCCTGAAGTACTTTTATGATGATCATATATAATTATGCTTACGTTAGTTTGTAAATAAATTTACGTTAATATGTTTTTTTCTAGAGTTTATCTGTACTAGGTAGCATGGAATGTGGTGCTGCTGGTAGTAGTTCACTTGAGTCTGTATTAAAAGTATATATTGCTGACTTCTTTGTTTATAAAAGGATTAGTATTTTGAAATATAATTTAAGTTCTACTTTTTATTTCTGTGTGTATGCTTTTATTTGCAATTTATTTATTAATTTTTTTAAATTATTGATTAGTTATACAGTTTGTCTCTACTTTTAAGATTGAAATAAACTGTGACCTTTTTATGTTATGGGATATTGCATCTAGATGTTGTAAAGAAGTGTCTCCCAGTATGTTTATAACCCTGTAAATGTAGACTAATCATAAAGGAAAAGATATAAATAAACACAGAAAATACCAGCATTTATATGCATGATCCAGGTACCTGCAATCAGAATATGTAGGAACTGTTCATAACACCAGGCAATGCCAGCAGTTATGTGCATGATCCAGGTACCTGCAATCAGAATATGTAGGAACTATTCATAATACCAGGCAGTCCATGGTTCTGAAAGTGCCTACAGCTGAATAAAAACCACTAACTGAGGACGCTATTCAGTCTGTAGATGCTGAACTGGGAGCACCGGAGCAGCAAAATAAAAACATTTTTTCTTAAGATCAAGGTAAAAAATTCATTATTATTAATAGAATTTTGAAGTATTGATCAGCATGGTCAGAGAGAACTCCCAAATTAACCAATAGGAAGTCTTACAGGTACATAAATACACACTGGATCACGAACAGAAAATTTCCTGCTACATAAAATCTGTTAACTGTAAAGTTTACAGCATGTCTACAACTGTTCATAAGAATCAATGAACTCAATATTTCGTGATGGTAAATTTGATTATAAGCATAGCTACAGATTTATAAGAAATATTTCAATTCTATACCATATCTTTCAAATTAGTTTGGAATCTGATGACAGTATATTTAGGGTGACAACATTGATGAAAACATATATGCCATTAAGTTAGGTGCCAATACAATTAAAATTTTCTACCAAAATATTTACGACAGATTATATTCAAAACATAAAATAGACACTGAATCGATACAAGTCATTATAGTTCATTACAAATATAAAAAAGTTTTGGTCGTGGCCACCAAATTTTGCCAAGTCTGTGGATCTCTGCAGCACTGATATTATCTTCACTTAAGACCTTGATATCCCCTCAGATACCAACTTGACTTCTCCACGGGCTACTTCAGTTGATAGTTATCCCTTCGACAACTATCTATCCTTCTCATGACAAGCTTTCTCGGATTCCAATTCCCATTGATATTACATCTGTATCAATATTAAATTATAAAAAACCTTAAATTACAAAACTACAACGAAAACTTCAGTACACACATCAAAAATCATGTCATCAAGCCAAGTTGAGAAACAACTCAGGTGTCCATCCCTTCAAAAGCAATAATCAATGACACTCCCATATTTATGGATCAACTAAACAAAGTAGATCCAAGTCCATAGGAAACAAAATCAAATAAAAAATAATAGAAGCCCGATCCAATAAATACTTCTTTTTCAATAACCTACAGAATACAAATTGAAATAGAATCCTATTTGGTTTATAATTCCTAGACATGGTACTCCTTGATGAACTCATTGAAATAGAATTCTATTTGCTTTCAATTTCCAATTAACATCGATTTCTAAAAACAAGTAAACACTTATTTACAAACCTCTATATAAAGGGTATATCTCTTCCACAAATTCCATCCTTACAACTCTACAAAACGCTCTCAAGGAATTAATCAAGTACTCAGCAAATACACAGCAAAAGTTCAAGTTTTACACAGGTACATGGTCTTGATGTTCAATTTATAGTTTCAATTATATAGCTTCAATTACCTTTTATTGTTATACTTACGTTATCACATATCTAGATTCAACACTTTTCCACAAATCTACTAATTTACTGCTCACTGTTTTAATCTGAATACCACGTCTGCAAATTTACTGGTCATCCAGATTACATAGTAACACATACCTGTTTATTTGGAAAATATAAAGCATTCAAATCCAAAAACTTTAAAATATATACAGACTTATTTTATACTGATAAAAACCGTTTTCTGGAAGTCTGTTATACTGACAAAAAAAGTAATTTTTTTCGCTAATTTTCACTTCTATATTGTATGTATTGTTCACTGAAATTCATCTCTTCAAATATCTATTAAATTTTATACCAGCCAATGACAAAGCAAAGGCATACCCCTGAAATATGTAATCTAAAGAAAAAATACAATATCATACTTATCAAAACATATTTATCCTACAATGCAGGAGACTATGGATAGGCTAATAGATATTCGGCTACGTGAAATCAAAGGGCAGAATTTCAACTGGAGGATTACTGCTAGAATAATGTGGGTGTGGAAACAAGTTAATGAAAAGACAAAAAAGACAACAAACCTCGACATGATACTCATTGATGAACATGTAAGTAAACATAAAATAATATTTTATATTCTTTTTTATGAATCATAAATACGATATCGCACTTATGTTGTATTTTATAAACATAGGGTGATAAAATCCATGCAAAGGTTAATTCTGGAGACATTGAAGATTTCGAAGAAAAGATTACTCCAGACAAGATAATAACAATGAACAGGTTCAAGACTTGGGTAATTGCAAGAGGCCCTCAAGTGACAAATCAAAAAAGGATCATATACATCCAACAATATACTAACCTGGAAATAGTAGAGAACGGAAACAATAAGATTCCAAGGTTCAACTTCGAGTTTACAGAATTTTCAGATGTTCCTTTCTACTGTGAAGAACAAAACAAAGAAATATACATTGGTAAGAAATATTCTATTTAAATAATTTGAATTAACCATTATGTCATATATTCATATAAACTAAATTTATTTATTGTAGATGTCATTGGTCGACTTGATTACTAGGAAGATGCACTACCAATAGTTGCAAGAGAAAAGCAAACAAAAATAAGAGAAATCACAATTAGAGATGACAGGTATGTTCTCATAAAATAATATATATATATATATATATATATTTTGGATATGTCAATTTATTATACTTCTGAAAATATATTAATTATAATTTTTATGCAGCAATGAAATACTAAAAGTGAAGCTATGGGGAAAACTAGGCGATGATATTAATGAAGCAATCGAAGCAACAGAAAGGGGAGAAAAAATAGTAATCATCATCACTTCTACAACAGGGAATAAATTTAATGGTAACATACAATATGAATTACATAATTTTTGAAAGTGAATATTACTTTAAAAAAAAAAAAATAACAAAAACCAACTGTGTGTAGGATGCCATGTACAATCAACATATGCTACAAGAATACTCTTAGACCAAGAAATACCAGAAATAAAAGATTTCATGCTCAGAATGGAAGGTATAGCTACTACCAACAATGACAACATCCGAACAATATCACAAATATTTGACATGGTTGACGAAGGTGAAAAGCTTGAGGTTTGTACAATTTTTACAAAACTATTGAACGTTAACTTAATACAACTCTTCATTCACTTTTAATATAACTACTTTTTATTGTTTTTCTATAGAAGGATGTTTTCAAATGCTCGGCAAAAATTAATAAAGTATTCAACAAGACGGAATGGCATTATTTGGCATGCAAAAAATGTCGCGGAAAATTAAAAATAACAGATGAAGAAGAATATTACTGCAAAAAATGTACAAAGGTGGTGGCAGAAACAATGGAATTGTAAGTAGTTTTCCGAACAAAGATATAAACTCATTAGTATTCATATTTTCTTTAATGTACTAATACCACTATGATTATAGGTATAAGCTTAGTATGGATATTGAAGATGGGAACTCTATAATGATGATTACTGGTTTTGATGAAGTGATAAAGAATATTTTCAACCTCTCGGTCTATGAGATGCTTGATATAAGTCAACAAGTAAGTTACTTTTTTAAAAAATTATCATACTTATAATATATCTTTTTTCAATTACTTCTTGCAATATTAAATTTCTTTTTTTTCGATTAACAGGAAAATGGAGATAAAAAGATTAATAGTTTATTTGATCAATTAATTGGAAAGACAACAACTTTCCACATCAAAATCAAAGAGTACAACTTGAAGACAAAAGACACCTCTTCAATGTCGGTCATTAAGGTTGAAGAAATCCCGGAAGTAATGAAAGTTGCTGCAAAATACAAGAAAACAGAAAAGGTTTCAACACCATCAACCAAAAAAACAGCACGGAGAGAAATTGTTGACATTGACTCACTTAACGACAACACATACAACAAAAGGCAAAAGACAATAAAAAAAGAACCAGAGGTAATTTTATTGATTTACTAAAATTTATCCTAATCATTTATTTCATACTTATATAATATACTAATTTTAAAAAAATTTCTATTTAATCTTGCAGGAATGAAGAATATCATCTACTAATGATTGGATATGGAATGCGGCTAGATTGGAATATTTTTTATTTGAAAAGTAATATTTAGACAAAATTAATTGCTTTTTTAAGAACAAAATGTAGTTCTATTAGATTTTAATTCAATTACTGAAATTAATTTAATATAATCAATATTTAAATTTTTTGGAATGGATGTTTATGAGCTTCTGCGTATCCTGCTTTCTTTAGGATCTATTGTAGTTCAATAATGTCACACGTGATAAATAATAATATTAATACTACAATCAGAAAACTGAAGCAAATCAGTAAAAAGAAGAAACAAGTTCAAAGACTTGAATTGAGATGATGGTGTTCATCAATTGCAACATGTAGCAGATAAATGTAAAATAGACAGAAAAAAGAAGTTGCTGTCCCACGGAGACTCAAATGCAGACAGAGACTTTGGCATGGCTGTAATGGGCTGTTTACTGGTCTTGGGGTCTGAACATTGACAAAAGGGTCTACTTGAAGAATCTAAGGTACAATCAGATCCGAACACGAACCACTACCACCAGTAGTGCATTCTTGCTGACCCAAATGATAGGCCTCGGCCCCTCGGTGACTAGGCCAAATAGCTCAAATTTTTTAACTTTTCACAAACAGCAGTAAATCATTCAAACAACTAACTAACTAAAATTTCTATGGAATGAAAAAGTGTCAGAAAGATGAAATTCTTAGTGTTGAATTATATGTGTGAGACTGAAATACAATGAGGACCACCAATCTCATAAGTCATAAGCAAGATTGATTATGGAAGCCAGAGTAGTGAGCGATCTACTGAGAAGTTCTTGATGACATGAGAGGTTCACTAATTCATCACACACATCAAGTTAAAATAAAATCACCAAATTAAGAAGGTCAAGCTAGCTAGCTTTTTACCTGGAACAACTACTAATTAATAACTGGATCAACAAAGATTAGTGTCTGCTGCTTCTTTTTATACCTGTAAAAGTGAGAAATCAAACATTCATTTCGCCTGTTCTATTCTTCTTCAGATCGCAGATCGAAACAATTAAAACAGTGTAAAGAACAAGGATGGAAGGATTGCAGGCATACTTACAATATATATAAGACTAAAGTGCAGATCAACTGGCCGGTGGCTTTGTTCTTAAAGCTAGCTACAGTAATAGTTGTTGATCTATCACTTTATGGCTAGCTTCTTGACTTGATGGAAGATTGAATTCAAGAATGGAGAAAAATGAAGCTTTTTAAGAATAGCTAATTAATTTTAACAATTTATATTTTTATTAATTTATAAAAATTATTTAAAAAAACTTCAGACAATTTCTTCTCAAATAGTTGTGGCAGACCGGCCTTCAGAATTAACAGGTTCATAATATCCTTCCCATCCCTTCATCTTAGAGATGAAAATTGTCTATCAAATCAACGAAAATAAAAATCTATCTAAACTTGGATATAAAATAGATGAATCCATATGAAGAAATTAATGATTCGTATTAATAAAATTGAGATTGAATAATGGATTCCAGATTGGAGAAATAGATATATAGAGTGAAATGATTAATTAACATTGATGAAATTGTATTCAATTGGTTATTCTAAAAATTGAATCGATAAATTCAGATTTAGGAAATTAATCAATTCAGAATGAATAAATTAAATGAAATGGCTTATTTGAAGAAGGAAAACAATGAAAATCAATTGAAATTAGAGCTATTTTGAAACAACCAAGAAAAAAATTTGGAGAAGAGATGGGGAATGAGAAAAATAGAAATTTGGCTCACCAAACCCACAAAATTCATGTAGTCTGTTCACATGAAAGATTCTTCACAGTTTTAGTACCATTTCTACATATATCTTATGCTTGAATCTTCTGCAGGTGAAGGAGGTTAGATGGAACACGAAGCTTGGGGGTCAAATATGGAAATGCGTCAGGTAGAGTACTTTGCTGACGAATTCAATAACCAAGTAGGAAATGGAGTAGATGTGAGGAAAATCCCAAAGGCAACGGCAAAATTGAAAAAATAGATTAAACGCACTAAAAAAATTCTAAGTGCAAATACGATGGCTTCTATATCAGTCGAATCTCTTATTTTCAAAATAAATGTGTCTTCCTCAAATATCACTCCAAATAATTAAAATAAAAAAAAATACAAGCCCGATCCATGATAAGTTTCCTTTTCAATATCATACAAAATAAAAAATTATTATCCAACTTGAAATCACATTCTATTTTCATTAAAATTCCTATTAACAATGAATTCCAATACAGTATTGGACCTCAATAAAAAACATCTATATAAAGGTGATATGTCTATCTCAAGTTCAATCGTTCAAACTCTACACAAGGGAATAATCAAGCAATTGACTACTACACATCCAAAGTTGAACATTCAAACCTGTAAGTATTAGATTTGTTTTTTCTTTCCGATTAATTTAAAAATTGTTAAGTTGTCATGATGTTCAATTTATAGCTTCAATTACCATTTCTTATTGTACTTATGATGACTCATGTCTAGCTTCTACAATTACACACAAGTCCACATATTACATGCTCATAGTTTTACTAACATACCATGCCAGCAAATTTAATGATCATCAAGATTATATAGTTTAATACCCGTTTAAAAAAAGAAAGTAGTTTTAATTCTATACAAAGTTATTTTGTACAGATCAGAATTATTTCTGGCAGTCCAGGTTTTTCAATAAATTTTTTTAGTTAAACACATTAAATTTTAAGAATTCAATTAGAATTATATTTTAATCAATGATTAATGCACCAAAAAAAGAAATTTTTTAAAGAAATTTTTTAACTGACTTCTACTTCTTCTCTTTTGTCTATACTGTTCTTTTGAGTGTTATTCTTCTACGGTAGTTACAATTGCCTGACAAATTGATAAGTTATCTTGATGATCAATTTATAGTTTAATATATAAATTAAAGCGTCAATAACCTTTTGTTCAATTATCTTGATAGTCAATTAATCTTGATTAATGGAATGGTTAACAGAGGATGGAAGAAGACAAAAGAAAACAGGAATGCTCATCCAAGATTTTTTCAAGCATACATGAATATCCAAACTACGTAAGGACAAATCAAAGAGGAAACATACAACAACAAAGAGAAGATACAAAAATGGAAGACATTGATGAAGATGCAAACTGTATCAACACAAACATAGACAACTAAAAGATCATCGATCAAACATCTGGATACAAATCAATAAAGTACATCCACAACTACATATATCAAAAAAGTAGAAGAGAAGAAACTACATCAAACAAAGTAAGAAGTACTGGTATGGAACAAATGGAACTACAAACAAAAGCTGCAAACAAGAGTATTGAGGGAAAATTAGATTCTATGGAACAATGAAAATTGTTGCTGCAGAATTTATTTTTATATTTATTTTTCTGGAATTTATAAAATATATTAAAAAAAATTTGATAATTTTGTAATTTCATTAAAAATACTATTTGTAATTTTTATTTATAATTTCATTGGCAATTTACAAAATCTAAAAATTATTAGTAAAATGTACGGTATAAACTAACGTGGCGAAGCCACGGGTACAACTAGTATATATATATATTTCTTATTTTAATATTTGATTATTCCCAAAATTTGTTACTTACAGGTACAATAATGGTTCAAATAGAAATTCTGATATCAGAGATTGAAGTACAAAGTTACGAATGGAAGATAACTGCAAGAGTTATGAAAATTTGGACAGAAGTTAATCACCTAGATTCAAGAAAGACCACAATCCACATGATCTTCATGGATAAAAAGGTAAATATTTTATAATAATAAAAAAAAAATTACAATATGTAATTTCAAATTCACAATTGCAGGGAGACAAAATACATGCACGAGTAAATGAAATCCTACCAAATATTTGGTCGAAGGAAATATTTATACAATTTCAAGATTCCAAACATTAGAAATAAAAAAAGGATTACGGTTTGTAAATCATGATTATCGCATATCAATAAAGGGTGGGCTTTGGTGGCCTGACGTCCTACTTCCTGAGGGCACACAATTTTTTTTTTTTAACCAAAACAAAAGCATTTTCCTATGAACGTATTTCAATTCATAGAATATTCAGATATACCCAGTTATTGCAAAATACATAAAAACGGAAGATGTTTTGGTAAGATATAAAACAACTACTTACTAATTTTAAAGTTATTTCTTATTGATTACTAACACTAAATAATTTTTTCTTGCAGATATATATAATTGGAAGGCTAGATAGGTGGAACAACATAAACCAATCTTCTCAAAAAGTGAAAATTACCAGAACGACGCATTATAAAAATTAAAAATGAAAGATATACAACAAATCTCTAATATCGATTACATTTTTAAATATTAAGAAAAAGTAATCCGATCCGGAATTAACAACTTCTTTTGAATTTCTTTTTAGCAATGATTTAATTTCAGTGAAACTTTATGATACATTGGCAAAAGAATTTGGGAAAGCTATCAAATTAGCACAAGATGGACAAGAAACAGTAGTCATCTTTACATCAACTATGGCAAAAATCCATGAATTATTTTTGGTAATTATATTTAATTATAATATTCAATTTTATAATTAAATTATTATAAATTGATTATAATAGGATAACTATGATTATATGAAATTTAAATATAATGATTTGTTACTTCTTGATATAGGTTATCATGTTCAATCATCATATACTACAAGGATATTTGTAAACCTAAGGATGACAAAAACATATTACCAAGAACAAACATGATGAATTTCTCACTGAAGAATCAACAACTTACACCCATGCGCTTGGTAAAGAGATAGATCTCTCTAAGTAAAGACTTGAAAATCACTCAATGAGATTTGCTTTCTTGGTTAATGATTTGAAGTTCAAAAAAGGCAAACATTGAGTCAGGAAGGGAATTCAACGTCTCAAGCTCTGTGATACCATCGTTTAATTATTGCGTTTAAGTATGTTTTAGTTTTTATCTTCACTGTAGTTCTCGAAATGGACAAACTGGATATTGAAATATAATTATGGTATGGTATTGTCAATTCTTTTTTCACGGCATATACTGCGAATTTTATAGCCAACTACTAACCTTATTTAATTTTGAAATGAAACCCTGTAATAGCTTGCTTCAACTGACAGATTAATATCAGTCATGCTATACTCAAGTGTGATAGGCGATGATTTGCCAAGATGGAATAGAGAAAAAAAATATATATAATGTAACAAATGGATGAATTTTATATTACACTAAAGTTTTGATAAAAATTTCAACAGAATTATCAAACTCATATTATAAATATTAAAAATTAAAGTTAATTAAAAATATACTGTCAATTCTTTTTTCACAACATATACTGCAAATTTTATAGCCAACTACTAACCTTATTTAATTCTGAAATGAAACCCTGTAATAGCTTGCTTCAACTGACAGATTAATATCAGTCATACTGTACTCAAGTGTGATAGGCTATGATTTGCCACGATGGAATAGAGAAAAAAATATATAATGTAACAAATGGATGAATTTTATATTACACTAAAGTTTTGATAAAAATTTCAACAAAATTATCAAACTATTATAAATATTAAAAATGAAAGTTAATTAAAAATAATCAAACACAGGAATATACAAATATTAAAAGTATAAACAAAAATTAACACTTAATAACTAGTTTGCTAATAAGCTATAAACTCTATACCAAACATACATTAAATAGTGATATTCTACTTCTACACTCTACAGGGACCAAATGTGTAATAGTAATGTCCTAAGGGCATCTCGAATGGTTCATCAAATCTATCACCAAATTCAAATTTGATGAGAAAGTGAAAAAAACTCCATCTAATGGATCATCAAAAGTTCTTCAAATTTGATATTTTACCAAAAATCATCAAAAGTTCATCAAATTTGGTGAAATTTTGATGAAAACATCAAATTTGATGTTGGGTTGAGGCGGGCAAGAGAAGGCCGCTTCACATAAAGCGGCTAATGAAGGGCCGCTTAAAGTGGCACTTCAAAGCCCGCTTTAACTAAGTGGCACTTGGACAGCCACTTAAAGCAGCACTTTATTACCCGCCTCACTGAAGTGGCTCTTGGATGCCCGCTTTAAACAAATCGTTGGTTTAAGCGGCACATTGTTACCCGTCTCACTTAACCGTTGGGTGAAGTGGCACTTCAAAGCCCACCCCATATGGAAAATCTTATAACCTTCAACAGTACTCATTTTTACTCACAGTAGCACATTCTTTTTCATTTGCTCTCTTTCATTTTTACTCATTTCTTTAATTCTTCTCTATCAATGGAGTCACAATCTTCCAAAAACAATAGAGGTCCTAGTTTTACCCATGAAGAAGACTTTGCACTCACAAAAGCATGGTCGGAGATTAGTGAAGATGCATCGATTGGAACCGACCAATCAAAATCAATGTATTGAGAACGTATATTTCTAAGATTTCATGAGTTAATGGGTAATCCACTCAACATTACTCGAAATCCAAAGACAATTACCAATCGTTGGGCTTTAATTCAAGCAAACATTAATAAATTTTCGGGTATTCTTGCAAACTTAGAAGCCAAATATGTTAGTGGAAAGTCACCCGGCGATAAGGTATGTTTGATTCTTTAAGTTCATAGTTATTTTTTCAATATTGTTAATTTATTAATTTTGATTCTTACAATTATTTTTTACCTTCTTTTATAGCTTATTGATGCACAAATTGTATTTCGTGAGCAAGAAAAAAAAACTTGAAGATGTCAAAAATGTTGGGACCATGTAGAAGATACATCAAAATGGAAAAATATCCCGGTTATGCCTCCTAAGAAGAAGAAAGTCTGCGTAGTCACTTTGAATGTGTTGGAAAATGAAGGTTCTGCTCCTTGCACTCCAACCACCCCGAGTTCTACAATTCTGATGACATTCAATCAAAATTTTGAATCCACACAAGTTTTACAACCACTTGAGCGACCGGATGGACAAAAAAAATCAAAAGAAAAGAGGAAGATAAGTCAAGAAGAATCCATTCATGAATTCCATGAGTCAAATGAAGTTTTCAAGAGTTTTATGGATAGTTGGACACAATGATCAGCAAAATCAGAAGAATTTGAAGCCAAAAAGCTAGATAATGAAGCAAAAAAAATAGAAAATGAAGCAAAAAAAGTGGAAGCCTTGGCATTGAGAGAACAACGCAAACAAGAGAAAATACGGATGAAGCAAGAACAACACGATCAAGAAATTGTGAACATGAATTTGGAAGGTTTGCCTCAAATGCAACGTCAATTCTTTGAAATAAAACAAAAACAAATTTTAGACAAGTATATTCATGGGGGGTTGGGAGGAAGCAGTAGTGGTAGATGTTAGATTTCTTATAAATTATTGTCATCGAAGTTTTATTTTTAAGTTATTGTAATCTTAATTTTAAATATATTGTTATAAATCTATTGGTGTTTTTGTTTAATAATTTTCATTGACTAAATTAAAAATAAAAATAAATAAAGAATATTAATTCATAACAATAGAAATATAACAACAACAACAACAATAATAATAATAAAAAAAAAAAAAAAAACACAATACAAAATAAAGAACATCACATTTTTCTAATGAAACTAATGACGACCAGCACGACGATTACCCCTCCTCAACTAGATGACGTTTAAGGAGATCATGTTTTGTCTTTGAACGAAGCTCAGCTGAGTGTGCTATAAAAAAACCTAGATTGAACTCAACATCATCATTGACTGGATTGTTGTCATTACAGTCTGAAATGAATTGTCTGTTTTCTATTGGGCCTTCCTCAACAATCATATTATTCAAAATAATGTATGTTTTCATAACTTGATGCATGGTCTCTAAACTCCAAAATCGTGAGGGACTGTCACGATTTTAAGTTGGGCTTGTAGTATTCCAAATGTACATTCGATTTTTTTTCGAGCCGCCTCTTGCCTTTGACAAAACCAAACTTCTTTCTCATCTTTGGGATTACTAATAGATTGGATGAGTGTGGAGTACCCCTTGTAAATTCCATCAGCTAAATAATATCCAACACTATATTGACGACCATTGACTTCAAAGTTACATGGGGGTGTCTCACCATTTTTAAAATCATTGAATAGGGGAGAATGATCTAATACATTAATATCGTTGTGTGAACCAGCCATACCAAAAAAAAGAATGCCAAATCCAATTATCATAAGTAGCTATAGCTTCCAAAATAACAGTAACCTTCTTTTTGTGGCCGGTGTGTGTAGCATGCCATCCAACTGGACAATTTTTCCATGTCCAGTGCATGCAGTCAAGGCTCCCAAGACATCCCGGCCACCCACGCGTAGTAGAATCTTGTAGAATACGTGTAATATCAGCTTCATTTGGTGATCGTAAATATACATCACCAAAATTTTCAATGACTGATTTGCAAAATTGTTTAAGACACTCATGAACCGTTTGAGACCCAATAGTTAAAACTTCATCAATAAGATCAGCAAAGGAAGCAGTAGAAAGATATCGCATAGCAACAGTTACCTTAACTTTAGGATGGGGTCCTGGTCTGTTGGCAGCATCATACTTTTGCACAAAGTAAGGATTTGTTGAACAGACATCTTCATAGATGCGGTTGAACAACCCCATGCTCATACGATATCGCAGTCGAAAATCTGTATCTAAATAAGTAGCATGATTATTAAAGTATTTTTGTTGCAAGAGTTCATAAGCTTGTGTATGATTGCGGTATTTGAATCTTCGACCTTTTTTCGAACCGCCGCGTGGAACGCTTTCGTTAAATGTTTGTTGCAACATTAGATAATTATGTTGCAACTGCTTAAACATAACTGGTACTACAACTGCTGCTTCATCTTGAACTTTGGATAAATTGGATTGTTTTGTGCTATCTTCTTATTGATCTGAAAATGATGATGAGGATGATGATGAAGAAGATGATGGATACAACTTAGAAGTTTGGCCAAAAGAATAGTGAGTAGCCATGATTCAATGAGTTTGAGTGTGAACTTGTGGTAGAATTTATAAAAGAATTTAGTGAAACTTGTGGTAGTTGGGATTTTGAGAAATTAATTAAGTAGTTGGGAGATATTTTGAGGATTGAAGTTTTGGTAGTTGGAACTTGTAGTTGAGATTTAATATAGTAGTTGGGAGATGTTTTAAGAATTTAATACATGGTTAGGAGATATTTTCAAAATTTATATACCACATTCAAGTAGAAATTCAATTACATAAGTTTTCACAAAATTTGGACATAGTATCCTTTGTTTATTCAACAAAAGACACCTATACAATAACCTGTCCAAAACATGATCAACATATCAAACTACAAGCTATACCATTTGAAACAAAAAATTATAATACTGAAGCAGTACAATTAATTTCATCAAAACTAACAAAAGTTTTTACAAAATTTCGACAAAGTATCCTTTGTTTATTCAACAAAAGACACCTGTACAATAACCTGTCCAAAACATTATCAACATATCAAACTACAAGCTATACCACTTCAAACAAAAAATTATAATACTGAAGCAGTACAATTAGTTTCATCAAAACTGACCACGTTTCGTATTACGACTTTTATAACTAGAAGATAGAAGATCATTTCCTGGATGACTAGAAGATGGAAGATCGTTTCCTGCATTTGTTTCTATTTGGTTCACTCCAACTGACATTTGTGGCAATTGTTCTCGAAGTTTCTTACACTCTTCCCGAAGAAGTGTTATTGTTAGGAAAGACTGGTTAAACAAAGATGTGGCTTGCATGGAATGCTTGTGTAACTCCGCAAAAACATCCCTACTAGTATGGACAATCGATGTCCGTATGCCATCCAACATTCATAGAGAATCCGCATACCGGTCAATAATGATATCCTGAAAGAAATATAGTTTATCATGCATCAATCTTAACGATAAGTTATTTAATGAAAAAATACAGGTAAACAAAATAATAATAATAATACTTATAACAGGTAGATCACAAATTTTAGGTTCGATCTCTAGAAGACGTGTATCATAAATAGATGGAATGGGAACATTTAGCTGCTCTCCCCCAGATCCAGTCATAGTGTAAAACCATTGTCCTTCGTGTGTTCTGTGTGGATGGACAGGTGCATAGGCATCATGGGAATGTGATTGACCAGTCGGTTGTGATGGACCGGGAATCCTCAATTCTAGTCGAATCCCATCTCGACCAACAAAGTCTATATTTCCATCTCGATACATAGTAGAAAAGAGTGATCCCCTAGAGACACGAGTCCAATAAGCACTATATGAGACCTGGTCAGTAAAAGTGACGTGTTTAGAAGCATTGGGCCAATAATGTTGCTCAAAATACAATGTACACAAGTATCCTGCAAATGTAGTATCAATCTCCAATGGGGGGTCGTGTGGTATAGCATTTCTCCTAGTCATCTGTCTCCAATGCCTATCACCTAAATAGACACAAGAAACTAACCTACTACGATGAAACACAACTCGTTGTCGAGATAAAACAAGTGCATGTTGGACAACAGCTATTTTCAAGTGAGTGGACCGAATCCATGGTCTCCACCTAATTGAGTCAATAGACCTCATTTCAATCTGATTGCGTGCTATCGGAAGTGAATTGTGAATCTCCCCATAAACCCTTGTTCGATGTCTATTGTCAAACCAACCCTTTAACCGTGGTCGTTGGTCAATATCAAACTCACCATCAAAGACCAAATTCATAGTGGCAACATACTCGTAAAACCAAACCTGATTGACATACATTTATCACATTAAATGCATATTGAAAACTAAACTAAACTATATTAATTCTAAGAAATTTTGCATACCTCAGGCAAATGGTGAAACCCAGATATGGAAGGCTCCTTGGATTTACTAGTGGTGGCACAATCGAGCGCGTGTATGAGATAACAATATATAGCTCCACCCCAGTCATAATCTCTAAGTCGATCTAGATCTAGCAATCCAGATAATAATCTAAGACGCACTGAATCATGTGTGCTAGGGAACAAACAATTCCCAATAAAGTGTAATAAGAAAGCTCTAACATACTCTGTCGCCTCTGGAGAACCTACAGGTGGAGTATATGGTGGATGTTCCGAACTATGATTATCCACACTAGGATTACAATAATATTTTGTGAATCTGGATAACCTTATCCCTTTGTTTTCATAATTCTTATTACCAGCCAGGTGATCGGACCTCAAAAGTGTATATTTATCCCCCGAATAACACCTTGTTTGTCTAGCACTTAGCTTATATTATTGTATTATAGCTATTGATTAGTGCATTATTGTCTTTATGTAGGTTTTATGAGCTGAAATGCGAATATTGAGTAAAAGCCCGTAAAAAGTCGAGAAAAGCAAGCAAAGAGGTGTTATTTGCACAAGGCAAGAAGATTGGATATTTGCACCCGTGGAATCTGCTAAGGGCACCCCGTGGTCAACTCTGGTCAAATATGGTGAGTTGACTTTTTGGTCAAGGGTTGACTTTTTGGTCAACTGTTGACTTCGGGTCAACTGTTGCTGACCTAGGTTGACTTTTGGTCAACTGTTGACTTCCCATGACTTTGGGTCAAGTATGTTGACTTATGTGGACCGGACTTCCTATTTTGGGTCTTGATCTTAAAAAGGCTGTACAAGAAGAACCAGAAGTCCGATTGGGCCCATGACATATCAAACTGAAGGTCTTGGCCCAAGCTACAATTCTAGCCCAAGAAGATTAGGTTTTATTGAATGCCTAATCCCTCTAGGAGACCAACAGCAGCAGCCACGAATTTCACTAAGTTAGGAAGTCTTTGCATGCAAGTATTCCATTATGTAATAGATATTTAGGAGAAGTTGTAACTAAGGTTTACTATCTATCTAGAATCTAGGATCTATCTTAGATTCTTATGATGTATGATTATTATGTCGTTTCTTCTTATTTATTGTGATTCAAGGTTCTTAATGCTTACTTATCTCTAATTCGCGATATGAGGTAAGTATGATTACTTGTATGCTATTGTTATCCATGGTGTTAAATATTATTGTTAGAATTTAGGGAGACCTAGTTTTGATAATAGTATTATAGTTATTGTAGATGTGTAGTGAAATAGTTGAGAGGTGATTACTGCATGTTTGTAATATTTATCTTTTATTGGAACCCTTTCATGATTAAATTAATAGCTGAGAGGTGAGGATTTAATTGTGAATAATATATGGAGTTAATTAGATTCAATAGCTGAGAGGTGAGGATTTGATTAATGAAGCATATTCAATAGCATGCATAATAGAATCCCGTTTTAATTGATTCAATAGCTGAGAGGTGAGGATTAATTACTATTGGTATTAATAATTAGTAGGAATAGCTGAGAGGTGACTTGTTAATTATTATAGATTGAATATGAAGAACAACATGATATAATTACATAACCTAGTTTGTGGAAACCTACTACTCCCCCTATGTCATCATATAATCTTCTTTTCCATCTCTTCCATATTCTTAAGTTAGGATTATTTATTATTTATTGCCTGTAGGAAGTAGAATCAATTCTCCAACTATTATTATTGATTCATTGGTGTTCTTTAATTATTGTTCTTAATTGTGTTTGAGCTAAGATCTCCCCCTCTGAGGTGGGTACGACCCTTGCTTGTTACTTGTCTATTTCGATCTCAATTTATACAGGCACAAGAAGGAAAATCTCTAAATCTAATCTTTTGATTATGATACACAAAATACCATAGATCACCAGGCGAGGAAAATACTTCTCCATTTTATCCTCCTTTTCTAAGTCATCATCATAAGGTATAAGATGACCGAGGCCTATGCTCATCCCCGTGATCATCGTAAAATCCAAAAGGAGTCACACCAAGCTCACAAGAAGGAAAGTGGAAAGTATGGGTGTTAGGCCACCACCTCTGAACCAAAGCAATTTGAAGAGCCCTATCAGTCGACTCATAATGAATATCTATAAGAGGTGCAAAAGGGGTATATAAATGGCCAACTTGATATGTTGTAGCTCTGGCCTAGACTTTATTACTTCCCACCATTCTCTAACACTAATAAACGTGGTCCTTGATTTAGATCCAGAAATTTTCTGCATCAAACAAAATTTAAATATTGTATTAACACTTCAGAAAAATTACTAACACTCAATATTGGATTATTAAAACAAAATTAATTCTCTACTGAAATTTTTTATAACAAAGTTGAATGAAACACTGAACTATGTGTTATAAATACGTCTTAAAAAAATAATTGAATGAAATACTATAGAATTCTAACTTCTCTGATGGTAAAATTAATTAAATGAAATACTATATGTATATATATATATATATAATAAAAATATGAATTTACCTCCAATTGTGCCGCTCTATCAGAAGGATGTCCAGTATTTGGTTGTGATACAATCTTATAAGTACTAGTATCTACAAGATCATCTCGAATCACTAAGTTATCTTCTTTATTGTATTCATTTACTTCCTCAACCACAAGAGGTGGCCCATCATTTTGTTCACCAATAGCCGCTACATCAATCTCATCTAACCCGAGATCGTTATTATCATCGTCGTCATAGTTCATGTCATCACCATTCCACATATTATTTTCTGCCTCATACTATCAAACATGAAAAGAAACAAATTAATCAAAATGAATAAAACCAATCTATACAAGATTTCTTAGCACATACAATAAATTATTCCATTAGATTGTCCCAAAATATACAAGGTACTTATAATTTGGGACGGAGGGAGTAAAAGATACTACACAGATCTCACTTAGAGCAAATTATACAAGGTTCGACATTATAGTTTTGAAATTATAGTATCTGACATTTTTTGACATAATATAGTTCCATGTAATTTTGACTAAACACAGTTACATAAGTATCAGTTTGTAGTTCCATATGCAACATATTTAAAGAGATCAAACCCAGACCTCTGGTATCATCACCACTAGTACATTGAGATTGAGGGTGTCTTTGTAGGGAGCAATATTGAACAAGTGTTGAAATATATCAGACTTACAAATCATAATTATACTTTAATTTGCTAGCTATCTTATATATTATATTTTCATATACTATGAATACATTTGTTTTCTTTTATCTAATAAGTTGTGTATAGAATTTAGTTTTAGTTGATACAGTCCAAGTGATAGACAGACATAGTAAACTAATTTATCTGTCGTCTTCTTTATAGTTGTTATTTGAAAAACAAAAGCAAAGTCAATCTTAGATGCGTCTTGTGTGCCTAAGTATATGTCTTAGAAACGACGAGGAATTGACTTTGGTGCCTCAAAAACACCACTTAACACACGGCATATGCACACATAAAAGAAAGAGAGAAAGAAACCTTGTCTTCAATGGTGTTGGAGAAGACAGTGCAATTTATTTATCTCTCAAAGTAGAAAGTCAAGATGTTGAACAAGTTCAATACAAGTAGACCAAGCGGAAGAAATTCAACTAAATCATCACGAATTTGGTACATGGGATTTTGATTCGAATTTCAAGTTAGGAAGATAGCAAATTCAATTAGACATTCGATTTAAATTTTCAACGATACATATATTAACTACAAAGGGATAGCTTGTTTAAGCTTAATCAAACATGGAACAACAGGAATTAGTGAAGAAAAACAAGAAAAAAAAAATATTACCTCAAAATCATAGGTAGATTCATCCGACGATTCATGATCAAGATCCATATAGACTAGGGTTTTATAAAGTTTTTCGCAAGAAGAAGAAAAGATACGATGTTGAATTTTTGATCACATGAACTGTATATATCGGGGTGGTCATGTGTGACCCGCCCCATTACATGCAAGCGGTTTCCATAGGCTGAAAAGGGTGTTAGGGCCCTCTTTAGTGAAGCGGTCGTCTAACGCTTTAATTGATGAACCATTAGAAAGAGCACATTTTTGAAGCAAAACTTTCACGAAATTATCATCAAATCTGTATACGTGGACCACTAAATTTGCCGAACAATTAGAGATGCCTTAAGTACGAAGTAAGAATAATAGTGTAGGAAAACGTTAAAAATGAAGGGAGGGGTTCCAGGGACTCAAGAAATGTTTGACTCAATTTTGACTCAATCCTATTTAAGGTACTTGTACATGTTGGATTGCCATGATTTTTTATAGGATGAATGTTCTCATTATGTACGACATCTTCGTCAAAATTTATCATAATCTGAATTTTTGAACCCTAGAAAAAGCATATTACAAGTTAATGTATTGTGGAACGTTCATTTTTACCGTTGAATTTAATATTACATTTGATGGGTCTAAATATATTCAAATGTGCTGATTTTTTATGTAGTAAATCTTTATTGTAAAGAGATCATATCTACCAAAAATCATGTGAATCCAATATGTACAAGTACCCTAGGATCGAGTCAAAATTGAGTCCAACATTTCCTAAGTCCCTGGAACCCCTCCCAAAATGAATACAGTACATTATTACAGTGACGTGTTGACTCAGTTACAAACAATAACAACGCTCACTCACTCACTCACTCAAACACACTGTTTTGCTTCTTACACAACTAGTCAGCTACACTTACATATCATCGATTCGAGTTCGACAACAACAATAACAGACCAAAAAAAAAATCCCCAAATCATCTGAGTCTAAATCCGATTCACAACCGATTCGAAGATGATGCCACCGGAGATTCAAACTCCGATTCGTTCTAATCGTCCTTTTGCTAGTGCTCCGACTTTCTCCACTTTTAATGGTGGAATTGGAATTGGAAGTGGAAGTTTTTCTTCTTCACCTGAACAAAACCCTAATAATTTCAGATCTTCATCGAAAAACCCTAGATTTACTCCATCAACATTTCTTCATAACAATCGAATTGCAATCGCACTTGTACCATGTGCTGCTTTTCTTCTTGATCTTGGTGGTACAGCAGTTGTTGCTACTTTAACATTAGGTCTTATGATTGCATACATATTAGATTCACTTAATATCAAATCTGGTGCTTTTTTTGGTATTTGGTTTTCTCTAATTGCTTCTCAATTTGCTTTCTTCTTTACTTCAAATCTTTATTCTGTTTTCAACAATTCCTTATCAATTTCAATTCTAGCTTCTCTTTTTTGTGCTAAAACTAATTTCTTAATTGGTGTTTGGGCTTCACTTCAGTTTAAATGGATTCAAATTGAAAATCCTTCAATTGTTCTTGCACTTGAAAGGCTTTTGTTTGGTTGTGTTCCAATTGTTGCTTCAGCTATGTTTACTTGGGCTACTGTTTCTGCTGTTGGTATGATCAATGCTGCTTATTATCTTATGGTTTTTAATTGTGTTTTTTATTGGTTGTTTTCAATTCCTCGTGTTTCTTCGTTTAAATCGAAACAAGAAGTTGGTTATCATGGTGGTGAAATTCCTGAGGAAACTTTGATTTTAGGTCCATTAGAGAGTTGTATTCATACTTTGCAGTTATTGTTCCTTCCACTAGTGTTTCATGTTGCTTCTCATCATTCTGTTGTATTTACTTCGATTTCCGACTTGTTTTTGCTCTTTTTTGTTCCCTTTTTGTTCCAACTCTATGCGTCCACTAGAGGAGCTTTGTGGTGGGTTACTAAGAACCAAAATGATATACGTAGTATTCGTGTTGTTAATGGGGCTGTTGCCTTGGTTGTTGTTGTCATTTGTTTGGAAATTAGGGTTGTTTTCCATTCATTTGGTCGGTACATACAGGTTCCACCACCCTTGAATTATGTTCTTGTTACCATTACAATGCTTGGTGGGGCATCGACAGTTGGTGCTTATGCTGTTGGCATGATTGGTGATGCTTTCAGCTCGATGGCGTTCACAGCTATGTCTGTTCTTGTGAGTGCGGCTGGAGCTATTGTCATCGGTTTCCCCATGATGGTATGCATTTATCTCAAACTGCTCCTTTTAGTGGCTTTGTTGCTGAAACTTCGATAAAACCCTTCTATGTATGAATATTCACCAACTAGGCATCAGTGTTACCAATAAAAAGCAAAAATAAATAAAAAGATTATGTATTCTTAAGATGGACACAGCAATGATAATACATCTATTAATTTCCAGTTGTTTGGAAAAGCAAGTAAGCCCCACACACCCATGCTCTAATCCTGCAAAAAAAGGAGATGGAAACTCATAAATTAGTGTAAAGGAAATTGTTAAATCAAATACCAGCTGAGAGTTCCTCCATTCTTATTAGATATTTTAGTTGTAGGCTTTTGTAGATTGGCTACGTCCATTTTGGGATTGAGCTGAGAGTTGATCTTTGAAATCATGGGTTTAGACTTCTATTTGCTTGCAGTGATTACATTCTCTTTTTTTTTTTTGTTAAACACTGTCTGTTTTTATAAATATTTACACATTGGTAACACGAATCTAGTACATGAAAGTGATGGAAGTAAGGCAGTATCAACTATGTCGATACTCGATACCCTTTAGCCATTTATAATTTTCCATCTCACCCCACAGATTAACAGACAACGATTTGGACAGGCAATGAAGGCTTTATTACCTTCTTTGACACCTTGCTGAAGGGTGAGTAGGACTTAGGATCACCACCACTAGGCTGAGTGCCAGTCTATATTTTCAAGGGAGAGCGCAGGGCGATAAGGTTCCCCTTCTGCCTTAACTGCCATGGACAACAGATGATAAACCTTGTCATCTTTGTGCTGCCTTTGACACATAAGTGCCAGTAACTTCTACTTGATTTTGGCTTTATCTTAACGAAACCTGCTTTTACCAATCGAAAAAAAACACCATAACATTAAAAATCCTTACCAACATAAGCTATACACCACAACTGATGATAGAACTCTTCAGTCTCATGTTCTTAAACAAGTTATTTTCCAGCCCTACTGCCCAAGTGAATAAATTATTCTTTGGCTTTAACCAATATGTTATAAACATAATTTGTCCAGTTATTTTTGTATTCCTTTCTTTCCAATTAGACCTAATTATGGCCATCCAAGATGCCTTGGATGAAAGTAGATGCACAACATCTTTCATAAGACATTCTTAGAAGAATCTGGCAGTGTTTGTGGCTTCTTGAAGGAAGCAAAGAACTTATCATACATCTTGGCTGAAGATTGATAGTCTAGAAGTAAATGGTCCGGTATCTTTTGCGTACTGGGACTAGGTCGGAAATAACCATTTCCCATATGTTGAGATTTTCTATTGTTTGCATATAATTAAGTGAGTTTGCATTTGGCAATATTAGTGTATTGTAGATAAATAAGCTAAAAAATATTAGGTAACAAATGTTTAAAACGGAACAATTTCAAATGATCTATCTGGGGATGGGGACGTGGGGTTGTTTGAAGTATTTTCTCATCAAGCTGTTCAATTCATAATGAGTAATCTCAATTGGCTTTTTCCGAGAGAGAAAGAGAGTATTTTTTTATCATCTCAATATACATTTAATCGTTCTTTGGCTCCTTTATTAATAAAATTCATAAGGGTTGATCTAATATTTTGTAAGATAAATGTTGTAGCCACGTCTTTGACCAAACTATAGAAAGAGGGAATCAATTATTTGCAAATGAACATCTAGACAAATAGTTCATGTGCTACAAATGTTTGACAAACTTCTTGACCTCATTTCTGGACATTGACTACTAATGTTCATGGACAGTTAACAAAATTTGGAAAGACTAGTGTGAAGGCTTGACACAACTAAACGTAATAATTTATAAAAAAATTCAAATTAGCAATTATTTTACTGTTTTAATAGATAAGCCTCTTCATTGAAATGAGTTGTCAAGCATATGAGAACAGCGAAAGAGGGAGAACGAAGTCCTTATCCTATTTGAGTGAGATGATTGATTTTTATTAAAGACCCCAAATTAATTTGAATCTACAGAGCGGAAGGAAAACAAATAGACTATATCCATGCTCAAAATTAGGGTTCTCCAGTTGACGTCAAATTTTCTAAGTGAAGCCCTTTCTGTCCATGCATCTGGTTGTCCACTACTAAAGACAAGTGTTAGTGTTTGTTACGGTGCTGCAAATGTGGATGCATATCAGACTCCAACACACATACACACACCTACTAATGACAGGCTGGAGTCAAGAATCAGGAGTAAAGTGGTCTAAAAAATTGTGATTCCGTTATAAAATTCGTGAATGTAAAAAACTGGCTCCAAACATTCGATATCAATGGGGCATTGGGCAGCAGGTAGAGGAATTAATTTTAGTCGCAAAGTTGTGACTTCTTTGGTGAGTTTTCTAGTGCCCCCTCAACATGAGGATTAGAGAACAACCCTTACACCGACAAATGGAATTTTTTAGTAAGTCTTGTTAGTAGTGCAATAGAGTGGCTGAAAAAGCAGTTGAGGAGAAGAGAAGCTTTAAGAAGTTCTGTATGGTTTTAGAGCTAAGAGGCTTGGAGAACAACAGTCACCGCCAAATGGATGGGTTCACTAAGTCTTGTTAGTAATGTGATAGAGTGGCTGAAAAAAACGGTTGAGGAGAATAGAGGCTTTAAGAGGTTCTGTATGGTTTTAAACCTAAGTGGCTTAGAGAACAACAGTCACTGCCAAATGGATTGGTTCACTAAGTCTTGTGACTAATGCGAGCGGCTGAAATGTGGTTGGGGAGAAGAAAGGCTTGAGGAGCTTCTGTGTGGTGTTAAAGCTAAGGTTGATAGTTCCCCATTTTATATAATATTGCCCTCACATTTGTATAATGTGGCAGGATTGCAATGAAGCATTGCAGTACTTCCAAATAAGGAATTTTGTCATATGAGTGACGAAAATGGTGAAGATCATTATACTGACTGGAGTCATGGATCACCACACATATATCAGCGAGACCGTTGGGGCTACTTAGTATTTTCATAATGAACTGATCCTTATGAGGATAAGATATCCTCGCTACATATTTGTCTGTCTTTTTGAAAGCAATCATTGTGAATATGTGATGTTTTTGCATCATTCTTTAGTAGTATAATTGTTAGTTTGTTATAGATGTGCACTTTGAGGAAATGACTGCATTTTTGAGTTCTGTGCCTATCCTGTTGAACTATATCTTAATGAGCATCTTTTATATGTGCTTGCAGTTCCTTCCACTTCCTATAGTATGTGGTTTTTATCTAGCCCGGTTCTTTACGAAGAAGAGCTTGCCATCATACTTTGTGTCCGTCCTGCTTGCAAGCTTGATGGTTATGTGGTTTGTTCTGCATAACTTTTGGGATCTCAACATATGGTTGGCTGGAATGTCTTTGAAATCCTTTTGCAAGCTGATTGTTGCAAATGTCATCTTGGCTATGTCTGTTCCAGGATTAGCCCTGCTTCCACCAAAATTTCGTATTTTCACAGAGGTTGGTCTTGTCAGTCATGCCTTGCTGCTGTGCCACATAGAGAATCAGTTCTTTAATTTTTCCAACATATATTATTTTGGGTTGGATGATGATGTTATGTATCCAAGCTATATGGTTGTCACTACTACGTTCGTGGGTTTGGCATTGGCTAGGAGACTGGCTGTTGATTGTCGTATTGGACCAAAGACTTTCTGGATCTTGACTTGTCTGTATGCTTCAAAGCTTGCTATGCTGTTTATTACCTCAAAGTCTATTCTTTGGGTGTCAGCTCTCCTTTTATTGGCAGTTTCTCCTCCCTTGCTGCTTTACAAGTATTGGCTTAACTTGGTCTTTTATCTTCAATTAGTTCTTCTTCTTGAATAAGTAAACTCTTACTCTTATATTTACTGTTTCTTCGTACTTCTGCAGGGAAAAGTCTAAAGTGGCTTCAAAAATGAAAGCATGGCAAGGTTATACACATGCTGGTGTGATTGCAATATCAACCTGGTTTTGCCGAGAAACAGTTTTTGAAGTTTTACAATGGTGGCATGGAAAACCTCCATCAGATGGTTTACTCTTGGGTTCTTGTATTGTCTTGATGGGATTGGCTTGCATACCGATAGTTGCTCTCCATTTCTCTCATGTCCAGGTACCACTTCAGGATAATTTAGTTTTATCTGTTTGTAACTATGGTAACAGTCTCCTGCTGGGAAATAATGTGGTAAAACAAAAGTCCAATAAAATTAGCCTGGTTTCATGGTTTTGCTATCTAACCTCCAGTTCTTTAGAATGCATGTTCAGTTTCTAGGGTTGTGAAATTTTGAATATGAAAGAGTGCTGAGACTGATGACACTGAAATTTATTATAATATATGTCACCTGGTGATGATTCATGTCTAGAGTCGATTCATGATTTCTTTCTACATAATATCAGCCCTCAGAAGTGAAATCTTTATTGTATGATGTTTTTAATTAATAACAACAGATCACGTGGTTATTTATTTTCGCAGAAATGCAAGTAACCTATATTTTAGTTTAGTCTAAATTGCTGTTATGTTTCTATGCAGTCTGCAAAGAGATGCCTAGTGCTTGTCATGGCAATGGGTCTGCTTTTTGTTCTCTTGCAGCCACCTATTCACTTATCATGGGCTTTCCATTCAGACTTGATCAGGGCAGCTCATCAGTCGGCCGATGACATCTCCATCTATGGCTTTGTGACATCAAAGCCTACGTGGCCATCATGGCTACTTATTGCAGCAATCTTACTCACTCTGGCAGCAGTCACCTCCATAATCCCTGTCAAGTATATGGTTGAGATGAGAACCTTCTATGCACTTGGGGTTGGGATTTCACTGGGCGTCTACATTTCTGCTGAATATTTCCTTGTGGCTACAATTCTGCAAGCCCTCATTGTTGTTACCATGATCTGCACCTCTGTCTTTGTAGTTTTCACTCATTTCCCATCAGCCTCGAGCACAAAGTTCCTTCCTTGGGTATTTGCATTACTTGTGGCTCTCTTCCCAGTGACATACCTACTAGAAGGCCAGTTGAGAGCTAAGAACATCTTTAGAGAAGGTATAGTGGGAGAAACTGCAGAAGAAGACAACAAGCTCACCACATTGTTGGCAATAGAGGGTGCTAGGACTTCTCTCTTGGGGTTATATGCTGCAATTTTCATGCTTATAGCTTTACAGATTAAGTTTGAACTGGCGTCACTGATGCGTGAGAACTTTGTGGATAGGGGTCTTGCGCCAAATAGATCAGGCAGGAGCAATTCCGCCAGTTTCCCTCAAAAAATGAGATTCGTGCAACAGCGTCGGGCCTCATCCGTAGCAACCTTCACTATTAAGAGGTTAGCTACAGAAGGTGCTTGGATGCCCTTCATTGGCAACGTTGCTACAGTGATGTGTTTTATTATATGCTTGATCCTGAATGTCAATCTTACTGGAGGATCGAATCGAGCAATATTCCTCCTTGCACCAATCTTGCTGCTGCTAAACCAGGACTCTGACTTTGTTGCCGGATTGAAAGATAGACAAAGGTATTTCCCTGTTACAATGGTCATCTCTGTCTACTTGGTTTTGACCGCCATGTACAGAATATGGGAAGAGGTGTGGCATGGAAATGCTGGGTGGGGTCTAGAGATTGGAGGGCCGGACTGGTTCTTTGCAGTCAAGAATTCTGCACTCCTCATCCTTACTTTTCCTAGCCACATCCTCTTCAATCGGTTTGTGTGGAGTCACACAAAACAAACAGATTCAACATCGTTGCTTACACTGCCCCTTAACATACCACCTATCGTAATAACAGATGTGATCAAGGTTCAGGTGTTGGGGCTGTTAGGAGTTATTTATTCCTTGGCTCAGTATCTTATCTCTAGACAGCTTCATATTAGTGGATTGAAGTATATTTAAACTATATACAATCTGTAAAATACCTTAGGGCAGTTTTCAAGTGAGAATGTGCAATTTCAGGTTTTCTCCAATCCGCATTTCTGTGTAATAGTCTTTCTTTCTAACTTAGGGGTAATGTTTTCATGTTTACTAATTGGTGTCAACACACAAACTTCTGTGGCCACCAAACTCAACACAATAAAATTTTAATTGAAGAGCAATAACCAGGAATGAATGCACACTAAGTATGCAAGGGCAAAACATGATAATAATAATAAAAAAAAAAAAGCCTGATTGTTCATGGTCATTAGGTTGAGTATTTGACACTGGCTCCTGCATGGATAGAAGCTGCCCCAAATATTGATCCTTGCTCATTTCGCTGTATAGTCCACTGCTCAATTTTTGTGCTGCATCTCTTCTTTGGTGATAGTCAACCACTCTAAAGTTATGCCCCAACAATTAATAACCAGTCTGGGCACTGCAATATGAATCGATAAATTAGCTATTTTGGTCCACAAACTTTCACCAAATTTTTATTTGAGTCCACAAAGTTGTATTTAGTCAATTTGGTCTCTAAAGTTCAATTTATTTGCAATTTGGTCTCAAGTTAAGTCTTTGTTTCGAATCACATAACATAGAAGGTGATTTTGCAGTTAAAATCGTATATGCTCAGTTAAATCTAAAGTTAAAATCCTACAAGCTTCTTATATGTTGACCTATCACAGAAAGCAATAAAAGAAAATTTAAAATTTAAATTTAACATAAAATTTTTAACTGCCAATTTACCTACATTTTTTTTTTTTCATTTTTTTATTTTTTTGGCAAGCGAGGTTGTGGGGACCCCTACCCCTTTTAAATTACGTGTGGAAACTTATATCAACAATCCACTGTTGACGTGTTTTGAACCCACGACCTCTCCACTTTGTGAGAGGGGTGCTACCATTGAGCCACAGGCTCATTCGCAAAAATGGTTTGGTAAGCCTGTTTTTAATGAGATCAGTAACTCGGTAATGCTGGCGGGATTCAAACCCCAGACCTCTGGTATCATCACCCAGAGGTTTTACCAGTTGAGCCCAACTGACACCTGCAAAAAATGGTTTGGTAAGCCTGTTTTTAATGAGATCAGTAACTCGGTAATGCTGGCGGGATTTGAACCCCAGACCTCTGGTATCATCACCCAAAGGTTTTACCAGTTGAGCCCAACTAACACCTGCAGTCACCTACGTTAAGTGATCCAAAACGAAAACTTAACCTGAGACCAAATTGCACGTATAGCTCACTTTCCAAAATGTCATTTTGTACAAGTCTTCTAAACCCTTGTGGCTTTGCTGCATGCTTGCATTACTGCATTAGTTTAATCTAAGTTTTGCCTGTACGATGTAGTTGTTTTTAGCTCCCAAGTAAATTCTTGGATAAAAATATGATACAAAGGGAGGAGAGAAAATTACTGCATCCAAAGGGGGTTGTTTGACGACTGAACGAATGAAAGGATTTGGTGACAACAATCTCCGTGGAATCTTCTTGTCCATCATAGGTGCCTGAAAATCCTTGCGAGATGTGCAGTCTTATCAACATAATCTATGTTGGATTTTCCAAAATTGCAGTGAATGGGGAAATGTAGAGAGATGAAGGAGATTGCGGTTGTATTGGTTATCAACTTTTCGTTTTGCCGTTAATTTTTGAAATTTCTACAAAAATAGCAGAATTCTCATAACAAAACAAGAAAAGAAGGAATTTGGTTAGAGGTGAGGTTTCTTTGCAGCGTCATTTCCTAACCAGAACTGGAATTAATCTCAGTGGGCAGCAGTCAGTGACATTTTGTTCGTGTGGAAGTAGCAAGAAGTCAAGAACTAAACAAGCAACTGAATGAAACTGAATAAGTCTCCAAGATTTTTACTAACCCATGATCAGTGATTCGAACTTGCCACACTTCACAAGGAGATAAGTTGGGGTCCCAATATCTTGAGTCACTTGAGGTTGATTGGCCATTACCTAATCCATGTATTGCTCTCTTATTGGCAGATATCTTCATTTCAATAATTTCTCGGCCGACTTCTGTGGCATGATTTCATTCAATTGAGTTCTGCAATATAGTGTAGTGCGTAAAGAAACAGTCTGGAACAGGTTCAAGGACATTGAGGTGCTGTTTGTTTTTTCGTCTAGTAGCTTATAAGCTATAAGCTACTAGCTACTAGCTATAAGCTTGGGGATGGAGCTTATAGTAACCGCCACTTTTTTAGCCAATTTCTACTAGAAAAGCTTATAAGACCATAACTAGAAGTAAAAAAAAAAATAAAAACAAGTGGGAAAGATGATCAATGAATATATTGATGAAACTTATATCAACTTTTCTGTAACACTGAAATTGGAATTCTCTCTGATAGTCTTTAGGTAATTTGAATCCAAAATATATACTGTACACTTCGAACATGTCATCTTGAACTCCCAACAGTATAAGGAAATTTTCAAATCTGTAGACCAGACACAATTTGATTGGATTTGGCCCCATGTCCGAACTTCAAAATCATTGAGAACATCTCTTCAATCTAACATTCTAACATAGTCATTCTGTAATTAGATCTGCAGTTGCTTGTATATACAAATAAAAGCCTATATGTTTGAGCAATTGACTGTTTCTATTCAGAAAAGACTTGAATAGAACTCTGATGATTTCTTAAAGATAGAATGATCTTCAATGACGTAAAGGGTTCCAAATTACTGTCCTCGTCTGTCATGTTGGTGTTGCAGCCCCATACACGAACTGCAAGCCGTCGTCGCTTTGGAGATTTTGGTTTGAAATATGTATTGTACAAGTCAATAACATCGTTCTTGCAGATGTTTCTGAGCACCTCTGCTTCCTTCTGGGGCATATCAAACATATACCTGGAGACCAAAACCATTTTTGAGTTTATTCATAATCTAATTGTCCACAAAAACTTATATTAGGACATATATCAGATTGGTCGTATTGCTTGGTAGCTAATTTAAAACCATATGTCACGAAGTTCTCAATTTCCATATAAAATTTGTAATCAATTTTCACAATTACAAAGGAAATATAGGCATAGTACCTCTTCTCTAAAATTTGACCCCAATGCTGACTAGTTTCATAGGAGAGTGAGGGATCCTTCTCCAATTTTTGTGCTATCAATCCGTTTCTGTGATTCTCAAATGACTCGTTATCAAGCTCAGCCTGCAAGCATATGTTAGCCACACAGACACTTCTAAGTAAAATGACTAAAATCTAATGTGTTGATACATACACTAAACAGTTATTGCAAGTCCTACGTGCATTTTTGGTAAAAGCTATTCTATAATGTGCGACCTTATACACAGCTTGAATGGTTGACAGTCAACCTGTAATGACATAGGTGATATGATGCGATGAAGGATGGTCAGGATTTTCCAATCATTATCAAACCAATTTAAATCCTGTATATATCGAATGTGACTTCCTATATTTTTATTTTTTTTATTGGCAAGCCTGTTTTTAACGAGATCAATAACTCATAGATGCACTGCCTGGGATCGAACCCCAGACCTCTGGTATCATCGCCCCGAGTTATTACCAACTGAGGTCAGCTGGCATCTGCATTAGTAGAAAATCTAGCATGTGTGTTCTACGAAAATATAAGCAATCGTAACTAAGCAAATATAAACAAAAGGACATAATGTTTTAGACTTTTAGGGCATATAACAACACAATCTTTACCGATACTAGAAAAGGCAACATTTCAACTTTGAATATCATACAATTACAATAGCTTTAGATGCATACCAGTAATTTCTCTACACTGTTTATGAAATTGTCGATTCTACCATGCAAGTAGACTGGATTGTACTTCGAAGATTGGAAACAGAAGCAAAAGCCCAGTACCCGATTCGTTACTCGTACGCTACACTCGACAACATACCCAAGTTGTTCCTTTGTCCTGCATTCAGTAGTACATGAAACTGCCAATTAAATTCTCGGTAAGACGAACCATTGACTTTGTACAATTTCTTGCTCAACCAAAAAACTGCGCTCAGTTATATCAGATGTAGACAAGATATATACTGCTAAGTGCATGACATGATGAATTACATGCAATTGAAATGCCCATGTAGCAAATTCCAGATAAAGGACAGAGCTTCAACATAAACTTGCATTACCGCTGATCAAAGAGTGGTTCTTGTACAATATCTTCAAAAAGATCTGCTAAGGCGCCTAGTTTGGTAGCCTCCTGCCCTGTGTCTACCTCAATCTGAAAGTAGACCTGCAATGGAACATTGAAACCGAAAGAGGCACATGATGAGTATAAAAAAAAATTGAAGAGACCTTGAGATCAACATGAAAAACACAAGGATACCTAACAATGGCCTACAAATTCAATTACCTGTACCACAGAATTCTCTTCGAACTTATTCTTCACACGCACATCTTTAACAAGGTTGGCACCAGATGGAAGACATAAAACACGCTCTTTATGCCTCAAATTCATTGGTAGCGGTTCTGTGGATAAGTTACACTTAAAGATATCCGCTATGTTGATTGCTTCTTCTTCCGATAAATTTCCATGGCAGAGGCCTTCAATATGCAACTGTCCACGCACAACATGAAAAAGATGCACTACATCAGTCTCCATATACATGAACTAGAGGGGTCAATAAGTAACCAAACACCCAAGATAACAGCACCTTTTATCTCGGTCCTAGCTTACCATCTATGTATATGGTAAGGACAGGGTGTCTGTCATTTGATGACCACACAAATAGATACCATGCGTTAAACACAGCATTATAAATATTTTTATTGGTTGAAGTGCTACTATTGAAAAGTCTTAAGCAATGCAACAGTTTAGAAACATTGAAAGCGTTTAACACAGGTTCATCATATGAAGTTTCTAGGCTTAGATGTGCATTGAATAGAAGATCTAACTCATCTAAGCGGCACTTCCTTGCAAAGTGCTTGCAGATGTTTAAGCCTAAATAGAAGGATATTTCACTACGTATATTATATTTGCGGTAATACTTCAAAGTTTAGTACAAATTTATCACATCTCTGAGTGGATCATACTTCAGAATTATCTTTACCGTAGTTCCAACCAAAATATTAAGGTACACAGTGTGTGTGTATAGCCCCAAACCACCAAAGTAATGCAACTTACAAGACCTCTACTGCTATGCACAGTATTCTTGTACCTGTACAAGAAGCTTTGGGATAAACTCCTTCAAGTCGGCGAGAGATAGGTCAACAAGGCAAAGTAATTGGTCATCAACATCCCAGAATACCTCAACCAGAAGTTGCATTCTCAAATAAGATGAATGGCTTAGAGGATTAATTGGCGTTTCTGAGAGATCTCTCCATTTCCTCCTTGATAACCTGTAATAATTCCATTTCAGTTATTTACCATCTGCAAAAAGGACAACAGCCTACAACCAATGCCTTTCTCCATCTCACTACAAAAACAAATTGTGTGTGTGCTTTCGTGTGTGCATGCATCCGCGCGTGAGTGTGTATATATGAAAATAATGAGTAAGCTCATCTAATTTATGTTTCATTGATTTGGATTATTCTAACATGGTAGGCTTTATTGTTGCCCTACCTCAAACAAATTTCAGAGTACATGTACAGACAAATAAGGGATGGTAACATGTAGGATCTTCTACCACGTAGCACATAATAGAAGAGTTTTTATATCATAAATGGGAATTCTCTGATCCAGTCTATATAGCACTTTTTAATAGAAAAATGTGAAATACAAGAAACAGACTTGATATAATATTCTTATATCTTGGATGAGTTTCTTTTGCAGCGAAGGATTCTAGGATAGATTATCAGACCACTCCGACTTGTTATTAGAACTGTAAGAGAAATAATTATAGAATTTATAGTGTATCTGCATCCACACGCTATGGCATATTTTAAGGATATTTCTCGCTTATTTTAATTTCCTCAAGTCTAACAATTTGTTGTATATTTTGTCCATCATAAGAATATACAAATTCGATTAAAGCTATAACCTTACTTCGACAACAGAGGTCCCATTACAGTAATACATAAACATTTCAAATATGTAAGAAAGTCTTTCTATGCCTAATGAGTACAAGTACCATTGTCTTGGACTCTTGGACGAAGATCCATACCCAAGTCCATGCCCAAATAAAGGAAATAATACCCCGTTTCACCTACCAATACTTGTAACTTTTTCAGTTGTCCATTGCTATGCACTCGTGTAGTTCTTTACTTCAGAATTCAGTATTCTTCATCCAGAGCGCGAAGTAAAATACACTCAAAATGCATGGATGTATAATGAAATCTCACATTATTTCTTCATTAAGGGGAGTCTTTGTTTCTAGTCTCTATAAAGCATCCGTTCCAGGCCATTAAGTCCTGACAGCTACACATTTGAAAAACAAGGACTACCTGACTTGACATATTGCAAAGGTGCCACAATAACTAATGCACAGATGCAATAGTAGAGATAGCTTCATGATGTTGTAAACCAGTTTCTCTAAAAGCTCGAACTTGTAAAGGGAGGCTACAATAATGTATATCAGCCGGAATACTGGATAAACTGGTAGACCCATGCCTAACCAAACACGAAGGTGGAATTTGCCACTCTCTCAACTGGGTCACGGGCCGCACACACAGTTAGGCCAACAGTCCTAACCAAACATGGGGTGGATCCACCAACACATGACTGGACCCTTTCTTTTCAAAAAATACCCTGTAAATTCGAATGTGAATTACAATGGTAATGCATGGTTACTGCTGTTGGAAGTAAGGATATTGTAGGCTTTAGGTGTTTAGTTTAGTCCCACGTAGCTTAGATATAAAGTCTATGTGGTTTCTCTCTCTATATATAGAGAGTTAGCTTCTTTGTAAGTTTAAGACCTACTACATCATTATTATCATTTCATCTTTTATATTTCTAGTTAGTATCAAAGCCAAGGTAGGTCTTGGTTTTCGGCCGTCGGCGAGGTGCCGGTGGCCGGAGTTTCGTCAAAGGTCAGATTTTTTCTGCTTCCACTGTTTTTTTCCGGAATCACTGTTCACAGATTACTGTTCACCGGAATCACTGTTCACCAGAGTACTGTTCATCAGATCACTATTCATCGAGATTTTTTTTTGTAAGGTTCAGGTTTGCTGTTTTTTATTGTTGGTGCGCCACTTTTGTCCAACCCCTTTCTAGGGTTTTGTCTGCGTTGTTGATGTCATGCGCGGTTTGTTCAGCCCTTTCTAGGGCCTTGACTGCGTTGTTGATGTCATGCGCCATTCTTTCTAGCCCTCTCAAGGGCCTCTTCTGCGCCGCCATCCGTCTACAGTTTCACTGTTCCTGTCCAGCTCTTTCAACGGCTTTATTACTCCACAATCAGCCTTCTTTCATCTTGGAGTACCTCATCTTTATTGGTTTTGAAGTTATATCAGATGCTTTGTGGAAAGTAAACCCTAGCCACCGAAACGAACATGACCCTAGCAATCACCACCACAACCTCTGGCGTCTTTCTTGGCTGAGCAGCTGGTAATCCCTGCTCCTTTATTGTCTCTGCAGCTGGACATCCCTGCAGACGATTCTTCTCGCAGCTGGTCATCCCTGCCATTGAACATCCTGCCCGATGTCATTCTCATGATACTTTGTGGGGGATATGAGAGAACGTTTTTGTATTTCAAGCTGAAATTCAGAGTCTGAATGTTCAGCTTGAGGGGGAGTGTTGGAAGTAAGGGTATTGTAGGCTTTAGGTGTGTAGTTTAGTCCCACATAGTTTAGTCTATGTGGTTTATCTCTTTATATATAGAGAGTTAGCTTCTTTGTAAGTTTAACCTAATATATCAATATAATTCATCTTTTATATTTCTAGTATTGCTATCTATACTACTATTATAAACCTGAATAAAATTCAGGGGTAAGTCCCGATTAATGAGAATTGAGCTTTAGAATTTTGTCACCTAATTCTGACTAAAATACCCTTTTAGTCATGGTTTTTTGGTAAATTTACATAATATCCTTTAAATAATGGTTTTATTGTAATTTAACATATTATTATTTATAGCCTGAATTTTTATTTATGAGCAAAAGGTCGAATAATTAAAAAATAATTAAATTAGCAAAATACAATGAGAATAATGAATTTACTTAAAGAAATAATTTTTTCATACGATTTAATAAATTAGTGTAATTTGTAATATTCAATAAAATTAATAACTTAAAACTCGAATGCTAATTAGACATGGATAAATTAAAATTAACCGGTGTGTAGCACCTGCTAAGGCACTAGTATGATATAATTATGGGAATCATGGCCACATAGAACTTTCAATTAGACTACTTCTTTACCTTCGCTTATGGCAAGCTTGATACTTCAGCCACTTGGACATGGTCTCCAATGAAAATAGTAAATATCCTTTGCAAGTATGGAAAATTCTCAGCCAGTCCTTTTACTTTGCTACCCCCTTGGCTTAGAATTTGGGAGTCAAATCCCTCTGAAGGTCACTTTCTGGTTATGTTTGCAGCCTTTAAGAGTATCCTCGGCCAAAACAACCCTAGAATCTAGATTGTGAAGAAAAATGTGGTACGCTTTTGGCCTTTATGTATTCAAGATCATCTCTGAATCAGGTCATTTTAAATTGGTTTTTCTTCAGTGGAAAAGGGTCCTATGAAATAAAGACAACAGCATTAAACAAATATCCAAAGTGAAAAACTCGCATGCATGCACAGAGATAGACAAGGAGGGAAAAGTGGATCAACTAATGAACATGACAGGGAGAGAGTTAAGCATAATCTGGCTAGTTCAAATGGCACCTTAGCCTTATGAAATAAAGATGTATCAAAATCTGCACGACTGCATCACACTTAATTGGCTTAAACGGTTAACCCCCCCAAAAAACCTTAACGTGTGATATAACAAAATCACTCCACTAGATGACAGAATAAACAATGTATGGAGGACACAAACAGTATCTCCCTAAGGTTTAGATTCAATAGATTTGAGGGTCCGACTAACCCCTCTAACTTCTCCAAACAACAAAAAACAAGGTTTCGATTCAATAGATTTGAGGGTCCGCCTAACCCCTCTAACTTCTCCAAACAACAAAAAACATCAGGATATGTCATTTGGTGTGGGAAGACAAAGATTTCAATCAAATTTGAACTTTCTTTGGTATCCAGAAATAGCCACAACATTTATGTATCTGGGTTGACAACTTGAAGGAACAGTGTGCTTAGGTTAAACAAGGATTTACCTACAGAGAGCAAATTTAAAGTTGCAGCCATCAGCTGATCCTATACATATCCTATTTGTTGTCTACAAACTCGCCTAGACTCACTCTTTTCTTTTCATACAAATAATCCCTTTATATTACCTTTCGAAACATCTTTACTCATTATGGAAAATGCTTGAAACTCGCAAATTTTCCTAGAAAGAATATATGTCGAGATGGCTCCTCTTCTGCAGCTTGTCATCTATCGAAGATGTAATATAAGAGTGGGTTCTTATCTTCACACATAGAAGAATATCCATACAAGAATATGGAGTGGATTTTTTCAATATGACAGGATTATATTAGATACCACTGTTTGTGGTTTTCTAATTTTATTGTTGTCTTTTTAAGTGTTTCACTCTTCGTATGGATAAAATCAAGCACGTATGGTTGAGACATGATGAGAACACGAACAGCATGTATAAAAGAGTCCTAAACTTTTGGCAATTCGTGAAGAATTGACAGGGCGTGATGCAGTCGTGCATAAAGATATGTACTTTGAACCGAATACAAAGAACTACGACGATTTTCGGGATTCGACAACCAATGTTCTTATCCAAGAACTCACACAAAGAGAAACTCTTCTCAAAACACACAATTCAATTAACCAATCAACACCTACTTGGCCAAAGGCCTACAACTCTTTAAATAGGAAAAACAATCCTTGGAAAACAAGGAAACCTAGACCAATTCTAATGAAAATAGAAAACACAATTCGAAATTAAAATAATTCTAAAATAGAAATACCCTAAAACACCAATTAAACATAAACCTAAATATCCCCAATAATTCTAAAAACATATAGTAGTAATCTTGGAACAAATTAGAGGTTTTTAAACCCTAGAATGCATCAGCTCTCCCCGGGTTCGAAAAAGTTCGCCCACGAACTTGAATCTTTCAAATTCACCAAAAGTAGTAGTTGCACGTTGGTGCTGCAAGCTCGAACTTGGCCTATGTAAATCAAGGAGTCTGCCTCGGAGTCTTCCCAAAAATCTGCTCACCCTCATAAGAAGCAATAGCCCAAAAAGTTGGATTCTCCCACGAACTTTACTTGCATAAAGATCAAATTTTAGGAACTTCACAAAACAATGATACTTGAAACACAAAATCCCCAACTGTTTTCCATGAAAGGAAGGAACATGTTGATGAAAATTGGCTAAAAAGGATTCCCAAATCGGATCAACACATATGCCAAATTCTGTAAAAAACACATCTTCAACAACATCTAGGGGTTCTTCCTCAAAGAGCGGAAAAAATTCATTCAATTCGAATGTTGAACTATGAAACTTGGTTCTTGTAACCTCCTCTTTCTCGGCAAAGATATCAAAAAAATCACTGAAATATCGACATCCTTGTTTTGTAAACTCTTCTATGGATTCTTTGTAAACCTGGCGCGCATGACATGTAGCTTCGAATTCTTCTTGTGATATGCAAGGCCTAGTTGAAAGAAGAACAAATTTCTTGTCTTTCCATAGAATACTATAACCATTATGTTGCACATTAAACGTTGCATCCGTTTCTAATGTCCATGGATTTCCCAACAAAAGATGACATGCATCCGTGTCGACTATATTACACCACACCTGATCAACAATATCTCCAATGGAAAACTCAACCAAACAATTGTTTTCAACCACTTCCAATTGTAATTTCTCAACCGCTAGTTTTGAAATAAAATTAACATTATGTTTAGGGTCGATCACAAAAGAACACAACTTGCCTCCAATAGTACACAAAGAACGAAAAGCATGATCCTGAATCCAATCCTTATACCAATTCTCCATGTAATGTAAACTAATACCAACGAACATGACCAAGGAAAAAAATTGAATTTTTTCTGCGATGAACAATAAACAATGAACAGTAACTTGAATTTTTTTTTTTTTTTTAAATACCTTAAACAAAGCAGCGGAAGACTTTGAAAAGAGCGGTGGCAGCGACAACACTTGAAACAACGATGAAGATGAAAAAAAATTCAAGATTTTTGAGAACTTAGAAGCCTCAAAACCTTGCTTTGATTACCAATTTGATGCAGTCGTACATAAAGATATGTACTTCGAACTGAATTCAAAGAACTACGACGATTTTCGAGATTCGAAAACCAATGTTCTTATCCAAGAACTCACACAAAGAGAAGACTCTTCTCAAAACACACAATTCAATTAACCAATCAACACCTACTTGGCCAAAGGCCTACAACTCTTTAAATAGGAAAAACAATCCTTCGAAAACAAGGAAACCTAAACCTAGACCAATTCTAATGAAAATAGAAAACATAATTCGAAATTAAAATAACCCTAAAATAGAAATACCCTAAAACACCTAAAACCACCAATTAAACATAAACCTAAATATCCCCAATAATTATATAGTAGCAATCTTTGAACAAATTAGGGGTTTTTAAACCCTAGAATGCATCAGGGCGTCACTCCAGTTTTTCAAGCAAGAGAAACCCTATGTGTTGTCGATTCCATACACACATAACAAGGTAAGTTTACCACAAGTTCTTTTTCGCTTCCTTAATCTTTCTACTATATCTTCTCAAAAAAACAATCTTTCCAACAATGATGTCCCTGAAATCTACAATGTTGTCCAAGAGGGTCCCACTCTACTTCTATTTTTTCTACTGTATTTCTTTCGCGTATTTGTTTCATATTTCATTTTCTTTACTCTCTTTCTCTTCTAGTTTATAAGCTCACGGAGGACACACTCCTCTTGAACAACCACTTTATCTCTGAGAAAGAACCAGGTTTGCAGGAGACCACAAGCTACACCCAAAAGAAAATTTTGCCGTATTGAGGGATCTTCATACTAAAGGTCAAAGGGTGGTGTGGCTGCCAAAGGCGCATGATTCGTTCTTGTCAGCTCCTCATAAAGAGACTTGATAAAGCATTTCATTTCACCCTCAGATAGCTGCTCGAGTAATCCTTTCTGTTCAATAATGTTTGTCATCTTCCGTCCCAAATGCCAGACCTGAGATGCAAGTTCCAGTGGTCACCTCCCTCCCCAGTCCCCACTTTCCCAATGTTCTGCAACAGTTCCATTCTTCATTCTTGAAATACTGAATACACCAATCTATCCGTCCTGTACCTTAGTCTGGAACCTTTACATGATGAGGCAGGCTATCATGAGTGACTTCCATTAGACAGCCATGTGCTTTAGTTGTCCTCCGTGTGCAACAACCCAGCTCCTCGAAACCATTTTTTCTGACATAACCTTCCTCCAAAGGCCTTGTATATCTACACTAAATCTCATCCATTCTCCCAAGAGCGCCTTATTTGTTTCAGTTTCTCCTATGTTACCTATCAAAATTTAATGGTATTATCGAGTGGTCTTCCCTCGTTCTTGCTTTCGCAAAGAGAGGACACATCACCCTTGAAAAGAAAGAAAATGTACAAAGTTGTTTGAGATGAAAGAAAATAATGAAGCACATGTTCTGCGCCATATACACTAGAACAAACCCTGTATAAAACCAAAATTTCAAAATTTTCTATGAACTTAAACTTACAGACTTCATATCTTCCGCAAAACAGAAAAGTAGTTTTGATATTATCCCTAAAAAAGTATGAGGACCAGAATTGTACTAAAACTGAAGCCACTTGCACATAACAATTAATACAAAAAGAACATTATATCAGGTGTTAATGTAGGTGACTATGCTTGAGAGCAACCATACAATATAAACGGTACCTTCTCTAGCCCAGAATCAGTTAGGTGTATACACATGCTAAAGATGTAAGCCACACGAGATCGACTCATTCCGTCACCAGCAACACCAGCAGATAATGAAGTTATCCACCCTTTAGATTTCAGAATAAAATACACGCTTCCCTTGCCCTCTGAAAATTGATACGACTTAGTTGGAACCCCCAGATTGAAATCAAATTGAAAGAAAGCAATACATTAGATGCATTTATAAAATCTCCACGATCCACTGAACAAGTGATAGAACACTGACAGGATGTCCAAATGATCTTACAGATGACACAGGCCATAGGGAAGCTCCATAAGATCTATAACCTACTATAGGATTGGCCTCCGACTTATTGTCTCCTTCTGAGATAAGTTACATTTGGCATACAAAACGTTAATTTAATTGAGGAATTGCATTTCTCAATACGTTATTCTTTGACCCGAGCAAAACTTATAAAGACCTTGCATCAACTTGTCCATAAAGACATTCATTAATATGATCTTGTTTGTCTACTTAGAGTTCTTACTATGTTTGTTAAGCATTGCTATTATTTTGGTGGAAGACAGTGACAGGCAACTACAGCCAAGAATTTTAGAGCCGTGAAAGATCTTACCATGCTGTAACAGATGGGATAAGTAGTCTTGGGGTTTCTTTAGGTACTCATTGTTAAGACACGACAATGCCCATGTTAGATTGAGGCTATGAACTTCTTCGACTGCCTCTAATTTGTACAATTTACCCGATTGCCAGATGGGAGCATTGTATAGTGCCACCACTTTCAACTGCGGACCCTCTTTGACATGACTAAATAGTTCCAATACCCAATCCTCAAGTATATCAAGAGACTCTGCATCAATACACAAAGTGGGTCGGATATGAGAATTGAGATTCCACCTATGGGACGGTGGATAAAACCAAATGCGAGTCATAAATACCAGCAAAAAAAAAAAGAGAACTCACCTCTACCAATGACAACTAGTTTCATCAAACCACCATGGTAATTTTCATTGTATAGTTTCAATATTTGTTCACGTAAGTTTATGCCTTTCTCAATATCGTCATCAAGGCTCTTTTTATTCCCTTGGAAAACAAAAGATAGTGATTCGTAGTTAGAAATGGAAAGAGATAACTGCAGAAAAAAATAAAATAAAATAAAATAAAAAAAACAGACACCATATATTTACCCCAAAAAAATCTATTAAATGAGTGGCCAGAAGCAGATGTGTGACACTGAAGTTGTTCAAGACGACATGCATCACTTTGCAAAACCTGGTTGAATTCTAAATTTGATTTTGTTCCCCCAAAGTGGCAAAGAATGCAAGCACAAAAGGTGGTAGTCAGAAAACCATCCAAGAACAGAAAAGTATGTGGGAGCTAATAATAATGCATGAGAAAATAATTGAATAATAAACAAAGTAAGGTAAATTTTGTTCGAGTCTGAGAACAACCTGAATCTACAGATAAAACTTCTCGGTCCATTGCTTCACCTTTGAATAAGGGTGAGATGAAGAATCGAGAAAATCTGACAAAGGAAACAAAGTAACAATATCACTTACAAAGAAATCTCACATTGCAATTGAATACATTTTTCGAGAGAACATATTATAAAAAAGGAACATCAATTTTCTCTTTTATTGGTGAAGATAGACTTGTTAACAAACCAATTACAAAAAAAAATTGAAAGTAAAATATTGTAAGTAAAATACAAGGAAAGAAGTAAATACTCAAAAATAGTTAAATGAATACATCAATTCACTTTCTAAAGCTCCCTTCAGAAACTCCCTGTTAACTTCGAAATGATCGCAAGTGTACTCCATTTCTGTGAAAGCATTTGATGAACCGCCATGCTTTGACAAGTAACGATCATACTAATGACAACAGTTAAAACTAAAGTATATTAGCATCTACAAACATCAGTTTTCGTAGCTATATCAACACATGCATAAACACCTGACATAGTAAGATGGCCACAAAATCTTGTCCTGCATCATTGCATCCTTGAAAATTTGGATACAGAAAACATAGCTCCTTCATTTCAAAAACCAGATAAGACTTCAATGAGTAATAAATGCATTTAGGTTTTCTTTTAATCTTTATTTTTTTCCATTTATTACGATACCATCTTTATGGTGGTGGTTGAACCTTGATTTATAGTTAACCACTCAATAACGTTACCAACTAAGCTAGCCAGCAACACATGTTTCTCTACATATACTTCAAGGTTCTTAACCTCATATATCCAAGCTAGCTAGCAAAACCTTGACAATACAAGAAAAAAGAGTTTTGTCAAAAAAAAATACTAATTCAAGATGGCACTAATATTACTTTTTAACGGTGATCTTGCTATAATTACTGGTGAAGAGGCAAACTAAACATAGATAAAAATTGTTCACATGATAATCCTTGTCCGCCACCCAAACCAAGATGAGAGTGAGAAGCGCTGGAGATCTAGCATACACCCAACCAAGGCTTGAACCGTGGACAAATGGTTGCCCTCTTACAAATACTAATAATAACAATGAAATGTATTTTTTGCATGACATCTTTTGATAAAAAAAAAAAAAAAAAAAAAAAACGGATTAACCATGACTTTGATGTAGAGGATTAGTTTAAATTAGCACTTTTCAAAAATTAAAATGAGCATGATTATGTTGGACCAAAATTATTGGTGAATGCATATGTATACAAGTCATAATTTATCTTCTAACCCAGATAAAAATAAAGATATAAGTGCTCGGTATTTTAAAATTTTAATGACCAAAAGGTCAAGAAAAGTTAAAACTACAATAAAATACTGAAAGGATGAGCAATCCATATATATTGGAGAAGAAATAGACTAGCATACCTCGTTTTCATCTGGAAATTCAGTGCTTCCCATGAAGAGCATGTGTTCTGCAAAACACAAGCTGGTAACCATGGCTGTTGTGTTCAAATTTGATTTCTACTGGTAAAGTATGATAACATTAACAATTAGAATTTTTACAGAATAAAATGTCTGATTGTCAATTTCTAAGACAGGAGTAAGGCGTGATTAACTCTGCATATATGAAGGTCCATTTGAAATTTCCAGAGTTCCATTTCCACTCCTTTCTACAGATGATATGTCAACTCTCACACCATTTAATTTCCACTGCAAACAGTAAGTTTGTACGCATAAGATTTATGACTCCTTGCATATTTCGCAAGATAAAAAATAAATTGATCAAGTAGGATTATATTGATAGGCATATAACTCTAATAATCAATTGTTAAAGCCTTTTTTAAAGGATATAACTGAATCGAAACAAATCAATGTATTCAACAAACAAGAACGCATACATTCTTGTCTCTGTGAAAATTACAGAAAGAGCAAAGAGATGGAAAGCAAACCTAAAAGATGTGCAAGACCTTGCACCTCAATTGGATCGGAAAAGCTGCCCATTCCCACACATAAGGCTGCTGCTGCCTGGAATTTTCAAAACAAAAATGTAGGATGAATAATTGTTTAACTAAGAATGAGTCACCATGCCAATTAGCCAGAGAGAGAAATCCTAATCTGATGAACTTTACAACACTACTCGCAATAATCATTCAATCTTCAGATATATATGGATGACCCACTACAACAACTCTTTTCTTTTGTATATTTAATTCCAATCTGCAGATACTGTATTGAAAAAAAAAAACAACCACATATACAGATGATTCAACCATAAACTTTGCCTGTAAGGATAAAATCCCCCTAGCATCTCATTTTAAAAACATATGAGAATTTAGTCAATAATAAAGAAAACTTAATTGATTTTTGTGTGTGGGTGTTAATTGGGGAAAGACTAGATAGATGTAAATGAGATGATAATCTTGCACTAGATACAAAACCAGTTCATCCTTCCTTCCATCTTTAATCACTTGAATAGTTGAATCCATTTGATAATTTAGTCTACATTTTAGGTTGGTTGGAGTCAATAATGAAGAAACAGTAAATGAGATGATAATCAATATAATATGAACAAAAGATAAACAAGTAGGTAATCACAACATTCTCTATCAATTTCTTTTGGTTCATGATTTACTTGACTTAGTTAACAAAACAATTAATTAACAAATAATCTATAAAATCAAAGATAAATAAGAAGATCTACAATGTTACTTCTAAACGGAGAAGTGAAATGATTAAACCTTCTTAGTCGGAAGAGAACAACTGGTTTTCTTCTTCTTGTTCAGCTCATCTTTTTCCTCACTTTCATTGTCATTTTCTTCTTCTTGTTCATCTTGTACATTAGCAATTTCTAGGTTTTTAAACGATTGAAGAAGAGAAGAAGAAACAGATTCAGGGAAAATCTCAGGATCGTGAATAAGAAGAGCACAAAGACCATTTGAAAGATGAACAACTCTGTATAAACGTTTGTCATTTGGTGTTTTTATCACTACGTTATGAAATGAACAACAACAACAACGATGATGATCAATTACAACCGCCATTGTTGTGTTGTTGTTCACTACTTCAAGAGAGAGAGAAAGAGAGAGAGAGAAAGTAACTTCAGAGTTCAGACAACTTTGCTTTAGGTAGTGTTGGTTTCATTAAGCATTAAGCATTAAGTGCTTCTTAAGTGGTGGACCAGGTTAAAATTCAGAAATAAGTGTTTTTTAAGTTGTTTGTTTAGAACAAGCATTAAGAACTAATTGGGATATTTCAGCGATTTTGGCCCAGCGAAAATCTCACGCTTAATTTAACTTCTTAATGCTTGTTGTATTATTTAGACAATTCTACCCTTATAAAAATTGTTTTTATCATCTATAACCATTAAGTAATATCACAGTCAGATTCATTGGCTTAGTTAATGGCATTTCCTTTGTCTGATCACTTTGAAATTTTTACCATAAGTTCCTGAAGATTTCTGTTATATCATATCTAAAATTTAGAATTTTTAGACGATCGGTTTGAAAGTTACAGATTTTTTTGTGGTTGTTATGTTTTACAAGAAAAATTACGTTACAGTCAGATTCGTTTGCTTAATAAGGGGACTTTCTTTTGTCTGATCACTTTAAAAGTTTTACTATATGTTCCTGACGATTTCTATTGTATCATATCCAAAATTTGGAATTTTTAAACGAGTCGTTTGAAAGTTACAGATTTTTTTGTGATTGTCATGTTTTAGAAGAAAAATTATAGTCAGATTCGTTTGCTTAGTAAGGGATCTTTCCTTTGTCTGTTCACTTTGAAATATTTTCCATATGTTCATGACGATTTCTATTGTACCATATCCAAAATTTAGAATTTTTAGACGAGCCGTTTAAAAGGTTAAGATTTTTTTTTTAAATATCATGTTTTAGAAGAAAAATTGGCGTGTATAGTTTTGTTGTTAGAACATTTTTCTGCTTGTACGACGTAACAATATAGTGTAGTTATACAAATATTTTGGCTAAGGGTGAAACACATAGGTGAAAATATCAGTAAAGGGCGGATATCCGATCCTCAAAAAAACGGAAAATTCCGCGGATATCCGACCTCATGTGTCGGATTATAAAGGTTTGGCAAATTCAAAAAGCCGGAAAATATCGCGGATATTCGCGAATATTCGCGAAAAATTCGGCAAATTGGGAGGTTTTCTGCACTTACCGTGATTTTTTGAATTTTTCGATATATAAACATATAATTAAAAGAAAAACATACATTACAAATTAAACACACGACAAATCATACAAGGAAGCTAAGACAGAAGTATTACACAAGATAGTTTTACTCATACGTGAAAAAATCGTAAATATCGGGCGGATATTCATAGAAATTTTATATGTTTACAATACAAGAACTAAACACAAACAACCTCATTACAACTCAACCCATAGTTTTATTTTAATAATCAAAATAAAAGACATGCTAACCCCAGAATGATAGACGCCCCTTGTCAAACCGATGAGCTTCGAGTCGCATACGTGTGGGGACGAACTCAGTACAATAATATTCCCATGACATTGTTTGCTCGTACGACCTTGGATACCAATTATTCATTACACAAAAACAAACCTTGGATACAAACAGTATACTGGTTTGCCAAAAGTGAGAGAGAACTTCACTTTGGCATGGGCGTGCTTTTTTTTCGTTTCTTTCTGATATATTGCTCTTGGAGGGCCATCAAGTTCGTCGCGAAAGTTTCCAAACGTCTAGGGCCTTTTGGACCTTTTTTTGATAATCTCATCGAAAATTCTACTTCGGAGGGATTAAAAATAAATGTGTTAATTTTAAAATTGAAAATTTCCAAAATTTCGATAAATATCGTTTTTTGCCGATTTATGCCGCGAATATCCGATTTATGCCGACCGGCATGGGGTGTTTTAATATCCGAATATATTCCGTGTGCCGTACCGTGCCGATCTCTGGAAAAACGGAAAATATCGCGAATATCCGCCCGGCACGCACGATATTTTCACCTATGGTGAAACATTCTCATCTGAAGCACAACACTGAATGGTCAACTTGCGCAACCAGAGTGCAAATCAACTTTAGGTTTTTGGGTTATGTGATAAGGTACTGTGTATTGTCAAAATACTTTTCCAATAATAGGGTAACATGGTCAAAATCACACTTATGCATAAACAAACAAATCAAAAACAGAACTTCTTAAAAATGATAACCAAACAACTTTTCCAGCATTCAGTGTTCAGCATCCAGCATTAAGTATCCAGCATTAAGCATCCAGCATTCAGCATCCAGCATTCAGCATTTTAAACAAACACACCCTTACTCTTCTGCTGCTCAGTGCTCACAGCTTTTTAAAAACGAGGGTTGGATGAAGTGAACTGTGACTTTGTAGTGTCACTTTCTGAACTTCCAAAAATACCCCTATTCAGTAAAACTAAACATTCTATTCTAACTTCCAAAAATATCCCTCCCCTTTTATCAACCTTCTAGTTTTGTACACACTCACTAATTATTAGCCACTCCTATAGCCAACATTTAAGACTCAAAACTATGAACCAAAGTGTTTCCATGGTATCAATTGACTTTGTAAATTGGTTTACATGAAATAGAAAGGTAGTTTGTGTAGGGTAGACGTGTAGGAGAATAAGAAAATGAGTATGGGTGTGGTGAAAATTGATGAAATGAATAGTAAGGTATTGATGAAATAGTATAGAGAATAGTGAATAATTTTGTGTGAATATGAAAATGTAAAAAAATGAATAGTGGGGCTAAAATGCTATATGGTAATGTGATGGATGTGTAGCTCATTTCTTTCTTCTTCTCTCATTTAATGCATTCCACTTTCTTTGTCATGCAAATCAAATATTTCGGTTCTTTCCTTCCCATTGTCATATGCATAAGTCTACTAGAAGCAAGTCTATGGATGGCAACTAATGGACAGGCTTTGGGTCTTTGGAGCTCCAATGAAGTCATACTCAAAATGTTTTGGGCTCCAATGCATTCACTTCGACAAGAACTTTTGCAATCCAAATGACGCAAAACTATGCTCTTTCGACCCATTAAGTAAATCCTACAAAATGAACAAATACATATTAATTATTTAAAATAATAAATATAAATAAACTAACTAGTATAAATTTGGGTGTAGAAATCATAGATATTATGTGTTCATCAAATACCCCCAAACCTAGATTTTGCTAGTCCTCGAGCAAAACAATAAAATTAAAAAAAATATACTAACTCCCTTTCGCAGGAATCACGGATGTACTTAGCAAGTACAACAAGTCGTTAAACCGCTAGATTACCTCTAGTGGACGAGTGGTGTCTCGTGAGGGTTTGCAGTGAATATACCCACAAAATTCTTATTTTCCAAATATAAGATGTAACTAGTAATTATTTTTGTAAAAATATAAATCCTATCTTAAAGGAACTATTTTGGCATACTAGTGAAATATAGAAAAAGTTAAAAATATTATGCAAATGCTAAAAACTTCTCATAAATAATCTAGTCTTGGAGTGTCTGTGTGTGGTAAAACCCATAATTGTATAGCTTTAGTTTCTCGATAAAACACAACCTTGATTACCTTCCGAATGAATTTAGTTTTGACTCAAATCTCACATGATATTCACTCAGAAAATTAATCACTCATAAGTGGGCTAAATCTCTCAATTTGTATGTGATTAGGAATAGAATTTAAAATGCAGATCACATATAACAAAAACGGACCAAATCAAACAAAATTAATCTCATGAAGGAAATGACAATGACTTGGAAACGTTGAGTCAAACACCATAGATCTTCCTCATCTATTCTCCACATTTAACCATTTAAGACTTAAGATCAAATAGGACTTTTGATAGGTTGTAATGGGGCTTAGGTAATGGTTAAACAAGAATGGATACAAGTGTTCAAAGTTGCTTTGAGAATTGTAAACCTTTAACAAAAATACAGGGTTTTTTCTTGAAGCTCAAATTAATGTTGGCCACCATCAATCTTTTCTTCTATCATAAATTCAACATCTCTCCTTCTTTTATATTTCTAATATCACTCTTTGATGTTTGAAATTTTTGTTTTTGTTTTACATGCCTTTCTTCCTCAAATAATTTTTTTTTTTCTCCTTCAGAAGATTCATGGGATATTCAATACTACTTTGGCACCCTTTCTCAAAATAAATATGTATACATGTTTTCAAAGCAATGGGTAATGGATATGATATTATGTGTTACACTCCTAGCTGGAGTAAACGTAATGGTTTATTGGTGAACAAATAAAAGGCTTACACAAAAAGGCTCAATGGGATAACTGGCGGTAAAAGTATATATGGGTGGGTTGAAGGTTAAAATCGATCCAAATAATAGCCTATATCATTTCCTAAGTTTTATACTGTCATTTATGCCTCGAATAGATTTTGGAAGAATTTCTAGTGTAAGAACCCAATTTTGATGTCGTTTCCAATCATTGACAAAAAAAATGATAATAATGAGATCAAATCAACGAGATTATACGAACTACAAAGCAAATTGAGTTAACATGTAACTCGGAATTTATGCATACACAATCTGAAAAATAGAATGGCTCAGTCCTTACATGGGTTTAATCTCCACTAATGATTCTTCTGGATATCTCAATTGTGTTTACCATTCACTTAGATTACACAAATGTGGTTTGTGAGTTTTGAATTTTCCAAGACTTGAAATTTATGAAAAATCTTTAGAATAAGGATAATATAGTAAACTTCAACATACATATCACTTGAAAGCTAAAACACCCCTTTACGAAAGGTTTAATTCTCACTAAAAATTATGAAAGAAATCTTAGATTTTTTTTTTTTTTTTAATGGACATCAAAAGGATTTTGAAATTCCCATACCCCCAAACCTAAAGCAAACATTGTCTTCAATGTTTCAAATTGTGACTATAAAGTAACATATGTGAAAACAAGGACAAAATTGAAATTTATTTGGGTAAGGAAAGCTCAAATTATTATACCTTGATCGATGTTCATTAAGCCGACATTTTCCTGTGACAAATATATAAGCATGCAAAATACTATAAAAATGGCAACTAGACTCTAAAACGGGCACCCCCCAAACCTAAGGTTTGCACACGCACACGAAAAATACCTGGGTTGCCTCCCAGTAGCGCTAAGTTTAACGTCTTCAGCCAGACCAAAGAAAATAAAAAAAATTATGTACAAAGGATCAAAGAGATGCTCAATCCTGATAAACAGGATCTTCCAGGAGTATCTTCTCTACTTCTGGGGATAGTAACTCCAAAAATGGCTTAAGACGCTGACCATTGACCTTAAAGACATTACCATTATTTGGGTTCTCAATTTCAACAACTCCATGAGGATAAACCATTTTAACAGTAAATGGACCAGTCCAACGAAAGCGTAACTTGCCAGGAAATAAATGCAACCTAGAGTCATACAAAAGGACTTTCTGATTGGGTTCAAATGATTTTTGAAGAATTTGTTTATCATGAAACACTTTCATTCGATCCTTATAAATTCGAGCACTTTGGTAAGCATCATTTCGAATCTCACCCAACTCATTGAGTTGGAGGTGTCGAAGTTTTCCTGCTTTGGGTAGATCAAAATTTAACTTTTCCACAGCCCAGTATGCACGATGTTCTAGTTCGACATGCAAATGACAAGATTTGCCAAAGACAAGCTTATATGGTGACATCCCAATAGGTGTCTTATAGGCAGTGCGATAGGCCCACAATGCATCCAATAACCTCAAAGACCAATCTTTACGATTAGGATTCACTGTTTTCTCAAGAATTTGCTTAATCTGCCTATTTGAAACTTCAACCTGTCCACTAGTTTGTGGATGATAGGGTGTAGCTACCTTGTGGGCAATGGAGTACTTATGCATGAGATTGGAAAATACACGATTACAAAAATGACTTCCCCCATCACTAATGATGGCCCTTGGTGTACCAAATCGAGAAAATATGTTTTCTCTTATAAACTTGATAACGACAAAGCTATCATTAGTTTTACATGATATAGCTTCCACCCATTTAGAAACATAATCAACTACCATAAGTATGTACAAGTTACCAAAAGAATTAAATGGACCCATAAAATCTATACCCCATACATCAAAGATTTCTATTATAAGAATGGGATTTAGGGGCATCATATTTTGACTGGTAATTTTTCCTATTTTTTGACAACGCTCACAACTCAAACAGTATGCATGACAATCGTTAAAAATAGTAGGCCAATAAAAACCACATTGCAAAATCTTTGCAGATGTCTTCTTAGCACTAAAGTGGCCTCCACATGCTTGGGAATGAAAAAATGAGATAACACTATTATGCTCATTATCAGGAACACATCTTCGAATCATTTGATCTGGGCAATATTTAAACAAATATGGATCATCCCAGAAGAAATATTTTACCTCAGATAGAAACTTTGACTTATCCCGTAGAGTCCATTGAGAAGGCATTTCTCCACTCACAAGATAATTTACAATATCTGCAAACCAAGGAGTTTGAGATACTGAAAAAAGTTGTTCATCTGAGAAAGATTCAAGGATGGGTACTGACTCGGATGAAGAATCTAGAATTAGCCTAGACAAGTGATCAACTATGACATTTTCTGAACTTTTCTTATCTCTAATTTCTAAATCAAATTCTTGTAGCAGTAAGATCCATCGGATGAGACGGGCTTTCGCATCTTTTTTAGAGAGAATATATTTCAATGCTGCATGATCAGAATATACAATCAACTTATATCCTAAAAGATGAGACCTAAACTTGTCTAATGCGAACACAACTGCTAAAAGTTCTTTCTCAGTGGTGGAGTAATTCAGTTGTGCATCATTCAATGTCTTACTCGCATAGTAAATCACATGTGGCAACTTATTGACTCTGTCCCAAAACAACACCAAGTGCATAATCAGATGCATCACACATGATTTCAAATGGTTCATCCCAAATAGGGAGTTTGATAATAGGGGCAGAAGTTAACAATGTTTTAAGCTTCTCAAAGGCATTTAAACATTCATCATCAAAGATGAAAGAAACATCTTTACTGAGTAAATTGCATAATGGTCTAGCAATTTTACTAAAATCTTTGATGAATCTACGATAAAATCCAGCGTGACCTAAGAAAGACCTAATTTCTTTTACCGTGCGAGGCAGTGGAAAAGTGGAAATTAAATCAACCTTAGCTTTGTCCAATTCTATACCCTTGTCAGAAATGATATGCCCCAAGACTATTCCCTTTAGAACCATGAAATGACATTTCTCCCAGTTTAACACAAGATTCTTTTCCTCACATCTAATCAAGAAAAATTTTAAATGGTGAAGACATTCATCAAATGACGACCCAAATACTGAGAAATCATCCATAAAGACCTCAAGAAAACGTTCGACCATATCAGAGAAAATTGAAATCATGCAGCGCTGGAAAGTTCCAGGTGCATTGCATAACCCGCAGGGCATACGACGATATGCAAACGTCCCAAATGAACAAGTAAAGGTAGTCTTCTCTTGATCCTCAGGTGTTATAGGGATTTGGTTATAGCCAGAATAACCGTCTAGAAAACAATAATAAGCATGACCGGCTAACCTCTCGAGCATTTGATCAATAAATGGGACTGGGAAATGGTCTTTCCTAGTGGCCTCATTTTACTTGCGATAGTCAATACAAACCTTCCACCCAGTAGTTGTTCGGGTAGGACTTAACTCATTTGCCTCATTTTGAACTACAGTTATTCCAGATTTCTTTGGTACAACCTGAACAGGGCTGACCCAACGACTATCTGAGATATATACCCACATCTAATAACTTAATCACCTCATCTCTCACTACCTCCTTCATTTTCGGGTTTAACCTTCGTTGCATCTCGCATGATGTTTTTGCATTTTCTTCTAAATGGATGCGATGCATACAAACAGAAGGACTTATACCCTTAATGTCAGCAATAATCCATCCTAGTGCTGATTTATGATCCCTAAGGATATCTAACAACTTATCTTCTTGCTCTTTATTCAACTCAGCAGCTATAATGACAGGAAATGAATGATCTGGGCCTAGGTAAGCATATTTCAGCTCAAAAGGTAGTGGTTTAAGATCTGGTTTGGGTGCATATTTTAGGGATAAGACTTGTTTTGTCCCAAGAGATGGAAGGGGTTCCACTCTAGCTTTCCATTTATCAGTGTCCATGATTTGACTTGCATCCAATAAGGCATTTATCTCTTTAAATGCATTATTCAAATTAAAAAATTTCCCAAAATGAAAATTGCATGCTTCTAATGGGTCCTCATAAGATTAAAGAAAGGTATCTAAAACACAACTCTCTATCATGTTAATTTTTTGTACATCTTCAAAATCATGGGGTTGTTGGCTTATGTTAAATACATTAAGTTCAACAGCCATATTTCCGAAAGAGAGTTTCATGACACCATTTCTACAATTTATCAGAGCATTAGATGTGGCTAAAAATGGATGGCCTAAGATAACAGGGATGTGATTATGAGGATTAGCAACAGGTTGTGTATCAAGAACAATAAAGTCCACTGGGAAGAAAAATTTATCAACCTGTACTAAAACATCCTCAACAACTTCACGCGGAATCTTAACAGATCTATTTGCTAATTGCAATGTGATCTTTGTGGGTTTTAAATCTCCAAGCCCAAGTTGTTCATAGACATGATAAGGAAGAAGATTGACACTTGCACCTAAATCAAGCAATGTTTGTTCAATAGTGTGGTCACCTATGATGCATGAAATAGTAGGACAACTAGAGTCCTTATATTTCGTTGGAAAACGATGTTGTATGATGGAGCTAACTTGCTCACAAAGAAAAGCCTTCTTATGTACATTCAAACCACATTTAATTGTACATAAATCTTTCAAGAATTTAGCATATGGAGGGAGTTGTTTGATGCATCTAGAATAAGGATATTGATTTTGACTTGTTTGAATACCTCAAGAATTTCCTCGTAGCTACTTAGTTTCTTAGGCTTTTGGAGCCTTTGTGGAAATGGAACTGGTGGGACATAAGATTTCACAATAGGTTCAGTCTGAGTTGGTAGAACAGATTTTGGGAGTTGAGTCCCAGAGTTAATTACAAGTGTGGTATTGTTTACCTTCTCTGTATCAATATGTGATGGAACTTGTGTTCTTTCTAACTCACTTTTGTCCTCACTATCATCCTCATCAAGAAGTCTAACCTTATTATCAACTTGTCGACCAGACCTTAGGGTGGCAATGACTTGTACATGGTGGTGACTTACAAAAGAACTAGATGGGTCACTAACCTCAAATGCCCCTTTCGGATTTAGGATGGGTTGACTAGGAAACTTTCCTTTTTCTCTCTCCCCAATGGTACTTGCTAATTGGCCCATTTGATGTTCCAATTTTGCAATGGCCTGGGTATTCTGAACAATAGAGTTTTTAACCTCTTGAATAGCTTGGCCAGTTACCTGCATGAATTTTTGTAATGATTCCTCCAAAGAAGATGGTTGTAGTTGGGGTGCAACAAATTGTGAATGTGGATGGTATGAAGGATTAGGAGGGCGATATTGCTGCAATGATTGCCCACCTGGATTCACTGGAGGCTGGTTTTGTCTCCACGAGAAATTGGGATGATTTTTCCATCCAGGGTTATAAGTGTCCGAATAAGGATTTCCATATGGTTTCTTGAAAGAATCAAGTTCATTAGCTTGCTCGGTAATGCATTCATGAAATGCAGATATCGAAGGGCATGTCTAAGTTGTATGAGCAGAACTCTCACATAACTGACATAACTGGCTAATTGACTGGACAATAGAGTTATTCCCCTTGTGTTTCAATGTTTCAACTTCTCTAGCAAGGTTGGCTAGTTTGGCACTTAACTCAAAATATGTCCTAACCTCGTAAACACCCCCTTTCTTGGGTTGAGAAAAAGTATTTGTGGTATTTCTATCAAAGACTCTACCTGTAGATTCCCATTGCTGAGAATTTTCAGATAAAGTTTCAAGAAATTTCCATGCTTCCTCCTCTTGCATAGACATGAAGTCTACACCACTTCTTGATTCAATAAGTTAACGATTTTGATGTGACAATCCTTCAAAGAAGAATTGCACTAATTGCCATACAGCAAGACCATGGTGAGGACATCTCAAGAGTAAATCCTTAAATCTTTCCCAACATGTATAAAACTCTTCACCTTCTTTTTGAGTGAATTGCATAATTTGACGTCGAAGATTAGTCGTTTTATGCATGGGGAAAAACTTAATCAGGAATTTTTTACTTAACCCTTCCCAAGAAGTAATAGAATTGGGCTTTATTGAATATAACCATGACTTTGCCTTATCTTTCAAAGAGAAAGGAAAAAAGACGAAGTCGAATTGACTCTTGCATAACATTTTGGAATTGAAGGGTGGCACATATGTCCAAGAATTCCTTAACATGAAGGTATGGGTCTTCAGAGTCAAGACCATAGTAAGTAGGAAGTAAATTGATAATGGGAGCTCTCAACTCAAAGTTACCTTGCTGTGTGGCAGGCAACATGATACATGATGGATTGGAGATTGGTATGGGTGCATAATAGTCTTTTAAAGCTTTGGCCTCGGCAACTATGTGAGTGTCACCCATTTCACTGAATATAGATGTTTTTCCAATGAAAGTTTCATATTCGTCTATCTCAAAGCTTACAAGACAACTACTAGAGTTGCGTTCGTAAACACGCATAAACTAGAAAAAAACTAAAAATAATAAGGTCGGAAAAACTCTACTTTTTTTTTTTTAGTTTTGAAAATTCAAATTTTATTGATAAGCTCAACGAATTACACAAAAGTAGAGGACAAATGCGCTACAAACTGCGCGGCAAGTCCTTTCTGGATAGCAAACCCGATTCTCCTAAATACATATTCGTTCGAACCTGCAGTCATCACGTTGCTATCCATTATCTTCTGCACTCTCCTGAGGAGCTCAACTACTTCTGAGCCTAGCAATCCAAATGTGTCAAATGCAAAGGGGATAAAACTATGTTGGTTAGCCCTACAAGCTCCGTCATGTTTCTCCACTTTTGCCGCTGCTGCATTGCTAGCTGCTAGCCCCACCTCAAAAATCCCAGCACTCAGCCCAACCATCGGAGACGTCCCTGTAACATCAACACACGCATGTTTACCTTCATACCAGTTGTAGACCAGAATATCAGCAGGACGTAATGTCGATCTTCCTTCCTTAGGATCAGTAAGAAAGTTAACAGGAGTCTCCTTCTTAACCTGTACGCCAGCCCGCCAGAACACATCACACAAGATATCTCTAACGTGGTCGTGCCTGTACTTGAAGCCGGGGTAATGCTTACAATGGATCGCATGGTCCCCGAAAGCATCAAGTCTACTCTTCTTGCACACTGGACAAAGCTCACCATCTGAATATAGAAGGATCATCAATCGATAACGAAGAATGGCACGATATTCTACAGGCGTCATGCGTTGTCCAAGCCCTTCCATCGGGATGGCAAGGAGAAAATCTTTGGCATGTTCTGATTGCACACATCCAATCACGGCTTTTTGTCTAGCTGATAACTCAAATTCCCTCTTAAGACCAGAACTAATCTTGTTGTAGTATGCTTCCGCCAAGACATGTTGGGGTCTCAAGGGGACGGTAGCAGTTGGAGCAAGATTACTGAGATCAAAATCAGGTATAGAAAGATGTAAACTAGCTATGGCAGTATCGAAAACATTACCTATAGGTGGAGTGTCACAACCTCGAAGAATGTGGTCCTGGAGATCCTTGGTTTGCGTACGTGAAGTTACGAAAGCAAACTTCATAACATCAGTAGCACAATAGATACCAAGTCCACCCATACGTAATGGGAGGGTTGCCATACGCTACTGTAGATCGCCAAAACCAGGTCCATCCGAAACAACAATATTTTGAAGGGCTGCACGAAGCTTGTGGTCAAACCATTCGGCTGTTTCCTGAACATAATCAGGGGGGCAAGTACGGAGAGCAAAGGTGAGTTTAGATAATCCCATACAAGAACGTAAAAGTGCCAACTCACACTGCGGATCCTTTAGCTGTGGTAATAAGTCCATAAGTTGAAGTGTCTAATCCACTCGTTGACGAACATTACCCACAATAAATGATGCATCAATACTTACAGCCCCTCCAAGCAACTTAACCCCTCGCTGAGGACATGATATACCAACCGGAAAGATATCTGGATAAGAGCAGTCAAGATCAACAGAAGGCCAGTACAACTTTGTCTTAGACACATTAAGCACGAGCCCAAGAGATGGTCCTCTTTCCTGAATGATACGAATAGCTCTGGCCACATGTTCTGTACTACCAATCAGAGTACCATCATCTAAGTACCATGCCTGCAACTCCAAGTGGCATTTTGACTGAATGCGGTGTATCAATGGATGCAAGACCAAAGCAAAGAGAAGAGGCCCCGCAGGGTCCCCCTGCTGTATCCCAGCTGCTGACCAAATATGAGTAGACCCTAGATACAATCGAGCAGGTTGACAATAGAGGTATTCGACCCATAGAGCAATAGATGGACAATTAGGGCTGCAATCTGAGCCGAGCGGCTCGGGCTCAGCTCGGGCTCGGCTCGATAAAAGCTCGGATCGGCTCGCTCATTTATCTAAACGAGCCGAGTTCGAGCCGGTTTTTGAGCTCGTCACGAGCCCGAGCCGAGCTCGAGCTCTAAACGAGCCGAGCCGAGCAGCTCGTTAACTATGGGCTTTGGAGTTGGGCCTTGGGCTTATCTCTCTTCTCTCTTCTCTCTTCTCTCTTCTCTCTTCTCTCTTCTCTTCAATTCTTCAAACTAGTACATACAACATTAGAAGGCGGTGGAGAATGTCGACGGTCACGATAAGGCGGTAGTAGCGATTACAGCTGCTAATTGCTCTATATCTCTCTTCTCTTCTCTATTCTCTCTCTCTAGCCTAGTAGAGGGCTACCTTGGTCTTGGAAACTTGCTAATTGCTGTACACATCTCAAAAGCAAATCGAATCTAGCAACCAAGCAAACCAAAGCAAAGCATTAATGGCTTGTCAACAAAACAGCAGATTAATTAATTAATTAATTCTTGGTGGTGGTGGTGGTGGTGGTGGTGGTGGTACAGTATTACAGACAGTTTGTTATTATTTGTAGTTATAAGTATTAGTAGTAGATCGCATCGCATATTCGCATGGAGAATAAGATTTGGGTGTTGTTGATCTGCTGCACTATAACAACAACTCTATCCACTCTTTGCGTTAATGCCATCATTCGGTTCCACCAACAACAAACATCACAACCTTCTTCTCAAGTAGAAATGTAGAATCTTGTTAATCAAACGAGCCAAAACGAGCCAGCGAGCCAAACAAGCCAAACGAGCCAAACGAGCCAAACGAGCCATCGAGCCAAAACGAGCCGAGCTCGAGTTTTACTGTTGGCTCGCGAGCCGAGCTCGAGCTCATAATTCAGCTCGATCTTAATTTTGAGCTCGGCTCGAGCTCGGCTCGGTTAGTAACGAGCCGAGTTCGAGCATATCTTAGCTCGGCTCGAGCGGCTCGAATAGCACCCCTATGGACAATGATTGCGTACCTCCCGTAGCATAGCAGACCGATCAACAAGGTTGAAGGCATTCTGAAAGTCCACAAGCAGCATAGAAAACGATGTGTCATCCTTGTTGGCATAAACCAACCGATTAACAGCATGCAAAATTGCCTCTGCTCCACCAGGCACACCAACCCCAAACTGAAAATCCTCTAGGTATGGGACAATATCCTTAGAAACTCCTCTCATGGCAATCTTAGACACCAGGCGACGCCAAACCATACCCACAGCTATTGGGCGAATGTCGTTACCTGGCTTAAGAAGTGGGGTGAGCGACGCACTAGCTATGAATTCTGCCAAGACCCGTGGGCATCGACCTTGTAGCCATAAGTTCACAACCGGTGTCAAGGACTCCATAAGATCTGTGGCTACAGCGGATGCAGCCCTACTCATAGCATCCAATAGATGTTGGGCCCGGAGACCATCTCGCCCACAAGACGTCCCTTTGGGGAAGGACCTGATGCATGATAATATCCCATCCTTTTCAACTGACAGAGGTGACTCAAGTAAAGGAATATCGGGGACAGAAGGTGGTGGATGCTTCGGGTGTTTATCCTCTAAAGCCCGCTGCGTCTCTGGAGTGTTCGGAGCAACCCCTGATGATGCCAACACCTTCACGGCTGCTGCGAAGTGCCCGTATGCAACCTTTTGCAAACACCGTCGTACATTCTTGCTTTGGGACTGTCGAGATAATCGTTCCAACAGGGGCTCTATGTGCGTGACCCTCTCAATCAGACGAAATATACCCCCAGGCTCATTCCAAATAGAGAGAGCCTGCAAAATCTGATTCTGCTGGAGATATTTCCGAGTGCCAGATCGACGCTCTTGGCGATTCTGCGGATGAAACACTTGCAATGTACAATAGGGAAGTAGGAGCAATCTAACCCATGGCCCTGTCGACATAGGGTCTGCAGTAACCTCATACAAAACTGACTTCAGTGCGCAGGAAAATGCTAATCGACAAGGACGTGGAATACTTTTCACTGTGCGAAAAGGTCTACAGAAAATACGATCAAGTGATATCTCATCTAAAGAAGGTGCAACAATAGAAAGGTGAGTATCGATACCAATGTCCCCTCCTGCTGTAGGTGCGGGTGGATTATCAACATGCACAAGCTGTGGTGGTTGTATACCTACAATTGCACACTCTAGCTCACCGGTCTCCTTTCGCGCAGGTGGTTTGATGACTGCACCATCCGGATGTTTACATTTTATGATAGATGCATGGATACCAAAACAATCACCACACATCCATTTGTTCATCCTCTTCAAAGTATTGTCAAGCGACGAAAATAAACCTATATCAACTTTGATCGCATCTCTCAGCCTGTCGATGTCATTTACCCTCCTCAAGTGATCTTTCTTAACATGCGTTGGGATGTACGAAGGTTTATATCCATTTCCACACGGTCCATTGGTGCATCCATCAAAGTTTCGAAATGGACAATGGATACTCTCCATCAAGCAGCCAATTTTTTTTTTTTTTTTTTTTTCCCCCAGTTTTTTTTATTTTATTTTTTTTTGGCTTGGCTTGAACTGCTGGTCTGGCTGCTGGTTCGGCTGGTCTGGCTGACTGGCTTAAGCTGCTGGTTCGGCTGGCTTGGCTAGATGTATCGGCTCGGCTCGTCTGGCTATTGACTCGGCTTAGACGGCTTAGATGGCTTAGATGGCTTGAGTCTGCTGCTGGTTCGGCTGGTTCTGCTGATGGTCTGGCTGGTTCGGCTGGTTCAGCTGGTCTGGCTGCTGGTTCGGCTCAGCTCAAGGTACAGAGCCAGATTTACGTGGAATTGGGAGAGATGGAGTCGTAGATCAAAATCCTTGATCTAACTCAAGTCAAATGGTGGCAGCATATGGTGAGGGAGAAGTGGTGGTGGTGGGAGTTGGAGGAGGGCGTGGTGGTTGGAGGGGGTGTTGATGGCGGTGAAAAGAGATGGTGATGGTGGTGGTTTTGGGTGGGAGAAGAGAGAAACAAGGTCGGAGAGGTTTACGGGGTAAAATAGGCAGTGGGAGAGAGAGGCAGTAATGGGAGGGGTTAGGGGGTGGTGGTCATGGAGGAGAGGAGATGGCGGCGGCGACAAGCAATTCTATCTAGAATGATGCGCAAGCAATAGACTCAACCACAAAATTTCCTAACTATTCAGCATCTATGGATTGATTAATTCTAAGGGTGGTCAAAGGATTAACTCTTTTCCAGAATTAACTGAAAGCTTACTATTAAGGATCTTTCTGGGCTTAAAGCTGATACAAGTGTGCGGACGTGTGTGGGGTCTTACACGGCTCAAGGCCTAGTTCCTTCGCACACACTCTGATCCTGAGGGCGGAGCTCCTCGAAACACACTTGTCCAAACCAAAAGGGAGATTGATTCTCAATAGAGTGGCTAGCAGTTGCTTCCTTTCAAGAGGTTCTCACAACCTAATAATTGAAACCTAAAAATAAATAAAAGATTATAAAGTAAATTGGGCAAAACACCACATAAAAATTTAACCGCTACCAAGGGATTCACGGCTAAGGAAAAAAATAAACTCACCTTGCTAGGCCACCAGAATGATTCTAGTGTTCGAACCTAGTGCAGAAACAAGCGAGTCAATCGCCTATTGACCCCTTGTTGTCCTTCTTAAAATTATAAATTTATAATAAATATTGCAAAATTGTGTAAATAAAACTGAAAAAAAAAAAAAAAAATTAAAAGTTCTGGCACTTTGCTGGTCAGTGTAGTTCGGCAAGAAGAATGTCCTCAAAAATTCTGGAAAATTTCCAGGATGTTCCTGACTGTCTGGTGAACCTTGTCTACAAATTTCAGCTCAATCGGATCTGTAAAAGTCTGCCTGATGGTCTGATTTCTACTGTTGTCCTGCAAAAACAGTCACTAACACCAAACCGCGTAAAAAGATAAAAAATGACTGGAAAATAAAATAATTTATTAATTTTTTTTTTTGTTTTGTTTTAAATTAGATAAATAATACTAGAGAGAAATATCTAATTAGCTAATATTTGACTTTTAGTACCGTTACTTGTCCCCGTCAGCGGCGCCAATTTGATTGTCGTGAAAACAGTTTAATAAGATACGAGTCGATCCACGAGGACAATAGATATAAAAATCAAATGTAAGACTAACTAAATTTTAATCCTAGCAAACCTTTTAAGATGAGATTTTGAATTACAATTAACTAAACAAAAGCGGTAAAATATAAAATTCAAGTAATTAAAAGAAGCACTAGGATATTTTGGATTCCACCATCACTATGCGTATATAACTAAACATATTCTCCACTAATTAATCTTTTTTTATAACTCATATCATTATCATAGATGAATAATAATGATATGGAAAATATAACATTTAAATTATTTTTAAAATAAACCAAACAAGTTTAATCTTCTTCGCTTTCAAAAACAACAACTCTTAGAATTTATGTATCAACATAAGTATAAACCATCAAAGAATTTAATCTAAGTATGATTTATCAAACAGAAGTATACATAATCAAAGAAATTGACTTAGGGAATTATAAAACCAAAGCTTATGATTATATCAAATGAAGCAAGATTAGTAACCGTTAAATACTAAAATGAAAGGATATAACTAATGGAGAATAAACTTTAATCAAATATTCATTATGATGGTTTCCTCCTCAATCCTAGTTATATAATTTAGCTACTCATAATAGAAAATAGAAATACAAAGTAACATAAATTCATTGATGTTAAGCTTACAAAGTTCTAACTTACACTACTTTGTATCTCCCATATTCCTCCCTCAACAATGGTATGCATGCCTTTATATAAGAAATCAAATTCATGGAAGCACATAGAAAACAAGGCATAGTCTTCCTCTTCATTAATTAGCCACTCCTATAGCACCATCTATAGCCAACATTTAAGACTTTCAAAACTATGAACCAAAGTGTTTCTATGGTATCAATCTTTGTAAATTGGTTTACATGAAATAGAAAGGTAGTTTGTGTAGGCTAGACGTGTAGGAGAATAGGAAAATGAGTATGGGTGTGGTGAAAATTGATGAAATGAATAGTAAGGTATTGATGAAATAGTATAGAGAATAGTGAATACTTTGGTGTGAATATGAAAATGTAAAAAGATGAATAGTGGGGCTAAAAGGCTATATGGTAATGTGATGGATGTGTAGCTCATTTTTTTCTTCTTCTCTTATTTAATGCATTCCACTTTCTTTGTCATGCAAATCAAATATTTCGGTTCTTTCCTTCCCATTGTCATATGCATAAGTCTACTGGAAGCAAGCCTATGGATGGCAACTAATGGACGGGCTTTGGGTCTTTGGAGCTCCAATGAAGTCATACCCAAAATGTTTTGTGCTCCCATGCATTCACTTCGACAACAACTTTTGCAATCCAAATGACGCAAAACTATGCTCTTTCGACCCATTAAGTAAATCCTACAAAATGAACAAATACATATTAATTATTTAAAATAATAAATATAAATAGACTAACTAGTATAAATTTGGGTGTAGAAATCATAGATATTTGTGTTCATCACTTAACTACATCAACCATATTCAATCTATAGTATAAATTTGGGTGTAGAAAACATATATGATGTTCAATCATATTCAATCTATAGTAATTCCTTAATCACCTCTCAATTATTCGAAGTAATTACTAATGCACATAATAATGAAATAGTCACTTCTCAGCTATTCCATTCAATTAAAATGAGATTCTTTATATGTAATCATGCATTGAATATATCTCATTAATTAAACTGTCACCTCTCAGCTATTCAATTCAATTAACTTGATATATTAATTTGTAAACAAATCGTCACCTCTCAGCTATTCAACTTGATTACAAAAGGGTTCTAATAAAAGAGATTAATTGTAGATATGTAAAAGTCACCTCTCAGCTATTCTTTCATATATCTCCAATTAATATAACACTATTATTATTGTTAGGTCTTCCTAATACTCTAACAATATTATTTAATAACATGGATGCAACAAATATATAAATAATCATACTTACTACATATCGCGAATAGAAATAAACAAGCATTAAGCAATTCAATCACAATGAATATAAAAGAACAATCATGGTGTTTTTTTGCATTATCTAAAGAGCTTCAACCATTCCCCCTAAGGGGAACTTAGCTACTCATCTTTGATAATGACACCATGGAAAAAATAGTAAAAGAACACAAGATCATTAATGGGAAAGAGAAGAGATTGTTATTATTATTATAAAAATACTATAAGAGAGATTGACTTCAAGAAGAAGAAGAGTGCAAGTCTTCAAGAGCCAAGCTATTAAACCCTAGCTACTACTTCTCTTTATATAGAGATTACAATATATGAGTCCTCATGAGATAGAAAACTTCTTTGCTTGCACACAAAGTATTATTGTATCCCAAGATCTTCAAATTAGGTCAAAATTTGTGGAGGTTACTGTAGAGCTTCTAAAAGCAACAAGACCACGTGGAACCCTAATTCTTTTGGGCTTAAGTTGTAGCTTGGATCAATAACTTCAGATAGACAGCTTACGGGCCTAAATCGGAGTTTTGGATCATCATGTGGAGCTTTTTTTAACATTGGGCTTTAAGTAACAGGCTTCAATGGATCTTTTGACCTGTGGGCTTCATTATAACTTGGATTAAGCTGGGATTTGGACCACCCATCTTGGACATAAAGTCAAGTCCACAGGACTGGTCCAAGGGGTGTCCTCAGTAATGCATGGGTGCAAATAGTAATTTCTCTTCTTTGTTCAAATAACACTTCTTTAACGATTTTTCTTAGTTTTTAGCGGGCTTTAGCACAATATTTGACTTTTGGCTCATGAAACCTACACAAATGACAAGAAAACACTAATCAATAGATATTATACAATAATATTAGGTAAGTGCTATGCAAACAAGGTGTTATTCGGGGGATATTTATACTTTTGAGGACTTATCAACCATCATAGAAACAAAATTCCATTGAAAATTTCGCACGAATATAATGCACATAAAAAGCAAACTAAATAACATACTTTAATTAGAATTTAATTTGGAAGGCAATTCTTTAAATCACCCTACCAAATAGTAGCCATTCATTAGTCAAACATAACCTTTGAACGTTGGTCTACTTAAAAAGTATTGTGCCCTTTATGTTGCAGTCATTACAATTTCAAAATTTTTATATTCGGTTGGAATACATCAACACTAGCACAAATAATGGTTTGTCCATTGGAAGACACTATACTAACACAAATTAACACAAACAATAGTTTGTCCGTTAGAACGCAATTAATATATTGAGACATATCACACTCTCTTCTGGCATATATTTGGAGGCATAGTTTAAAATGATGAATTAACCCGAATATTTGAGGTCAGGAAACTCGAAATTTGTCGCGGAATTTTGACGGCTTGTCTGGGAATTGGGAGGTTTGGTAAGGCAAAAATCCGTGATTTTTCTTAGAATTTCGTGAATATCCAAATTATTCCGAGATATCGAGGTGGTTAAATAAAAAAAATATATATAGAGAGAGAGAGAGATTTAAAAGTCTCCAACAATCAACGATATTTTCAATCATGTCTCCACATCCATTCATTCCTTTTACTCGAAACGATGGTGTATTGTAGGGGTACTACATACTTCAACCAATCAAAAGCAGCCACGTGGCACAGTCATTCATCCATCAGGTCGCCACGCTCTCTACCTGCTAATAGCTCGACCACAGCAGCTCGACCTCATAACGAGCAGCGGCCTACTTATACACACGTGCTCTCATTCAATGCACAAAATATTCTCGTCAGTTACATAATTAAGTCACAGGGATGATCCACGCGCGTTACACATTTAATCCTCATTACAGTGGCGGAGAATCTGCAAGATCCACGATCCACGCCCTTCTATCTTCTATATAAACAGAACTACGATGGCTTGATCTCTAAGTCCAATCCCCCCGAGCTAGAGTACGTAAGCAATCTCGATCTCAAACGAGGTGCAGCCACCCCGATCTCAAACATCCCCATTTGGTCAAGTCTTCCTAGCGACCTGACCCAGTTAATGCATTAATCTAGAAATAGGTTAATACATTTGGCGCCGACTACAAGGAATTCGATATAATTCGAAAAACCCAAACCCCCCCACCCAAAATCAAAAATCACCCATAGAGATGGCTACTCAGGAGCTAACTATCCAAGATCTGCAGGCACAAATTACACGTTTGCAGGAAGAAAATGAACGTTTGAAGGCTGCACAACCAAACCCGACGCAAGTTGAAAATGGCAGACTTGGAGTCATTCCTGCTGATGATTCCAACCAAAAATACAAGCAACTTAGCCAGCAGCTGGCGGAGTTCAAAGCATCCCAGGCTCTCCTTCACCGTTCCAAGAGCCACACTGCAGAGCAACTTGCTGTGCAGTCCCTCCAACAGTTCCAGGAGTCTCCTTTCTCCAAAGAGATCCTGGAACACGATTTGACGAACAAGCTGAATGCCCCCAAGTTTGACCAGTATGCAGGAGTCGGAGATCCAACCGACCACGTCAAGGGATTCCGGAAGTCCTTTCCTCTGATCAAGGAAGATCACCTTTTGTGTTTGTTGTTCCAGTCCAGCCTCACCGGACCGGCTCTCGACTGGTTCCACCGATTGAAGCCAGGATCCATCAGCTCCTTCGCAGAGCTCGAGAAGCAATTTGTCATTTTTTACATCCACAACAAGAAGCGCCATGTCACTATAGATTCCATCTTCAAAGTCAAGCAGCAAGATGCTGAGTCTCTGAGCACATTCTTTGCTCGTTTTAAATTTGAATTGCATTCCATCCAGGATTTTGCAAAGGAGCATGAGGCCTTTGCAACTATTGCTTTCTCTCACGGTCTGATCCAGGGGTCCGACCTCCACAAGTCTCTAGCAATGAAGAGACCTTCATCACTGGACGAGCTCTACCTGAAGGTAGACCGTTATATAAAGCTCGAAGAAGCCCTCACTGGGAGGAAAAAGAACCATGTAGTCAGCAACATCGAGTCTGGCTCAACCAAACGACCTTGATCGGAAGGAAAGAGGTTCAAAGCTAAGTCGTTGCCTACTAAGCAGCGAGAATATCACCGGTTCACACGACCAGCCGGTTATATTTATGAAAGAATCAACCACAACCATTGGTGCAAGATTCCTTCCTTCACACAGCTGGAGGATACATCTGGTCGGCCGTACTGCAAAGTCCACAAGGTACGGTGTCATCAGACAGATGACTGTCGCGTTCTGAAGCGCGCACTTCAGACTTGGGCCGACGAGAAAAGGCTCAACAACTGGATCCTCGGCAGACAAGAGGATTCTACAGGCAAAAGGGCGAGGAAGGGATCCAGAACCCCTCCCCGCTCACCTAAACGTCATCACAGCAAGGCCAGAACGGCCTCAATCAGTCCAGTACGCAGCAGAGGGAGTAGCCCATTCCAACGCTTAGGTCCAACAAGCGACCTACGCGACCACATCAACAAGAAGGTTGCAAACAAAGTTGACAGCGACAGCGAGTCGGACAGTCATGTGGTATACATGATTGACGAATCAAACTACACCCCGACTTCAAGGGAGAAAAAGAGACGAGTAGAACATCTTCATCACGTCTACTCAATTACTGGGCGAGCAGCTCGCTCTAACATCCCTGCCCGCCAAGAGTCCGACATCACTTTCACCTTGGACGATCTCAACAAGGTCGTTACTCCACACAACGACGCCCTAGTCGTTGAGCTCAGAATAGCGGACTACACCATCAAGAGGGTATTCATTGACCCTGGGGCATCATGCAACATTCTCATGTACAGAACCTTCAAAGACATGAGATTGCCCGATTCAGTTCTCATCCCAGATTTCACCCCAATTTTAGGCTTCAACAGTTCCAGAGAAGATCCTAAGGGAGAAATTTTGTTGCCCGTCACTGTGGGCAGGAAAGAAGACAAGGTCGTTATCACGGCAAAGTTCAGCATCTTAAACATCGCAAGTAAGTACAATGCGATTCTGGGTCGAAAGTGGATCCACGCTATGAGAGGTGTGCCATCAACATACCACCAAGTATTCCGCTATCCTGGTCCCATGGGATAATGGAACTTCGTGGAAACCAGAACGTTGCACAGGAATGCCACGGCATTATCGCAGCTGTGCCACCTTCAAAGCCATCCACCTCTGGAAGCAAGGATGCTAACAACAAAGGAAAGAGCCCGATCACAACAGAGGCTCAGGAGGGCAACAACAAGTCAAAGAGCCCGTCCAAAGAAAAGACTGAACCTGCCAAATAGCAACTACAGAAGGAGCAAGCGAGCTCCCCCAAGCTTAATCTTGGAAGTACTGATCCAGGTGTGCGAGTGAATATTGGGTCAGATGAGGACCCAAGATATGTCTATGTAGGGGCTGAGTTGGAAGAAGATAAGTTCAAAAACTTTGTAAATTTCCTTTCAACTAATAAAGATGTTTTTGCTTGGTCGTATATCGATATGCCCGGAATAGATCCATCAATTGCATGCCATAAACTACGGGTCAATCCCAATTATCGACCTGTCAAGCAGAAACCAAGAAGACTCGCTCCCAAATTTCACGAAGCCGTTAATGAAGAGATCAATAGGCTTAAACAGGTCAGCTTCATCAGAGAAGTCGATACTCCAGACTGGCTAGCAAACATAGTGCCAGTCTTAAAGAAAAATGGAAAAACAAGAGTCTGCATCGACTTTACAAGTTTGAACAAAGCTTGTCCTTATTCCCACTGCCACGAATTGATAGGCTAGTCAATCAGACATGCGGCTTTGAGCTACTGTCATTTATGGACGCATATTCGGGATACAACCAGATCCCAATGTACGAGCCTGACCAGGAGAAGACCTCATTCACAACAGAGCAAGGCATTTTTTGCTACAAAGTTATGCCATTCGGGTTACGGAATGCAGGTGCGACCTATCAGAGACTGGTCACCAGAATGTTCGACGACCTACTAGGTCGAACAATGGAAGTCTACATTGACGATATGCTAGTAAAGAGCAGTGAAGAGCAGAATCATCTGTACAATCTCGACCAGGCATTCCAAAGATTAAGACAATACAGAATGCGTCTTAATCCAGAGAAGTGTCTTTTCGGAGTTGCATCAGGCAAATTCCTCCGCTACCTAGTCACCAGAAGAGGCATTGAAGCAAACCCAGATCAGATAAGAGCCCTCATCGATATGCCAAGCCCAAAAACAAAGAAACAGATCCAGAAACTCAACGGCATGGTCTCAGCTCTAAACAGATTCATCTCCAGGGCATCAGACAAATGTCGGCCAATGTTTCATATACTGAAGAAGGGGGCTACATATGAGTGGACACCAGTGCATATTTGTCTACTCCACCAGTGCTCACCAGACCCAACGATGGTGATCAGCACAACATCAGATTTCGCGATCAGCGCAGTACTCTTCAAAGAAGAAAATCAGGTTGAACGACCTATCTACTTCACAAGCAAAGTCTTACAGCAGGCCGAAATAAGGTACACACCTCTAGAAAAGTTAGCATTAGCTCTACTTTACGTTGCATGCAAATTCAAGCCTTATTTCCAAGCCCATACTGTAAAAGTAATCACCGATCAGCCATTACGCCACATACTAGAAAAGAAAAACAAGACAGGTCGTATGGCTCGATGGGTAGCAGAACTGGGTGATTACACATTTGAGTTCGTATCACGACAAGCCGTCAAGGGCCAGGTCGTCGCAGACTTCTTAGCAGACTATCCAGCAGAGGATGTCAATTGGGAACCAGAACCTGAAACAAGGCAAGTCCAAGACAATCCTCCAGACACATGGCAGCTGTATGTAGATGGTTCCCACAATTCTAATGAAAGTGGTATAGGTGTTGTGTTAATCTCTCCTGAAGGATCACAGCTCGAGAGATCAGCTCGTCTAGACTTCTCGACCTCCAACAACGAGGCCGAGTATGAAGCACTCATCCAGGGCCTACAGATGGCCGTCGAGCTACAAGCAGATCGTCTCAAGGTGTACAGCGATTCCCAACTGGTAGTCAATCAAATTACTAACAACTACCAGATCAATGGGGTCAACCTAATCAGGTATGCTAGCAAAGCAAAGGAACTCATCAGCAAGCTCAGCTATTTCACAATCGAGCACATACCTAGAGATGACAACAGACACGCAGATTCATTAGCATTCCTAGCATCTAAGATCGAATCAGACAAACCGAGGGCTCTCACTATAGCAATCAGTGCACAGCCCGCATATCTATTCAAGGAAGAAGATGTTCATCAAATCTCCGACCTACTACAAACAACTCCAGCAGACATCCAAGGGACTTGGATGGAGCCTTTCATGGTTTACCTTCAAACTGGTGTCCTACCATCCAACAAAAAAGAAGCTAGCCAATTGCTCCACAAAGTCACAATGTACAAAATCCATGAGGGTAAACTCTTCAGAAAGTCTGCAACTGGATTGTTATTACGATGTCTGATCCCAAAACAAGGCCAGATGATATTTCAAGAAATCCATGAAGGTGAATGTGGAAACCATTCCGGTGGGCGTACCTTAGCCCATAAAGCAATCTCTCAAGGATACTTCTGGCCAAGAATGAAGGAAGATGCCAAGAAATTTGTTTTGAAGTGCAAAGAATGCCAGCGATTTGCCGATAAGCAACATCAGCATCCAAATGATCTCATTAACATCACTACACCATGGCCATTCCACATGTGGGGGCTTGATATCATGGGCCCCCTAATCAAAGAAAAGAAGTCTGAGAAGAGGTTCGTTCTAGTGGCTGTCGACTATTTCACAAAATGGGTAGAAGCTGTTGCACTAACCAACGTAACACAAGCAGATGTCCAATGATTCATGTGGGAAAACATCATCACAAGGTTTGGACTACCAAAACGAGTAGTCAGAGATAATGGCACTCAGTTCGTGGGAAAAAATATCAAGGCATTCTATGACCTATGGAAAATCGAGCATTCAAGGTCAACACCTAGATACCCACAAGCCAACGGCCAGGTCGAAGCTGCAAATCGACAGATTCTAAACAATTTGAAGAAGAAGCTCGAAGACTAGCATGATCAATGGCCACAGCAGTTAGAAAACATCCTGTGGGCCTATAGGACAACCCCTCGTACGTCAACTGGGATGTCACCTTTCAGCCTATGCTACGGAGTTGAGGCAGTTATTCCCACCGAGCTAACATTTGGAACGACCAAATCACTTCTGGTCGATACTGAACTCAACAACCAAGCCTGGTCGTTTGGGGTCGACCTCCTCGAAGAACGACGTAACCACGCCGCTATAAAGCTCGAGCAATACCAACAGAGACTCAAGCGAGCTTATAACAAAGGCGTGCGACCAAGAACTTTCCATCCAGGGGAACTAGTCCTAAGAAAAATGTTCCACAACAAAAGAAAGGACACGATTGGCAAACTGAACGCCAATTGGGAAGGCCCTTACATTATCACGAAGGTCCAGAGCAACGGTTCTTATCGTCTTCAAACACCAGAAGGGGAGATCGTTAAGAACCCATGGAATGCTTTTCACTTAAAGAAATTTTATCAATGAAATGTAAGAATCCATTCATTGCATTTCAATGTATAAATTCATTTTTGCCTTCATCTCTGCTCAAACATGAATGGCTACTAAAGGTCCAATCCCTCGACCTACAAATTATCAAAACTCTAGTCTTTTTGATAATTTAAAATTTTGTTAAGTTAAACCACCAACAACTTAACTTGGTGCATTGGTCATTCTCTTCCCACGACCCGAGCACAACTATATTGAATGTGGCCTCAAACCCAAGCAGGTCGAGCAAATGTTACTTATTGTTTGCAAATCCCATACAGGCAGACAAGACGACATGAACAACAATGCAAGGTAAATCGTAGAATTAACTTTTCACTTGATGAGAGTCTAACAATTACAGGTACAAGCAAAATAGAATTAAGGCATACAAGAGGAACTGTTTCAGTACGTCCTGCTTGCAGCCATTCATCTCGTCTACCTGCCTTCTGAACGAGCTACCAGGACTCCCTGGAAACTAGCTGGTCAGAAGGGCTTCATACAAGCTCATCAAAGTGAAAACTGACTACTGATGGTAAATACAAAGACAAAGAATTATCCACTCAAGCTCTCAAAATTACAAGGGGGCTATCAAGAATGCGCTCTGGAAGCTATGCCAAGTACAAGGAGTGCAAGAAAACATACTGCAAGAACAAGGAGTGCAAGAAGCAAACTTCGCACAAGGTTACCCAATACAAGAAAGGGGACACCAAGGATAGCTTACTTTTGCGTAGACTGGTCGCCTGAAGCATCAACTTCAATAAGGGCTCCAGCGACCTGGTCACTAGGGCCCATCGAGGCGTCCTGAGCTGGCGCCAAAGTATCCTCAACACCACCTCGCGTCTCCTCTCCTTCGGGCGACCCCGTCAGAGCTTTCGCCAGTTGGTCGCAGTAGGTCTTCCACGCCGCTTCATTCTCCTGACATACCTTCTGCCAGTACTCAGCAGAAGATTGAGAAGCAGCATTACGTTCCTTTAACTGCTCCACCGTCTCTTTCAGCGCTGCGACCTGGGCATCCCTGTCCTTAACCTTGCACTCAGCAACAATAGCAACGTCCTTCGCTTGCTCGAGCTTCTCGTTGAGCGCCTTCAACTCAATTTCAGCTTGAGCACCAATCTCAGCAACCAGACGCACCTCCTGGAAGCTGGCATTGAGCTGCAACCAGCAATAGAATTCAGACCAAATGTCAAAGCATAAACAAAAAAATGCGACTTACGATCACACTCACCAAAGACAGCGCCGCGTTTATCTTCGAGCAGGTCACCAACAAGGTCCGCGACTTCACTGCCCGGGCATCAGCGTCCAGGACGATACCCTCATTCACAGCCCGGGCAACGCAAGGGTCATCGATAGCACTGTCGTTATCGTACACGACATGCTTCTCTCCTTCACCATCCAAATAATCGAACGGCCCGGGGCGGAATGCAGACAAAATACCCTTGCCTTTCTGCAAAGGCCGAGGAGCAGTCTTCCTGGACAAAACAGACATCCCAGGACACATCACAGGCATTGAAGAAACAGGAGCTGGCATAGCTGGGAACTCCATCAGCTTAAGGTTACCTGTGAAGGACCTCTTCTTCCCAGCCAATGCACCTACTTTAGGAAGTGAGGCGGGAGGACCTGCGACTGGGGGGCTCGCCACTGCTTCAACCTGGCGAGAGCAACCAACAGACCGCTCCCTCTCCACAGGTAGCTCCCTCTCCGCAGATCGTTCCTGCCCCAGAGGTCGAACCTTATCAACAGGTCGATCCTTCTCTGACCTTCGAGGAGCACCGACAGAACGCTCTCTCTCCCCCTGTCTCGAGCTACCACTAGCCCGTTCGCCGTCACTACCTCGCGCACTGCTACCAGTTCGCCCACCGCCAGATTTGTGAACAGAAGACATATACGCTTTCTTCAAAGCTTTCCTCCTCTCGAGCTCGTCCCAAACAGTTTTTGGACCACCTTTAGGAATAAAATACTCCTTTAGGTGGGGTAAGAACGAGATCTTCCGCTCGTCGTTCCAGTTACCAACGCCGTTTAGAACGGACTTCAGATCGTTCTTCCTCACCAAATGATCGTCCCTGATCGCTGCAACAAAAATACAAAAGCGTCAAGACTAGAAACAGGAACATGGATCAGCAACCCTAGAACTAAAGACCACAAACTTACGAGCGTCATTCCTAGTCACATGACGCAACTGGATATCCCCTTCAACAATCGACCCAGTAAACAGCATGGGATCTTTCCACCATGGCTCGCTACTTACTGGATAGATCAAAGGCAAACGGTCTGGCCTAACTTGCATGTTACAGCCCGAGAGTTCAACCTTAGAGGAGCGTTTGAAGCTAAAGTGGTTTAGTACATCTTTCACAGTAATGTTCCACCTATGCAACTTGTTGAGGTCATCAATTACCCTCATATTCCGCCAGAAATTACCATTCATCTGGCAGGGGGCTCGACCAATGGCATTCAACAAGTCGACTACCAACCGAGACAATGGCAACCTCAGCCCGGCACGGAATTGGTTCAAAGTAAATACAGTAGAGGAAGGATTATTAGGTCGATAGTCAGGAGAGAGCAAACGATCTCCAAGAAATCTAATCTCCAAATGCCTAATCGACCTAAACTCATAAACCCTCCTAACAGCAAAATGCCTATGTACATAATTCATATTCACCATTCTACACATTGCACCATCGTCGCCCTCTACCATTTCATCATCAGAAGAGTCTGGCCCATGAGAACCACTACTCTGGGGGCTATCTACCTCCTCATCACGAACGGGAGACGGAATGTCAGAATGGGTACTCTCAGACTCATACTCCTCAAACCCACCACCACTCAAGTTATCATTTTGGTTATCACTAGCGTCAGACATTACTCTCAAACAATAAAGACGAAAACAGAAGATGAAAGCGAAAGAAAATAAACAATCAAAGAAAAGAAAGAGAAGAAAACAAACTTCACGAGCTCTCAAAGTTCTTCAGATCGCAAGGCAAAAGCGGCAGCAATTCAAATAAAGGCAAGATAGGTAAACCTTTCTCAAGGTAACTACAGCTTAAATACTGTAGCACGAGTAATCCCAGCCATCGGTTCGAAACAAGTGAACGGCTGAGATCGAACAAGGATCCATATGCAGTACAGTTATTCTCCACTCACTAAACGGTTCGCATCCACCGTTGGATCAATCCACGTGCAGGGCAGATATCAAATCAAGCAATACGTGCGTCAGTTGCCATAACTACACGGCTAACTGCTCGAAGAAACTCCTCCACTTCCACGTAAGAACGCCATGATTACCATAGACAGAGCTGCATGACTGCCACGTCAGCAAAATCAAAAAGCAAACTACAAATCAGCATCGACAAGTGTCCTTAGTCTTTTCAGCCCGACTTCCACAGCCGACCTAAAAAGAGGGGGCTTATGTAGGGGTACTACATACTTCAACCAATCAAAAGCAGCCACGTGGCACAATCATTCATCCATCAGGTCGCCACGCTCTCTACCTGCTAATAGCTCGACCACAGCAGCTCGACCTCATAACGAGCAGCGGCCTACTTATACACACGTGCTCTCATTCAATGCACAGAATATTCTCGCCAGTTACATAATTAAGTCACAGGGATGATCCACGCGCGTTACACATTTAATCCTCATTATGGTGGCGAAGAATCTGCAAGATCCACGATCCACGCCCTTCTATCTTCTATATAAACAGAACTACGATGGCTTGATCTCTAAGTTCAATCCCCCCGAGCTAGAGTACGTAGGCAATCTCGATCTCAAATGAGGTGCAGCCACCCCGATCTCAAACATCCCCATTTGGTCAAGTCTTCCTAGCGACCTGACCCAGTTAATGCATTAATCTAGAAATAGGTTAATACATGTATCTTTCTAAATTGTTGTCATTAAGAACCATCATAGCTTCACCTAATCCGCAACCAACATCAGCAAGAATTTCATGATCATTGTAATAGGTAACAACCTGAACAATAGCACGAGCACGATGAGTAGGGTTACCACTCTTAAACACTTTCCAGAACCAAAACACACACCACCACAACCCAATTGCATCATTAAAGCAACTTCAAAAAAGGTAGCAACACCACCACCAGCAAATTAAACAACTGAAAGCGGCAATTTTCTTTGCAAGGTGAGAAACTTCATCATCATGGTAACGTAACATCCCAATAGAGATTCATAAAAAGGAATGGATATTCCGAATTGTGGAAGAAGATGATATGAAAATTATGGAGAAAAGGGAATGGAGATTGAGTATATAGAAGAGAGATTCTAAAATTATGTAGATGAAGAAAAGATTATGTGAAGAGATCCGTGAATTTCGATTTTTTAATCCGATATCTTCGAAATTATAAAAATTCGGGTCGAAATGGGAAATTTAATGTTTCAAGTAGAATCGGACCTATAATCCAATTTGTTTTCTTTTAACACAACATAATTCATGCAATATCTATGGATATCCCCGACATAACTCAGTATCCCCAACTATAATGCAATTATGCAAGCTTCATCTTCATTATTGTAGACCAGCTTAAAAAATGCAGAGTATACACGCCCTCCCTTATGTTCAAACCAAAAACAAATATTAATACGTATTGAAGTTTTCTATGAAAATATTTTAAACAATATTTAATATGTACAATAAAAAAAAAAAAATTAGAGTCTTATGGTTAATAAGGTGAATTTGCTAACTATGGGTTAGATTGAAACATACTTATATTATCGAACTCTAGACTTTAAATCAAGTAGGTGGGTAGTTAACTATTACCCACTTATCAAAAAAAAAAATGTTATCCACTTATCAAAAATAGATGTTCACTGGAGGTTAACCGTAAATAATGTATAAGAATTTCCTAGTTTCTTCCAAAACAAAACATTATGAAGTTTTTCGGCTTTTATTCATTTATTGATATCTCGTGTACCTTACTATTTTCAAAAGAACGTGGACATTTCCTCCGCATGATGGAACATAAAACATTGCTTTCAAAACACAGTCAATGATAGCCCGTTGGGCGCTTTCCATATCAAATCCAGCATCCTTCACTCTCCTTAGAATTAATATCTGGATCAATTGCACCGGAACCACCTAATGCATAATCGCATTCGAAAAAAATTATATTTTTTAACCAATACAAGGACAAAAAAAGAATATGATTCTAACCCACAGATAATAAGTTCTGAGTCATGAGGATTATGAGATTACACATAGAGGGGAAAAAATAAGTATATCCAGACGTCTAACCCTAAAAACTAACAATATTTTCATAATATCTTTCTCTGACTCAAAAATTTTAATAAAATTTCACGACTAAATTTCTAAAACTTAATTTAAGTAAATTATCCTACTTCTTTGAGTGCCCCACTCAAAACTAATTTCTAGCTCCGTCTCTAAGTGTGTGTGTATGTGTTTGGCAGGGGTCAACAAACACCACATCAATTTAAATTTTATAGTTTTTAAAAATTATGATAAACAAAAGACCAATATCAGTGTAAAGACAAAAAAATATTTATTATATCCATTATATATCATATTTCTATTATCTATTCTATTAATTCTATTAACTATATTAACGTAAAGTACACCTTTAAGAAAAATGTCTATCTCCAAATTAGTTGAAATTGATAGCCTAATTGAAGAGATTTTTTTTTCTTAAGGGTGTATTCTGCTTTAATAGAGACAAATAGATTGCATACCAAAACAAAAAAAAAAAAGAATGTAAAAAAAAAAAAAAAAAAAAATGGTGATATGGGCTTTTATACATTCATTCAATGGGCTTATATTAAATGTGTTAATAGGTCTAGGTGGTGGATGTATATTATTGTAGTCGTCCCGAGTGTAGACCAACATGTGAAAATTAGTTTCCTTAATCTATTATACAGTCTGGTGGTGTAGGGATTACCGATATATATTTTAAATTTGCCTTTAGCCATCGATTGTGCCAAATCATTTTCTATCTGGATAGAGTTACCATCGGCGAATTCGCCAAGCCCCTCAAATCTTGCAATCTTTGGTGACTTACAGTTGCCATTTTGAAACCCCAAACCCTAGAAAGTAAATGCTAAGAAAAAATATAAAAGAAAATAGAGGAGAAAGCGAGACAAAAGTTTAAAGTTTTGTTTTAGGTCCACTTTATTGTTAAGATGGGAGTTGATTATGCATGTAATTAGGTCATTTTATATTATTATGTGTTATAAACTTCATTGAAATTCTCTTCAATTAGGTTATCAAATTAAGTCAATGTATCAAGATTTTAACAAAATTTTAATATCTAACATGAATTCGACACAAAATTAACATATATTTTTATACCATTGGTATGTAATAGGAGGTGCTTAATTAATATTTAGGTCATTCAGAGCTTAATTTTGATGATCTCAATTCTGCTTTGATTCATCCACAACCCACCATATCAAGTTCCACACTCATAAAACATCCTTGCCAAAAACTCTTTAATCCAAAGAGGTTATCTTTGACAACTAATCTCTTGAAAGCAATGGTTATAGCCCCAAAATCCTGATTGGGAATAAACAAACTAGAGATAGAGAACCAAACCACTAAAGATGAGGAAGAAGGGAGCATACAAGTGAGGAGAGATATAACAAAGGTTTTGGAGGTTATTTCGTCTTTTCGCTCGATTAAGTAATTCACTTTCATTCTGCCATATTTGTTTTTAAAAAAAAAACATACTTTATTACTTCAAATTAAATAAACCAATCATATGCTTTCTGAATGAAAGCGGACTCCATTAAAAAAAAAGAAACATCTGGAGACTATTCCACCATAATTCAGCAATCTATGAGGACATAGTTACAAGTCTTTGGGGGTATAAATAAAAGATATAAAATCAAAAGCATTACACTACCCCAATATACCTTGACACACATAATGAAATTACTAAGAACATTCCCAATGGGAGATGGATTGCGGGGGGGGGGGGGGGGGGGGGATAAATCCACCTTCAAGCACTGGTGTTAGTTTCCCAATGGGGAGGTGGGGGAGTTCACAAACAGGCCACCCAGGTGAGTACCAAGGTGGGGAAACTCACCTAGGAGGTCACCTCCACTTAATGCTTTGGACGACACTCCTAATGTCATTTCACCTTAAAGTTTTTTTTTTTTAGGAACAAAGTGAAGGCATGAATCGAATCTAATGCAAGAGGAATCAACCAATCTCTGTTTTATCTTAGGAACAAAGTTTTTTTTCCAAGTATTTTCCTCAAGACTAGGACAAACCTTCTCATAATCTAACAAATAAATCAAATTCTTCAACTTGTACATAGACATTTTAGCTTAGTAATTGTGTGAACATTGGGAAGGATCAGTAAATCCATTAATCCAATGTGGACAACAATTCATACCTCCAAGAGTACAACTACTATCCTGTGTGTGTTCTAACAATCAACATAGTTTTCAAGATTAATTAGTTTATTTTTTCAGTAGATTTTTAATAGAGCTTTTTAGCTATATAAATTAGCAGACCTGAAGCAAATCAACATAAAAACAAAATCCATAGAAAACTTGTAAAAACATTCTAAACATATTTATTGAGACATTTAATCAAACACATTCTAAACACTATGTAAATAGAGAATTAAACAAAATTTTAAATGCTCTTACCTTTTCATCCATAATATAGTATGTCACATGAGTTTCCGGTGATTTACAAAGCGATGGGTGCTCATTTGGATCAATCGAAGGTGAGAATACTAGTGGTGGAATAGGTTGATATTCATTCATATCATCGGTACTTTGATTGCTAGAAAAAAAAATTCGATGTCATTTTCCTTCTTCCAAGCCATCTCGAATGTTTTTTCGGTGATGTGGGTGGTTGATCACGAAAGAATGAAATTATACTAAATGAAAGAACTAAAATCTAATACTTATAAACTTAGATTACACAAAATATCCAGGATCGAATATGCATAAGGTATTGGTCACAAAATAAAATAATATAAATAAATCATACCTTTGAATATCTTCTAATTCATACAACTTAGACCATAACTTGACTTCTCTCAATTTCTCCTTAAATCTACCTAGGTGATGGTTCCTATATTGTAGAGATTGAGCATTGAGGGGGAGCTATGGTGTATAGTACTTATATAGTCTTCCATCAAGACCTTTGAGTTCTTCACAATAATGAACATTACTAATAAATAATAGAGATTAATAATGGAAAATCATACTGCCACCCCACTATTTTACAAAGAGCTATCTCGTGACTTGAAAACACCCCACATAATATTATGTACACTTTTAAATCAAAATGTGATAAGAACCACCCAGAACTAAAACTACAAAATGGCATCTTGTTTACTTGCAGCAGCCATCAGTTCATCACTACAGATTATTGTTAATACAATTACAGAAACAAAAATTAACAAAAATTAATTTTATTTTCATACGAATCTTTTCAAGTATTAATTTTCAAGTACCCCATTTGATCTCTCTCTTTCTCTCTCTCTCTCAACACTCAAATTCTTCGTTGTTGTTTGAAATATAAGAATAAAGAGAAATTTAGAAAGTTAATTTTAATAAAAATACGAAGATGTCGAAGTTTAAGTTGATCCAATTTAATTTATTGAATGATAAAAAATTTGGTTGGGATTTGCAGCGGTTTCTAACTAAATTCTGATTTGATGAAAGATTCTTTAGAGACATGAAATAGTGACGTCGAGCTTCACTGTGATTGAGATCATTTAAATCAAACCCTAATTTCTTAACCACTACTTTGTTTTTGGGAAATTGATTATGATTTTTCAAAAAGAAATAGACACAACAAGATGAATTCTGATTTCTGTTATTTGTGATTTTTCGGGTGGCAGCTCTTAAAATAAAGGTGCCTTAAAATAAATTTATATTTGGGTTGGGGGGAACTAAAGGTATCGGATAGCTGAAACAATGGGCGCGTAGTCACAGATTTCTATCCTCCTGGCTATGGGTGCTCTAGATTAGCATATGTGGGCTAGCTTAAAGCTAGATTAGCATAACCTGATGTTGCGGTAGCAGGCTGATCAGGATGTATTCATTGGATCCAACATAATAAAATTTTACTTATCAAAAATATAAAAAAGTATGGGATAGCTCTTGGTAAAGAGCGGGGTGGCAGTATGATTTCCCTTAATAATACATAACTTATATTAGAATCCGAAAAACCAAAAGACTTATCAATTAAATTGGACTTAAACAAATGGTTATTGAGCCATAATTCTAACAGATCATCCATTGGAATCAAGTTATGGAAACAAAGAAATCAAAACACCATACTCAAGCTCTTTGTACTGCTAATGTAATGTTTACTCGAATTGATAATGTCGTGCGAAAAAAACCCAATAAGTGAAACGACATTGCTAATGCCATATGTGCATAAGCCCAAGCTCAAGATCCAAATGATATTATTGTGTTGTGTCAAGTTTAAAAGCCATACGACATGTCTTATGTCGTCCGAATTTAAAATCCACCTCCCGATTGGGAAATACCCACCTTTCCTTGCTCCCAACAATGGATTTTGTGTTAGAGAAGGTAGAATTCCATGATATAGCGCTGATGTGGATGTGGATTTACCTACCTCCTGTTGAGAAATGCTCTAAGAATCCAACATATAACAACATAATCAAGAGTTTTTCCAAAACAAAATGGAGGTTGCATGACTGCCAAATCCCTAAAGGTATGGGTTACTACTCACTCTATATGATTCGGTTTTTTGGTATGTCGAATATTAACAACTTAGAATATCCATCAAACGCACTTTTTTTTTTTTTGAACAACCAAACTAGTTTTCTATTTATATCTGTAATCTGAGTACAAAAAGTTATACACGACGACCGTAAGGAAGTAAACTACAATGCATAGTTTACATACCAAGATCAAGAGAACCTAACATAAACACACTACTGTACTATATATACGTTTTCCTCAAAATATGTACTTTAGGCTGTGATCATTCATTGGTCACCCTTACCTTGGCTACTGGCATCCACCTCACAACCAAAATTTAATAAACACGTTATCTTGGATAAAATCTTAATTAAGTAATTTTGGGGGACGACTATGTATTTTAAGCTTTTAGCAGTGAGACAAGGGTATTCTAGGCATTCAAAAAATTGTTTGAAATTCGACAAAGAGTAGAAATACACTACGGTTGTGTTTGGTTCAGGGAATTAAGATTTCGGGAAAACAAAGGGCACTGTTGGAAAAGAGATTGATAAGAGAAAGATCGCACGCACAACAGGGAGACAAATACAGACAAAGATGAACGGAAATCAAGAGAAAGATAAATACTTGTCGATTTTGTCTGACCAGTTATGAAAACTGGTTTCTATTTTCTAAAAAAGAAAACCGCTTTCCTTCCAATTGCACTACATCGGAATCTGTTTTCCAGATTTTCAGCCAAAAATTAGGTGGTTTCTTCATATTTTCCACGAATCCAGATTCATGCGAACCAAACACAACTGTGGGTGTAAAAATTTGATCTACAAACTCGAGATGTGTATTGATTAATCGAACAGTTACAAAGAAAGCCTTGTACAGACTAAGATGGGATGGTGGTATACAATGAGATTGGACTTGATGAGGATCAGGCTGCCTACGTATCCAAGAAGATGAACTTGGAATCAAGTCTCTGCTTCCACTAAGCTCTAATGGAGTTGCTCAGTGAAAGACTCGTAGTTCAGGAGGTTAAGGACTCCTATATTTGTAGTAGACCGGAGGAGGCTGGCTTAACCACCCCTCCGGTTTTGACTTCATGAACTCAGATAGTTCAACTGTGAAGATACTCCCGCAGAGATAGCTTGCATGCTACTGGACAGTTATCCCTCGGTTTGAATCCCTTTTGACCAGAACGACTGCCACGTGACATCCTTGATAGGCTCTGGTTCAACCTGGGTCTTCCTTTATCTTTTCCAGCGGGCTAGAACAGTGGGTTATGTTAGCCTGGAATCTTGCTGGACTTATCTAGTTGGTTGAGACTTGGATTTGACCAAGCTTGAAAGCAAACACTTGGGCTTGACTCCTCGGACCGGAGGCCCAATCTGCATTGTATACACCCTGGCCAGGTCCTCTGGGCTTCTATGATAAACCTTTGGATGAGCCTCTGTCGCTATTTTACTTTACTGGGCCAGACCCGACTCACTTGATTGAGGTGGGCCTAGTTGATGTATGGGAGCCCACAGTTCAACTTTTTATATAGTAACCGGGACTCCACCCACTGATCGTGGACCATCCGGTGGGTTAAGATCCACAAAGCGTATGTGGACTCCTTGAGACCGGGTTGGGCCCTACCCGATAGTCTAGGCCTGGCTAGCTAATGCTTAGGTACTCCCGGTTTAGCTTCTTATACAGCCACCGATGACACCTGTCGGGTATTTTACCTAGGGTACACACAACAGCCTACAAAGAAACTCTTATTACAATCAAAGTACTAAATTTCGATTTCGGTGAACAAGGAATGACAATTAAAATAATAATTAGAAATATTTATATCAACTTTCAATATTATTGTATAATAATTTTATATAATATGAAAAGTTATAAAATTTAGTATTACAAGCTTAAGCTTTAGGAAGATGTAAATATCTATATTATTACAAATAAAAATAGTTTTTACTTAATAAATAATAATAAAATTGGACTATGCAATATATATCTGTGTTAATCTAGTATAAATTAAGGGAGATCTTAGTCACACCACACAAATCTCTCATACACCCCATTTATTTTCCAAAATGAGGTTATTTTCTGAAATTCATGCAAAATAAGAATGTTTTCCACGTCGAAATCTAAATTTGTTTTTGGAATTTTTCCAAAAAATCTCGGAAATTTAGTACCTTGATTACAACTTTTACTTATCTATTATACTATATTAAAGCTGAAAATATCCCTAACAAAATATCTCTTCAATTATCCAATCATTTAGATTGAAATTGATAGCCTAATTGAAGAGAATTTTGATTAAGTTTGGGTATATTTGTAATTACGCAAAAGTGGACCACCATCATAGATATAATCAAGCCCAATTAGATCAAATCATAGGCATAATTAAGCCCAACAAAAAAAAATTAAAAGTATACCCAATCCCAAGTATAATCAAGTCCAGCCCGTACCCAGTTGGACCAAATCATAAACATAATTAAGCCCAGTAAAAAAAATTAAAAGTATACCCAATCCCAAGTATAATCAAGTTCAGCCCGTACCCTAAGAAAATACAGTAAAACCTCGATAAATTAATAGCCTTGGGACTGGAGAAATTTATTGTTACGACCCAAATTTAAAAAAAAAAAAAAAATAAACCCAGGCCGCAACAATTTCTAACTCAAAAACCAGATCCAACAAAAATCTTAAATAAAATACAATGAAAAAATCCAAACGATAAAAGTACACCTGATTCCATCCTATTATACCACATAACTTACGCCAACAAAATACATGAATGAAACATCTAAAGATCTCTACTGGTCCCAACAAGCGGTCTGTCACAGCTCCATAGCTCTAACCTCTCCTGCCTGCATTCCAAATGGAACACACCCACGTGCAAAACAAAGCAACATGGGTCAGCATAAAAGCTGGTATGAGTAAACAAGGGGGAAATCTATTCCCACAAAATAATATAATAAATATAAATTTCCAACATATGATTAACAATATAATTAACCTTAAAGAACAATTTTTCCATGCTAAGACAATAAGCATACGCCAACAACCATATCAATTCCATTATATTAAAACTCTTTATCCCTTATATAATTACATGCTTAGTCCCATTATCTAAGTCCCATTATCTAAGTCTAATTTCTCTATTTATAATTTTAATTGATCGATAATACAAATACATTACCTAAGCAGCAACTGCCTTTAAGGATAGGTCTATCCACCTGCACAAAATAAATTAGTTGACCTATCCACCTGCAAGATAGAGTTAATACATAATAGGCAGATATAATAAAGGTAAACCAAATCACATATATGTTACGTGTTATCTAATACTTTGTATTAATCTGAAAATATATTCTGTTAATTTAAACCATGAATACTGACTCATTCCAACTCTTCATAGTTTGCAATCTACTAAAATGACAAGTCCAATTATGACTAATAATTTTCATAATAAATAAAACAACGCAGTTCTTCCATATAATCATAGTTACCACCGATTCATAATCGAAGTATATAAAATTTACCCCTACCATTAATTAACACCAAGCACTGCAATACCATAAGCCTTAGCACACTAGCAAACAACGAATCCAAAATCACAAAACCACGTCCTGGCCTCTAGCCGGTGCTCGGGTTTAATAATCATAAAATCACAACCTATGCCCAATCACTAGTACACCTCCCACAGGATGCACTCCACACATTTGTCATACCCACACTGCACCAGTGTGCCTTGATCATGGTTAAGAACCTCTACGCGGAAACCAAAACCCAAGTGGGTGCTCACCTACAAGTTTTGGCTAGCCTCGACGTATGCGTAACTCATGATCTCTAATAGCTCCCTTGAGCTTTCTAATGTGGCGCCCAAACCAACCTCGAAGGCTATAAAGGTCTGAAAGGTCAGTTCCGCAGGCTAAGCCGTCTAGGAAATACCCAAATATAATCCAGGAGTCAACCCGCAGGCTAAGCCGTCTAGGGTGATAATTAATTTCCTTAACCTAATTCCAGAGGTGCGGCAAATGTACTAATGCTTGGGCGACTATCGAAACAACTAAAGCTAAACAAACAACACTCGACAAAACAATTAGACACGTCAACTTCGCATTTCCAGTCCATTTCCATATTTCTCTCAAATTTTCTGAATTAATCTAATACCATCCATGGTATAATAAGCCACTCCAAGGCATTTATAAAAATCTTCCAAAGTTCAGCAATATGACAAAACCACATATATAACTCTTATGCTCTACTGCCATAAAAAAAACAAGCCTATAAAACTAATATTACATCAAATCTACATATACTGTACTGCTCTAGCTAAGAGAAAATAAAACTCCACAGCACGACAATTATCGGACATCTATTCTGTCTATTCAAAAACAATACAGTAAAACAAAACCATCTTCATGTACTTTCAATGTATAAATTAAGACATGCAATACGACGACTTCAGTCACAGTAAACAATTTATTCTTAATGGAACCAAGTCCAAGCTATTGCTCGTCAACTTCGACTCGGTTTATAGTTTTCAAAAGTTTTCTTTTAAATAAAATTTCTTTTGTCCCAGTATACTTAGAAAACCAAAAAAAAAACAAAAGTTTTCCATATATAAACATTTATCTGCTTACCATCAATATAATTTCTGCACATGCATTAAGGTGAGAAGAACATGCATCACAGTGATTTCATGGAATCGAAAACCCGACACTATAATATAACCGTTGCGCTCATTACACTAAGGCAATAAAGATCAAATTGATTACTAGTATGCTAGTCAATCAAGCTTAGACAAAAATGAAATCATAAGTAATATAATAACAAAGTAGTTTAATTGATGGAAATTCATTAATATCAAATTAACTAAACAAAAACTAAGTTCACTCACTGTTATAAAGTTCATGCATGTCCTTTCTTCTTTCTCCTCTATTATGTAACTCCACTCGCAGCCGATCTCGACACCAATACTGTTTCTTCTTCTTCTCAACCTCTGCAACTACTATTATTTGCACTGCTTCTTCTTCCTCAATTCTGGTCGCCGCCACTCTCCCTCTTTTATCTTTTTTCTTTTCTTTTCGTAAAGGGTTTCCAATCAATAGCTCGTGTATATATAGACATCGATCTAATTGAAGTCGGTTAATCTAACGATTATTAATGAATCCAAATCTGATTTGATCGTGTTTCCGAACTTCATAAGCACAAACTGTTTGTGGGTTATAGTTCTCCGTTCCTTGGTTTATTAAACCATAGTCCCTCCAATTTATACTAATTATTAATAAACCCTTGACCCAAGGACTTGCATTTAATTATTTTATAACTTAAAATTAAATTTAAATAAACATTAAAAATGGGGTTTTACATTTATTAATTAAACGAGATATTAATTCATCATCGATTAATTAATAAACTATTAATTTACATAATTAACAGTATATTTTCATGTATATCCTTCTTTTTGGAGGACTAACATGATGAAGCTGGACAATCGTTTTATTCTAGAACCCATTCCACGAAAAGAAGCACTAAAATCGATAATGATAGATATTGGAATAATTTCTTCTTGAACTAAAAAATGCAACACCAGATTAACTCATCACACTACAAAAATTCAGAGATGAGATTCAAACCAAAATCAATTTTGAGAAAAAACAAGCAACAATTGACTTTTATTATAAAAAAATAATAATAGCTAACTCGATATAGTAACCCTTTCATAAGTAATTTCACATTTTAAATACAACCACTTTCATAAGTAACTTAACTCGAATTCTTTATAGGTAATAAACTAAATTATCACCACTAGATCTAATACCATTAATTGACTACTATTGATAAAATGTCCTAACTCGAATTTCTTTCAATTCAACAATTTTAACTTCAGTAAGTTTACCAGTAATCTTTTTTAAATAAGTAGCTAAATAATTATCTGGTGGAAGTAGTGATTTACAAGTATCTCCAAGATATACATTGAAATCACCAGATGATTTAGACCAAATCATGGGCATAATTAAGCCTAATAAAAAAAATTAAAAGTATACCCCATCCCAAGTATAATCAAGTCCAGTCCGTACCCAGTTGGACCAAATCACAAGCATAATTAAGCCTAATAAAAAAAATTAAAAGTATACCCAATCCTAAGTATAATCAAGTCCAGCCCGTACCCCTAAGAAAATAGTAAAACCTCGATAAATTAATAGCCTTGGGACTGGAGAAAATTAATAATTAAACGAGATATTAATTCATAAGATGATTAGTTTGTGTAGTTACAAAAATATCCATTGAAGATAATAACCTTGATAAATGAATCACTACTAAATTACTACTGTATGTACAAGTAGTAACCTCAAATTACTACTAAATTACTAAATTAATTGAAGAGATAAATGAATCACTACTAAATTACTACTAAATCACTACTTCCCTTAATTTGTGATCTAATGTATGTACAGTCAAACCTCGATAAATGAATGTTCGATAAGTGAATAACCTCGCTTAAGTAATAAATTTTTCGGGTCCCATTTCAAGATTTTGTACTAAATTAGTGTTCGATAAATGAATAACCTCGCTTAGATAATATATCTTTTTGGTCCTAAGGGTATTCATTTATCAAGGTATTAGTGTAAATGTGTTGCAGATGAGACTATATAAAAAAAGGTCGCAAGATTCACACAGACATAGATTGTATGGTTGCCTTCCGAAAAGGCTTAATTACATGGGCCAAAGGGGATCTCTCTGTCACATTACAAATAAGCCATCTTTATCATCATAATAATTTGCTAAATATTTCGAATTTTCAGGATGTTAACTGTTACAAGCCAATTAAGAGACGCTCGACTGCTAATGGACTACTGTGAAAAAATTGTTTCCCAAAGTGATGAAGCCTCAACAACCGAGCCAGACCAAATTATAATTGAGACTTTGAGAATTGAGAGTGCTGCAAAATCCCACTCTCCTAGATATTTTCAATTGCTTTAGATTTAATTTTCATGTATATATAATAATCATTCAATTTCATTACTGAAAGATTTATAATAATTCTAAATGAAATCATATCAGATCATAAACTTTTAAAACGGGTTAAACAAAATATTACAAGTTATAAACCAAAAGCAACATAAACCCCCCCCCCCCCACATAAAAAAAAAAACTCTAAAACAATCAGAATACACGGGCCTAAGGACTAGTTTACTAGTAAATGAAACAAACCCAATATCAGGCCTTGAGCCCAATAGTAATAATTTGGGCCTTGTTTGTAATGATGGTTGAGTATTTACAAATGTTAATAGGAGTTGAATCAGTAATCTTGTTTTCTTTCTCTCTCTAATGTCTCTTTACTCTTTAGTCTTTTCTATTACATTTCTGCTTCTTCTTCAATCCAACTAAATTCTCAATCCAAACCCTAATCTGATCTCAGATCATAATACCCTAGATTCCATAAACATCAACACAGAAGAAGAAGAAAAAAGAAAGAAGACCACATCTCAATATCTCATCTCATATCAATTCAATCCTTGTTTATACTACGCTGGTAAGAATTGAACACTCTGGAATCTTCTAATATAGGGTTTTTGATTGAATATTTCTTGGCAACAATCTTTAATTGGATTTGGTTATTGAAATTTTGTAATAAGTTAATTTTATTATGATCTAGTTCTTATCAATTTGATGATCTGAATATATATACGCGAATGATTTTTATTATGAGATAATTGACAGATACCCTTTTGGCAATTCAATCATTCTGTTATCACCCAAATAGACAAAAGCTATTGAATTTTTTTTTATCCTGGTTTTGACTAAATATTTGTTGCACCAAACAATGGGCACCGTCTAGGATATGATATTGATAACCATTAATGTTAACTAAATAAATTTGACGAAATCTTCAAAGTAGCTGTACTTTAGATTTTTACTTATGAACTTGTAGAATGTACTAGTTTGGATTGACATGATGATACATTTCAGTCTCTTTGATACCCTCATCTTTGGTTACTAGTCATACAGAGTTAGGACGTATCCCTTATACACATTTATTTCTTTGATTACATTTTAAGGAAATGGCATGAACTCTATTTTCTTTCTCAACTCACTGGCGTCATGATTATTGCTTTGAAAGGCTCCCTTGAGCCACTAGAAATTTTGAGAATTAGAATAGGTTTTTGACGATCTCCTTGGAAGAGCCTGGTTCACGGGGCTAACTTAGATAGCTCTCTAAATACACGTCGTATTACTGCCATAGTCTTTTTTGTTCCCAAAGTATCTAACTGGATTACTTAGCTCTTATTTTCTGCCCAGGCCTTTTAAATGTAGGTAGAGAAGCTTTGCTAGTGCTAACCTCAGTAGAACTAAGACTTCAAGCAATAAGTCATTATCCAGGGAACCTACTCAAGATTGGAGTACTTAGCACTGTTCAAAGTCTGGTAGCAAAGAACATTTCAGTAATTGTTTTGTTTCAGAATTATCATCCTTATTTTCATGATTAAGCTCTATCACCCAAGCTTCTAACCCGGCATTTTCGGCCTCCTCAACAAGAAGGTGGAAACAAGAAAGGAACTTAAGTCTCTTGAGGTCTTTGGGCTTGTACTCGCCATTATCCATCCCCACGCTCAAGTTTCTTTGCGACTCTGCTAGTTTCTGGCACAGCCAACCTTGTTTATTTTGTGCTTTAAGAAGAACCAAAATGCTTGAATGTTTGAGATGTTTAGGGACATCTGGATGGTATCCGTGGATTTTCATTCTGTATGGTTACAGGCTCCTGGTACCCTATATCACACACAAAGTCAAAGCTGGTGTACCTTGGCGAAGCCAATTCTATGTGCTACACAAAATTAAGCTGCTACGAAATCCAAAACTTTATTTTTGAACTCCTCAGTCTTGATTTAGAAAAGGGGAAATATAGAAAAGGAAGGGGCTGACTGGGCATGAGACCCTATAAATGTGTTTATTGTGGAAAAGAAGGACAAGCGAGAGCGAAACAAAGTTTTTGTGCATCTTTAGTTTATCTGCATGTGTGGTTTTGGGTAACCTTGTCTGCCGCATTTTTCCGAGTAACACTTAGGCAATAGGATAAAAATTTCCAAATAAATGATGTTGTAGTCTAATATATTAACCTTGTCGTTTTTCCCCCCTGCAGTCAGTCCTTGTTGTTTATTCTTTTTGTTTGTTTATATTTCAGTTCCTGAGCGTGATCAAGATGCGCAGGAGAGTAGGAGGTACAAATAGGAATGAGTCGGCTTTGACTCGTTCAGTAAATGCGGTATTTGAATTTGTACGTGTAGCCGAGTTCGAGATCCTCTTCCTGCTCTTCTTCGTCATCGCGTTTCTCATATTTAAAGATCTGACATCCAAGCCAGAATACAATCAGATCTTTGTGAAAAAACCTGGTGGTGACTCCTTTTGGCCTTACGGGTAGTCAACCAAGTTCTTCATATTGATGATTCGGGGTTCAGATGGTACGTTTAAATGTTGAATATTTAGTATTATACAAATATTTGGATATACAACTTATCAATTTCTTGTGTTTTGTTCATGATCAGTTGAACTACTATGATTTTTAAGTTATGTGAATCCCGCAAATTCAAATCTTACGAAGTGATCAAGATTTCATTCATGAGAACCAGTAGGATATATACATGGTTGTATGATGAATAACTAATTATAGTATATAGTCAAAGAAATAGGAGATATCAGACATTTGGGTATGTCTTTATCTTGTAGATGGTTGATCTGGCATGCTGTTCCATTACCTCCATTACCAACGATTGTGTTTATACTAAAATCATTTAAGTAGAAATTCAAAATTAGACGTGAGTTCTGATGTATTGCATGTGGAATTGTGGATTGTATAAAACAAGAAGGAGAGACGTGTATGTTCATTTAATTGTGTAGTGTTGGGTCATTTATGTAGTCTCGTACCGAGGCCATATAGAAAGTAAGGATGATCGTCTCTCATCAGTATCACAATTCACAAGTCCTTTTAGATATCTGCAGTCAAATGCATCTTAAGACTAGGGGGTTTTCACATCTTAAACCCTTGTTTTTATAGGTGCAATGTTTGAGGCAGTTGTACTGGGGCTAACCTTGCTTTTTTCATTGGTAGACATTAGAAAGTATTCCTAGTAAGGGAATAGTTTAAGGACCCTTTTTAATTTCTGGATGCTGCCTCAGAGTCTACCAAGTAAAGAGCTCTGAAAAACATAGGAATGTGTCCCAGTTGAATAAAACACAAATCTTAGTCAAAATACAAATGGCTCGACCCATTAGTTAGATCTACCTTATTTTCTCCACTGTTGTTTAGTGTATTGAGTATTGACATAAACAAAAATCAGTGAGGCCTTAAGGCTCAAGACCCTCGTGAACTTCACAAATATTGTGAAGGAAAGTTCTGACACAGGGCTACACTAGCAAGGACTTTGATTTGAATTTATATTCCAACCAAGCGACTTGCGGTTTTTTTGTGTGATTAAGGTCAAATTATTTCTTTTATGACAGCATAAATAAATCAATGTTATACACTGTAGTACAATGTCATAAAATGTGATTCTCAAATACAAACACAGGCCAACCAAGGTGCACTTCCTGGATCCATGCAATCCTTGTAATCTAATAACCTATAGTCTATACTATAGCTTTGCCATGCAGAGTTCTCCGGCCCCCTGATTGAGCCAGGAGCCATCATCTGGGTCAGCATGGACCGGGCTCAGCCACTAGGACCCCTAGAGTATTCACCAGTCACAAATCGAAATCACACACAAATAAGCCCATAAGACTCAGCCGAGGAGAGGGGGCACTGACTTGGGGCTTCTATATATTTATTTTTTTTGATATCTTGTTTTAGGCAACCTAATACCTAAACATGGGAAATCCATACAGAGATGATCTAATGATTTAGACTGCTGACCTCTCTTTTTGAGGAAGAAAATATGCATTGCATCAATAATTTTATTGTAATTTCGACAAGGGTGGTCAATGCATGTGTACTAAACAGTGACTATATATATAGTAACACAAATGCATGAAAGGATCTTTGACTCCTTACTAAGAGGATAATGGTTTTGAATTGAGAACCATGTGGGGATTTTGATATTATAAGCTTATAGTCCTGTCTTAATTGTACAGCAAATTCTGCCACCAAAAAAAAAAATTGTACAGCAAATTCCATGACATCTAACATAACATGCCAAAAATGATTTAACAATTGATGAATAAAGATGATTCTTCTCCTAATTTGAATCAAAGTATGAAATGATATGTAGCATCATAGAGTTTATTGGTCATAATGACGACTCCTAGTTGTCATCAAAATGAAAATCTATGCCCCTGCTTAGGTATGTTTCACCATACAAATGGGACCAACACTTTGCTTGAACTCGTATTACTACTTTACTAGCTAGATCTAAGGTGGTGATGAAACTACAAGCTAGAAGTTTTAAAAGTTTTGTGGGGATGAAACTACAAGCTAGGAAGTTTTGAAATATTTGCATTGGACCACCTTAGTGTTGAGTCAAATTCAAATTCCAATCAACATGATTTGCTCCCATCTGCTCTGCATTTTGCAAACAAGAGTATATTTTTTTTTTTCAAGAAAACACAAGAGTATGTTATTAAGTACAGGTATACAACTGATACTGATCGATCAGTACGTAATTAGTTAGTTTAAGTTGGATTAGTTTTCAAACTGTAGATTAAGTCTTTCACTTATAATTAAGTTCCTGGAATATAAAACCATCAGTGAGGTTTCAAATCCTCCAACAACTTTGTAACCATTTCAGACATTATTGTAGTAGCATTGGTATCAATCTACATCAAATTTAGTAACTGATTACATTCATGAAAACACAAAACTGCTCCCTCTAATCTTAATCTACTTAAAGCTGGGATTTTACCATCAAAGACATATTTAGACAAGCTGATCAGGGAACTCTACAAATACTTGTACAGTCAACAATTGTATACATGCGAATGAGCTTGTGGCTCAATGGTAGCACCCCTCTTACAAAGTGGAGAGATTGTGAGAAATTTTCACATGTAATTTAAAGGGTAGGGATCCCCTCAACCTTGCTTGCCAATAATTAAAAAAATAAATAAATAAATAAATAAAATAAAAATAAAATATTTGTATACATAGACATACACTGATATACACAAATGTTCCATTCTGTCTTCAACCATTATTTCTTGTGCATGTGAACTAAATAGAAACACAATTTGATTGATTCATATGTTACAGTCATATGGAAAGTAGTCACAATATAAATTATTTGGTCCAATATGCCTTTTCCCGCACCTTTCATAAATCAACATTGTCGTAGTTGTTTTAACGTTACAATCTGTGGATGAGGATGACCCCATTGGTCATGAACCTTTAACCTTTTCATGAAATCAATATTGAGAGATGGGTGGAAATTTGATTGGACTCATCACCCTCATTGAAGTATATATCTTTTGGTTCATCTTTCTATTGCTACCCCACTATTTGTTGTTTTTTGGGGGGACTTGCTTTCCCAGGTAATAAACAAACAAAGGCAAAGAGGGCCACATTGTATGGTAGAGGAAATATATTATGCATTGAAGTAGCTATCAAAGTTGGCATGAGCAACCCTTTGTTTTTGTTTTGGGGAAGAAGAAAGAATCTTTCCTTTTTGTTGAATACAAAACTATGGGTGGCAGTGGCATTCAAGAATGCCTTACAAACATTCAGCTCGATTCTCGGCTAGTTTTGGTCTTCAAGGCACAAGGAGTTGAAGACATGCTCTTGAGATAAGCTACAGTATAAAATATTTTCATCATTTAACAAAATATTTAACTAATTATGTTTATTATTTTGAAATGAGTTTGGTTGAACAAAATTCTCTCCACAATAATTTTCCCTTCTTGGCAGTGGCAGGACTATTTATTCTATTATTTCACCTAAACATTTTCAAGAGTTAAGAATGATTTCATCCAAAAAAAAAACAAAGAAACCTGTTAAAATATCTTTGGTAAAAAAACACAATAATGGATTAGCATTTATATTTGAAGGTTGACCCCATTCCGATCATGTACGGTATAGCAAAACAATGATTTTGATAAAAAGTTATGAATACTTAAAAATACTTTTGGATACAGGCCCACTCAAAAATGCAATCACGTGACCTTTTTAACTCGGTTTCTGACGCCATTTTGTTTGTCTTCTTCTTCGCGATACTACCTATGCTTGTGTGTCAGTTTTACTCTACAGTGTAAATAAACTACTAAACAAGAAAAAGCAATAAAGATTAAAACCGTTTTTGTTCGTTTTCTTTACAACACCACCACTTTCATAACCGCCATTTTTTCCGGCTAACATTTCCAACTTTCTTCCGGCAAAAATGGTTATTTTCCGAACAAGTTTTCTTTTACTATTATCTTCATTATTGTTTGTTTCAGAAGCAATGACTTCTATATCTAAAGATGCAATGTCACTTTTATCAATCAAGAAAGCTATTACATTCGATTCATCAGAACTTCTTTCAAATTGGAATCTTACAGTAGATCACTGTGATTGGTTTGGAGTTACTTGTGATGAAGTTTCCGGTAGAGTAACGTCGTTAAATATTACCGGAAGTATGACTTCTTTACTTTCCGGTACACTTGCTAGTGATATTGGAAATCTTACTCAGCTGAAGTTTTTGTGTTTAGCTTATAATGCAATTCATGGAGAAATACCTGCGGAAATTACAAAGCTGAAGAGTTTACAAGTTCTTCAACTTCAAGGAAATCGATTTTCTGGTTCTATTCCTCAGAAATTAATTGGTTTTGGTGAATTAAGAGTTATTGATTTGTCTTATAATCAACTTAATGGTAGAATTAAGATTGATTTATCAAGTAGATGTGATTCTCTTATTCATTTGAAACTTTCTGGTAATTTCTTAACTGATAGGATTCCGCCGGAGATTGGGAATTGTTCGTTTTTGAAGTCTTTATTGCTTGATCAAAACATTCTTGAGTATAAAATTCCAGCTGAGATTGGTCAGATTTCTGAACTTAAAGTTCTTGATGTTTCTAGAAATAGTCTTACTGATAAGATTCCGAAAGAGTTGGGGAAATGTCGAAAGCTATCTGTTCTTGTGTTGACTAATTTGGTTGATTCTGGTGAAGGAAGTAGAAGAGAGTTCAATGCTTTTGATGGAGGGATTCCACCTGAGGTATTTTTGCTTCCAGAGCTTCAAGTTATTTGGGCTCCTAGAGCAAATTTAGGTGGTCGAATACCATTGAATTTGAATTATTTCTGTAAGCTAAGACAACTTAATCTTGCGCAGAATTATGTGACTGGTTTTATACCAGAAAGAATAGGATTTTGTAAGAATCTTACTTTCTTAGATCTGAGTTCAAATGCTTTGGTAGGATCTATTCCTGCGCAGCTGCAAGTTTCTTGTATGTTTTACTTCAATGTGAGTCGCAATTCATTATCTGGTAATTTAACGCTATTTACAAAGGCTAGTTGCAGTAACAGTAGTCAAGATATTAATTTCTTCCAGGAAGAATTAGTGGGGAAAGAATACTTTTCTGTTTCTCTTGGGGGTTCTTGGATCAGTAAGACTGTTAAACCACCTTTTGATGGGGTTGTCCATGATTTTAGTTGGAATAAACTTAGCGGTGAATTACCATTATTCTCATTTGGTGATGGATTCTTAAAGATTGATCATAAACCGTTGTACAAGCTATTACTGAACAACAACCAGTTCGACGGGTCTCTTCCAGGCACACTTTTTCCGTCATGTGAAGATTTACACAGCTTTGTAGTCAATGTGAGTATTAACCAGATAACAGGAGAGATTCCTCGGGACTTATTTAACTGTTTGCAGCTAACAAGTTTTGAAGCAGCTTACAATCAGTTGCGTGGGTTGATCCCACCGAATATTGGTGATTTGCAGGTGCTTCAGTATCTGGACCTACGGGGAAATAGGTTGACTGGCCCCATACCGAACCAGGTAGGAAAGATGAAGGATCTAAAATGGTTTCTTCTAGGTGGAAACATTTTCAAAGGAGAATTTCCTACTCAGCTTGGCCAGTTGGCTTCTCTTACAGTTTTGGATCTATCAAGAAATGCTCTTGCTGGAGCTATCCCTTCAAGTTTAGCAAATGCGAGTAACCTTGAAGTATTGTTGCTAGATCACAATAGACTCTCCGGGGTAATCCCTTCATCATTTTCAACTCTAGCCAATCTTACTGAACTAAACGTCTCTTACAACAATCTTTCTGGAGATATACCATATCTTCAACACTGGGGTGACTGTAGTGGCTTCAAAGGGAATGTCTTTCTTGCGCGATGCCCTGATTCACAATCAGGAGGTCCATCTGGGCTTCCCGTTCCATTCGATGTGCATAAATCACATACTAGAAATAAGGCGAAGTTGGCAGTAATTGCGTTGGTGGCTTCTGCAGCTGTCTTACTTTTTATTCTAGTGAGTGTATTAGTTCTGGTGTCTGGAAGGAGAAAGCTTGGTAGATTCACATTTCTAAAACGAAAAGAAGTGGTTACATTTGTTGAAGTTCCAACTGAGCTGAATTACGATAATGTGGTCAGAGCGACAGGGAATTTCAGTGTCCAGTATCTGATAGGAACAGGTGGGTTTGGGGCAACCTACAAGGCAGAGCTGGTCCCAGGTTTCCTAGTAGCTGTGAAGAGGCTTTATATAGGAAGGTTTCAAGGTGTTCAACAGTTTGATGCGGAGATCAGAACTTTAGGAAGGATTCAACATAAGAACCTTGTAACTCTTATTGGCTACCACATGGGGGAAGCAGAGATGTTCCTAATCTACAATTATCTTTCTGGTGGAAATCTTGAAACTTTCATTCATGAAAATTCAGGTAATAATGTGCAATGGTCGGTAATCCACAAGATAGCTTTAGATATAGCTCAGGCACTAGCTTATCTTCACTACTCCTGCGATCCACGGATAGTCCACCGAGACATTAAGCCAAGCAACATCTTGCTTGATGAGGATCTAAATGCTTATCTTTCAGATTTTGGACTGGCAAGACTTCTTGAAGTTTCTGAGACCCATGCTACTACAGATGTGGCTGGTACATTTGGATATGTAGCACCTGAGTATGCAATGACCTGCAGGGTGTCCGACAAGGCAGATGTGTATAGCTTTGGTGTAGTGCTCTTGGAGTTGATGTCCGGGAAGAGATCTCTTGACCCATCCTTTTCTAATTATGGGAACGGGTTCAATATTGTTACCTGGGCAAAAATGTTGATAAAAGAGGGACGCTCATCTGAGTTCTTTTCCCCTGAACTATGGAGGACAGGTCCCAGGGAGAATTTACTAGGGATGTTAAGGCTTGCATCAGCCTGCACAGTGGAGTCACTCGCTATTCGCCTATCAATGATACAGGTCGCAGAGAAATTAAAACAGTTAGATATTACTGAAAGCTGATCACCAGGTCTGCGAGTTGCCGCATATTATTGAGAACTAGTTCATGAATAATATGCTGAATTCATTGACATTCAGGTCAGTTCGTTTCTCCCTCTTCTACATGTCTACTCAACCTAAAATTTGTCTTTTTACTAACTTATGCTTTGTACCCTAGAACTACAATAGGAACTCTAGTCAAAGCGATGATAACTGGCATGTTCTATCCAAAGGCAGGGAAACAGCCATGGTAGCTCTTGATACAATACTTAGATGCAGGTAATGAAATTTCCATCATAGTTTAACATTTATCACTGTTGGGCATCAACAACCTTTAAGCTTGCGTCATTTGTTTTATGGCATCCATGCTTAGTATCCATGGTTTTGTTTCATTACTTCGGAGTATACAATACGAAGAAAGTTTACGTGATAAACACTAAATTTACGTCTCAACCAATAACACCACACGAAATTCTATATACTGATACATCCTAATAAATTGCCAAAGCTACTTATATGTTATGAAAGATGCCATCTAATAGATTAGAATTTTTTGCTTTGAGTTAAGTTAGAATATGATTATAACAGGATTCTGAAAAGAAATCTTACTCTAAAAAATTTATATCTAGTGGTATGGCTGTATATTTAGTTGAATGTGGCTGTCATACTGTACTAATCTATGGATGAAGTTTCCTTTCTTTTGCTGGTAAGTGTATCAGTCAAATTAGTGATATATTTTCAACGATGATCTCAGAGTTCAGACTGTAGGCAAATGTTTGACCTAGCTCGATAATATAAGTTTTACTGACCTCGCTTAATTTTCTGACTGGGGCAGGTGCTATCGAGGTGAAGCCAGACAGGCCTAATGAACATGGCAAATAGCCAAATACTAACATATCTCCCCCCCCTTGAAAGCTGAGGTAACTGCTAGTATCTTCCATTATTTTGACAACTTAGTTTTCAAATATTAGTCAAAACAAACTGTCTAAACTACAGTTTACATGTTTCCTGCAGATTTAGTCAACAAGTGCTTTGGCCCCATGACTTAAATTAGGCACTCTGCGTAATGTTGAGCTTGCCAGGATGTAACCGTGATGAACAATTTTGGATTATGCAGCTGAGATCTACATCCTTTTAGTCCAAGTCCAATGCGGTATACAGAAATGAGATCAACATAAGGTCCTTAATTTCAACAATAGTTGAACGGCTACCTATTCAAGAACCAATTCCTCATCTAGTGTATTTTAGAGTTCATTCTTTTACAGGAGCACAGATATTGAGTATTTGATTTATGATGTCTAGTTGTATACATCAATACACACTTTCACTTCAGTAACTCAGAAAATTTTCACATTGTCCTTGGACCTTGGTCATTGTCTAGAATATTTAATCCATTTGTTGTCTTTCTTTTGGTTTGATTCTGATTTCTGATTAAGGTTTTAAGTGTCTCATCGCAAAAAAATCTAATAACTCCACCCTTCTTCCTCACTATAACCTTTCTTCTGCTCTTTCCTTGAGTACATAGTAATTCAAGGTTCAACTGTGTCACCCGAGTATTAGCTCTATAGTGTTCCCGAAAAACCCCACAATCTGCATCCATTTGCCGCGTGAAATACATGGTTTCATTTGGATTGTTTTCACCTGCTCTAGTTGACATTGAACAAAACCTTTGGGCCAACAGTCAGGATCAGTGTGATTTATCGGAATGGCTTGCGCTAATCTCTCGTGTAAACTTGGTATATCTCATGGATCAGTTGGAGCAGTAATATTCCGGCAGAAGATTCCACTGATGCTTCCTTGACACAATTTTTTTTTGGTTAATACGTCCACAAAAAAAATGAAACTTAACTACCAAAATCCAAGAACTCCCACCGTACAAGTTTGTCTGTGGAGTTAACAACAAACTACTGATTCAGCTTGAAAACCACCTGCTAAAGCTGTCATTTTGTGATTTTGCGCTCTATATGAGCAGCAGAACCCACACTCACTTCTCACAGTAGAAATAAACACTAAACACAGAGAAGAACATGGCTATTGATTCAAGTTTATGCATAGTTTTGCTCTTTTCTCTTCTTGTTACCCTTTCTTTAAGCATTGTAGCCAAGCCAGGTTGCAGCCCTAGTGGCAAAGTGAGAGGAAGAAAACCTCCTCCAGGACAATGCAACAAGGACAATGACTCAGAATGTTGCGAAGAAGGTAAACTTTACACCGTCTACGAATGTTCACCACCTGTGTCTCACAGCACCAAAGCAACATTAACTATGAACGGCTTTCAGAAAGGTGGTGATGGTGGTGGTCCATCTGAGTGTGACAATAGATATCATTCAAATGATACACCAGTTGTAGCACTATCAACTGGTTGGTTTAGTAGAAGATCAAGGTGCCATCAAATGATAAATATACATGCTAATGGAAGGAGTGTGAAAGCTTTGGTAGTCGACGAGTGTGACTCTACTCAGGGTTGTGATTCTGATCATGATTACCAACCACCTTGTCCTCATAACATTGTTGATGCATCAAAAGCAGTGTGGCAAGCTTTGGGAGTGAACGAGGATGATTGGGGTGAATTGAAGGTCATCTGGTCAGATGCTTAATTAACTATCATCATATAATAAAGTAGTTGAAGCACAAAACACCATTCATAAGTAGTGAAATCAAACAGATGTACAGTATGTTTGTTTAAATAAGGTGAATCAATTCAAGTGTACGGTGCTAATACATATTTTATATAAAGACATGCAATTGGTCACACAGAAAATAGACGCTCACACAGAAAATCTAGAACGCAGACCAAAATCGCACACATGGAAATGACCTCCACAAGTTGGGATGAAATTTCTGCACTAAGAAAACACATCAAGAAAACTTTAGAAGAGTGAAGATATTGATAGACCTCCACTCTCAAGTAATCTACTAATCTCACTTGTTTCAGATGCTGAAAAAGATTAAGTTGTCATGACTCTGTATGTAACTCTCAACTAAGTTTGGTCTCATATCAGAATTAAGAGCAATTACCACACAGTTATTATATGCACCGCCCAGTTTGAGAGCTTCTGATATCATACATGTCATGATGAACGCCGTATAGAGTATAGACAAGTTACAGTAAATCCTCACATGACGCATCCCCTAGAACAGAACAGGAGATAATGACAAGACAAAAATAGAAAATCATTGCAATAAAACTTACACCCTATAAAATTCTAAATCAAATCAGGTCAGACTTGGAAAAGAGTTAATCCAATACAAAGGAAAAAATAAATGAATTGGAATCCACAAGAGTAGTTACGAGCCATATTTGAGAAAACACTTGCAAACATGTGATGCCACATCACAAGCGCACAGTTATTGCTTGTAAATCTTGAAAATGTTGGTCATTTTTACAAACAGTGGAATATATACAATGCATACGAGAAGCTTACATTTGAAGCACTAAGGAACAACGGTGGCACCCTGTTTTGCCCTCAACACCACTTCCTCAGTGGTGGTGCCGATGATCTCATTGGCACGCTTCAGACCAACACAGTAATATCTTCCAATAGTATCCTGAAATCAAAGATTAAGATGTCAAAAGTCAGTCCTCAGAGCGATCAAGCCTGAGATAATTCACTACCATGATATGATTAAGCATCGAATATAAGTCCTCCAGCTGCCTAAATATAAAGGGGAATAGCTTTCTTTGGCCAGATATGTGTGAACCTGACAAGATTCTTTCCAAAAGTGGCACCCTTTAGCAAAGTATTGGTATTACTTTTCCCCTAAAAGCATTATCATTCAATTCTTTTGGAACGTGTCGAGGAAAAAGTGTTCTCTCTGCCTTGTCCGAAATGGCATACATGTTAGCCAGGTTCGAAGTCAGGATAATGTCAGAATCTAGTATGTGATATGTAATCCTTTTTCCCCAGGTGTTCCAAAAATGTTAAGGGTGTATCTGATTTCCAGAAAGCTGGTTATTCGGGAAACAGTTGCAAGGTAGGGTTATAGTACTCAAAGTATAAAACAGAACCCACAATCCCTTTCTTCCTCGCAAGTGTCTCTTTGTCACTCTGTGGATTCTCACCCACACCTACTTCTTCCATTTTCTGACCTCTCTTCATTTCCCAGATAGTGATTTTCCAACAAATCAAACACCCCCTGAACCATCCATGAGTTTTTCCCAAAATAAGAAATGAATACATGGAAGTTGCAAACTCCACGAGTTTCCCTTCCGATCTGGGTGTGTGTCACTATTTTTATAGCAATATGAATACCAAAGTAAGTCTCACCCGCGCAACAATGCCAAGTTTCTCCAACTTTTGTACTGCATCATCAACATCAAAATTGCATTTCACGTCAAACTCCTCCATAATTAAGTCTTCACAACGGTTGTCAAGTTCCTACATACCAAACTAAGATTATAAGATCCTGAATTCATTCCACAGTTCCGCACAATCAATATTAATATATCAATAAGAGTGGAAGCAAGAAGAACAAGAATCGTTCATACTTCTCTTGTGGCTTTTCCCTGCTCCATCAAAACAAAAAATGAAATGATCACCTCTTTTACCTACAAATCCAGATTATCTCGTCAATATTCAGCAAACACTTGGGGTGGAAAAGTTGCATTCAGCATTGCCTATCCATTTTCAACTTACTTCAATGAAGTAAACAATTTATTACTCACTTCTTGTTGGATGACATCATCACACAAATGAAGAAGAGTGCCCTTTCCACTATCCAGTTGTTTATCATACATGGATTGTGTAATTAGGTTTTGATACAGTGCCATGTTTTGCTGAAACCTACAGAAAAATGAAACATTAACCAAGTAAATCAGAGCTAAAACGGAAACTTTAAAAAGAAACCAATAAAGAACCAAAGACAGAACCACATAGACCATATAATACAACCATACATCCAGAGTGCAAAAGATGAGTAGATGGGGTGTACATACTGAAAAATAGGGGTCTATAAGGAGATATCTAATAAAATCGTATTCTATTCTTTTCTACTGTGATAGATAGCAAAAGAAGTGAACATTGTTGAAAACCAGAACCTACATTTTTTATTAATCCTCCGAAAACTAAACTATCTAGGGAAGTTGAAAAGAAGCAGCCATCATACAGTAGGTAGATCTACAATGAAAAACAATGCTCATCATGACACTGGGGACATGTGGTATTTTGATTTTAGAATAACAAAAAAATGCATCCAAAGTGATGGCTATAGTTTTGTTTGTTTTGGCAACAGATGCTATTAAGTTATATTTAGAATTTCAGTTTGAAAAACCTTTTTAAAAAAGTTTTATTCTTCTCACTGTTGCAATATATTCCTTGAAAGATATAATAGAGAGACTCCCCGGAAAAGCCGGTTGCATTTTGTTCTACCAAAAAAGGCATGGGACCAATTTAAGGGGTGATTCTCCATTTACATTATGTATACTCAACCCATACTTCTAAAAAATGAAATGGTAAAGTCTTGAATATTACAATAGTTGTGTAACAGATAAATCTTCATGGCGAGAATACTCACAGGCCAATAAATTAAAGTTCATTCCCTTCACATTGTGCAGCTATGCTTATTAATTAGTAAATGAATAATACAAGAAATCTCCAACACATTCTTGATACATAAGACTTACGTGAAGTAGATCCTTGCACAGTAACCAATAAGTCCAGAGAGAATGGCAATAATGACCCAAACATCAGCTTTAGGACTTTCAAGTGAACTGACAAGAGTATACTGAAAACAAAACAATGGGTAGAAATATCTTCTAAGTAGAGAAAATAAAAAGGAAAGGGGAAAAGACACAGTCAAAATTAAAAAAACATCGAATACTTACCAACCCAATGACAGCAGAAACAAGGAATTGAACCCAATCCATCGGTGTTAAACTTGGATTTTTCTTCTCTGGCTATTAAAGATGACATAAATCTTGTTATGCTGCGAGGATAGAGAATTTTGAAGCACATAAAAGTGTAAATAAAAATTATACGCACCAAAACTATTTCCATATCAGCCATTGGAATGTTTCTGAAATGCTTAACATATATTCCATGCTCGTTTTTATCAGTGTTACTTGCTCGCCTGTGAAGTTAACATTCTTGTTTAATAAGAAAGGGAACCACACAATTTCATCAAAGCTACGATGACTGGATCTATAAACTACTTCGAGTTTTACAATATCATACAGGAAAGAGGTGAAACCAGCCAAATGATCATAAAAATCCTATACAAAGTTGTTTGACCGCAAAAAATTAAAATAAAAAAAATCTGAGTTCTTATTTCGGACTAGGATTCATTGAACCCAACTTCTTTCACACTCCACAACTACACAACACTCATGGTGGATATTCCACTGTGCTCAGAAAGCAACAAATCAATACAAGAGAGAATACTCTATTCAAGAAACCATCAAACCATGTCCCTACAAATAGAATAAGAAAGGAAGGGGGATGCATTGTTTGGCATTTTTCTAAGACAACTTAATTGTTCACCAGAATCGATAGGTTCCACCCACAAAATTAGAATTTAAGAGCAGTTCACATATATGTACCGATCATTTAATGTAAGTAAAAGAAAAAAAAATCAGTAGTACCTGTAGACAACAATAATTCTGTCGAAAGTTGGTTCTTGTATGGTGATCTTGTTCATCAAATTATTCATACTGGGGGACATACAATATTCAGAAATAAGATTCACATATAAGTTTAAACAGATGAATCAGAGTTTTGAGCAGCTAATGTGCATAACAGTTAGCACTTTTCCCAAAATAAAATTTTCAATATAGCCAAAAACATTGAGCTAAAGACTTCAACCCACGAGGCCTTTAAAAAAGACCAAGTTGAAGGAGATAGCTAAGAGTTCACACAACATGTAATATAAGTTCATGCTAAACAGATTGTCAAACTTTCTGTAACAGAGGTCTACCAATGTGATATACATAATTTTGTGCGTGTGTGTGGAAGAGTGTTGGTGTATGTGTCTACGATTTACAATAGACAGAACTTTCGGATATTCAATTCTTAGCTTAAACATCAAGAATCAGCAAAATATTTATTATCACATTGTTTCAAACCCAGTTATTGAACAATCAGTCAAACCTGAGTTGCATGTTTTCTATACGAATTCGTTGCAATTCATCTTGCTCTGCTTCAATGTTCTCATCAGTTTTCTTTGGATCTTTCTGGTGGCGTGCACTCATCTTCCTTGAGAAAATAAGTTGCAGCCTGCAGCACCAAACACACAAAAAGATACAAGATATTTATGATAGAAATTCAGAATTAAAAGGAAAAAAAAGAGGTATAATTAAAGAAATAAAATTTCACAGAACTTTCAAAAAATCTAGTACCTATTACCAGCAAACTCTTGGTTTAAAATGAACTACTTAACCAAGAACAAGAAACATTGCAAAACAGAACTAATCCTTTAATTAGGTATGAATTATCAAACCATCACTAGTGACATCTACATTTTACCAAATATAAAACCTCCTGCACCTTCTTACAAAGATAAGTCAGCTTGATTTTCCAGTAATTGAAAGAAGGCTGGTTGTATGGAAGAGAAAATACCTAGCCAAAGGCGTTTATTCTCTATTACACAATACCTGTTTAATAACTTCTGATAGCAAGTTATCATACTCAGTAATAATAGTATCTAATATATGTTAGGATCGCACTCGTTAAGAAATCAAGTACTTTAGATCTTAAGAAAAAACAACAAAATTTATATTCTACAAACGATCACTAAATTAAGTTAAGACCAAAGTACTCACCTAGTAATTCTGAGAAGCCACCCCCAAAACCGCTCAATAATCATATTCACTTTCTCCATGAAAAAATAATCAGTCGTTCGATCAATTCCTATGCCCCGGCGGAATATTACGTACTTCACATGCAAATATGCATCTAGGGTTAGAAAAGAGACAATTCAAAGGTAGGTAACAGGTAGCAGGCAAGGTAAGTATCATTGTAAGTGTAAAACAGTCAGGCACTATCAATAACATTCAGAAGCATCTTGCATTCCATTGCTCAAGGCTGTAACTGTTAATATAATTCAGATGTTTCAACTTTTATCAATCCCTGGGAGGCTGGTACCACAAAGGTTCGCAGATTAACTTCAACAATGAAGATAGTCAAGATATTCATGTTAAAACATCCTGATAAGGTAATGTCTAATGATGCCAGCCATATCTAGCACAGTCTTGGTCAGACTACTTATCCAGCAACTGAATAGCTAGAATAACCCAATTAGTTAAAATTCATCCAAGAAATCAATGATTATGTAGGGTGTGGTAGGTTCGTACTTCGAAGTATAGCACAGACATAACCAGTATATGGCATTTGACTTGAGTACATAACCTGGTTCTTGTGCAGGGCTTACTGAACTCTATTCTAGAAGTAACGGACACGCACACACAAGTGACACAAAATCTACACACATTACCACAAACCTAAAAGAAAATATGTGAGAAGCAAAGAACTAAATCACATGATGCACAAAGCAAAATAAACAACCAAAACTAAAATATGTGAACTTATTAAGATCAGGACATACCTTATCAGAGAAATCAGGAAGGTTTTCATGATGATGCCGCTCAAAATACCTCTTTAAAAGCTTTTTGTCAAGCTAAGTCCCACCGAAACAATTTTTGGAGATTAGTACCTCTAGGGAAAATACAGATGCATATGATGCCAAAGAGTGATTATTTGTAGACTTAAACACTGATATATTGTAAAAGTTCAGACCTTAGATTCATCTATGCTTATAGGAAGATTTAAAAGGTATTGCCCGGACAGGGCAACATCAATCTCCTCGTCTGTTGCCAGTTTAAAATTGCTCTTGTTCATCACCTGTGTTTAACAAAAAACAAAAAGAAGACGATATAGTATAACACATAACGAATGATAGACAGAAGTGGTAAAAAATTTGTACAGAATTCAAAACTAAGAGTAACTCTACAGAAGTGGATGGTGGCTAGATAAAATACATGGTGCTTTTGTGCATAAATGATAAGCATGACTGTCCAGCCATATGATCCACAAGCGCAAATTTGTCTCTTTTTTTTTAATTCGACCATATGACTGCACATGATCATGCATTCATGTGCATATTTATTTACTTATTATGAATAAACATGCTCATTCCTAGGATGATTACGCAGCCACAAGTCAGTGAGAGCAAGTAATTGAACATACTTGACACAGATAAGATCATACAGAAAAAGTCTGTTGCACTTCACGCATACATAGTTACGGCAAGTTAGCTATGTGTCACAGAAATGAGAAAACTTCAAAGCATATCGTGTGCCAATAAAATCGGCAGCAAAGTCATATAGATACATTCTCAAATCTCAATTACCACAGCTTTTATGAACTCGCGACTTTATTTATACTTCATGATATTAGCTTTAAACAGCTCCTACGGCAAATATAGATGTGACAGAGGAAAATCTGAATACATACATCTTCTACAACTCCCAATCAAAACAGATTCATAACTTCCAAGACATGATCACATGACTTCGCTTGTATGAATATAGAAAATAACTATAACCATCTTTTCTTCTTTTAATTTATAGGTAAATTTCACCATGATGCTGACAAGTTTTAAAACCAGGTCTGTGCTAACAACTCCACAAAATTATCATCCAAGATCGATTTCGCCTGCATCCAAAATTATTCTTTTCTTTTGTTCTTTAAAACCATCAAAAAAATTGACGAACATGACCAACTAAAAAAAATCCCCGAGTCAGGTGCATATAAACCATCAACTAATTTACAACCCTATTAATAATTCAACAGCACCTGGAAAGCATAAAAGTGCGCGCACATACCCTTTTATTCTAAAGTGTGTGCACCTTTTTGTATGATTTTGAATACAAAGTAGGGAGAACATAGAAACCAGTTCTATATTAGGAACTAAAAAAATAAGCTATAGCTTTCTCTTCTTCTCACTACCCTACCAAAAACTTCCTTCTATCTTCTTTTCTTTCTGTCCTTCGTTTTAATTCTTGGTATTGGCGACCGTCTGAAAATTTTAGCTTCTCATATCTTCCTACTTAGCTTTGACAATTTCATATAGCAATGATGTAGAACAAAGTTTAAGGGGAAAAAAAACATTGTCCAGGAGCATCTATAAAAAACGCATCTAACAGTCATGGACACACGATGACTAAGAACATCACTTGCTGATGGATGCACTCTTAAAGAATAAAGACATTCCTACAGCATATAAGAAACTAACCTCAAATAAATACGTCAGAAAGTTCTGTTCAAGAACATCAATTTCCTCCTCAGATAAGCTTTGTTGCGCCAATTTTTGTGTTCCATGGATAGGGTCGAACAGAGCGTACAGTTGCTGGAGACACAATACATAGTCATTAGTCATTGCAAAAAATGCTGCTGATCTGAAAATAAAAGTTATTGTTGCAGAAATCTGTAAGATTGATTATGCAGTACAAACCAATGAGAAAATGTCCATACCATAAGATCCTCAAACTGTAGATGATACCATGCTCTAATTGTGTACTCAACTCTTTTACAAAGCTTTAGAAATTCAACACGGTCAGCAACATGTTCTGTAAAATTGTCAAAAGAGTTTAGCCATAAGCCATTGACATCCAAGTAAACTCAAATTAATTATTAAATCTGTAATCTATAACCATTCCCTCTATTAAAAATTACGTAACGAGCTATTTCTTTACCTAGGACCCTCAACATTCTACCACATTCACAATTTTTCATCACTAAGCCAATGACATATCAGTGTACATTATTACAAGGACTTAATTCTATATGCCAATACACAATGCCAAGCCATTTAAATCTATGATTTAGGTCCCCCATCCCTGACGTAACAGAAAATAGTTAGATATATACACCTAATATATAGTATTAGATATATGTAATGAAACAAACAAATGAAGATGAAAATTAAAATAAAATGGTAATAAGTACTCATAACTAGATGCAAAAATGCATGAAAAAAGAAAAAAAATCAAACATAACCCAAGTTTCAAAATGAAAAACCAAAGTGACCCAAGTTTGAATAAATCCAAATGCATACCAATGAGGTTGGCGAGAGACATAATAAGCCTAGGCTTGAGAATGGGAATAACAGATTCCCGTTCTAACCGAATCACATCTTTATTCTTGTTGATGATATTGTTGTTGTTGTTGTTGCTATTATTATCCATATTTCCAGTTTTCTTCTATGTAAACAATAAACAGAGAGATATGAAGAAGAAGAAGAAGAAAGAGAGAAGAAGAAGAAGATAGAAGAAGATGGTTCACAGAGGTTCTTTTCTTTGTTGTGAAGTGGTGTGTTCTTTGTTTGACACGATTTAATTACAAACGGTTACGTGCCTTGTGGGCTTTCATTTAGTATCTATCATTTATATTCTCATAACGGTTTTTAATTAATACTGGATCTGGATTTCAAAGATTAAAAGTCCTTTTAAGCCCTTCAACTGGTATATTAATCGTGGCCCGAAGGCTTACAAGGATAGGGCCCGAAAGGCTTACAAAGACAAGGCCCGATGGCTACTGATGCTACCACCTAAGCGTCCACACCGCCATCTTGCAACTCGAGCAATTCTGCTACCTAGGGACTTGCTTTTGCTGAAGAACACTTAACCACATCATCATCATGGGAGAACACCTAACCACATATCATCATTATAAGAGCATGAGTCTCCTAATCTCGAACCAGATCCCGATCCCGAAGGTTGACCTACCTAAGAATTACATGAGAAATTTCCCCAAACACTGTTGATGGGAATTGAACTCACAACTTCTCACTCATGAGAGTATTTGAGAAGGATAAACAAACCAACTGAGCTAGTAGTTGTTTTTTTCCCTCAATTGGTGAAGTGTTAGAAAGCAAGAAAGATGTCTGAACTGAACACCAATAGCACCATATATAGCAGGAAGAAGTTAAAGTTGAAAGTATGTTATATTGTATGTATGAGTTATTTCTAGCATGAAATAGAAGGTCTCTTAGAGCATTCCCAATGGAGGGTGGATTTTGGAGGTGGGGTGGATAAATCCACTTTGTAGACAAAAAGAGCTTCCCAAGGGGAGGTGGATTTCGGAGGTGGGCTGCCCACAGGTGGATTTGAAGGTGGATAAATCCACCTTCAAATCCACCTATGGGTGGTAGAACCGGACGGCATGTTACATGCCGTCCGTTTGTTTTTTTAAGTTTTAAGTAGTGTTTTAAAATTTTTGGACTCTCGGACGGCATGTTACATGCCGTCCGTTTGTTTTTTTAAGTTTTAAGTAGTGTTTTAAAAATTTTGGACTCTCGGACGGCATGTGACATGCCGTCTCCCTATTTTTTTGCAAAAAAAAATGGGAAAATCCACTTTCTATACCAAAGAGTCCACTCTGCGTTGGGAAACTACCACCCAAGTGCAAATACACCTCTCTCTTTGAGGTGGATTTTGCCTAGGTGGACCTACGTGGCGCCTACGTGGAGGTGGATTTATCCACCCTCCATTGGGAATGCTCTTAGTATGTTTGAAATGTAATCTTAAAGGGGTTGAGCAGATGAAGTAGTTATAGGTAGGTCAAGCTAATGTAGTAATGTAGAATACTCACTAGTCACCATGGTGATGATGTGGTATGTCAGTCAATAACAAGGCCAAAGGCCATTAGTTGTAAGTATATAGTAATGTTAAACTGGTATTTGTTGCCAACCAGACCATTTAACATCTTCAGATCTTCTATTTATTATTATTAGCACAAATGGATTCTGAAGTTTAAGTTTCAGAATGCCAATGAAAGATGGACAAGAACCTCAAGTCCTCAATCCAACATGTCTGCCAGAAAACGAGATGACTGATTTTCATCACCAGACTTGAGGTGAGATTTCTTTAAACCCTCAGTGAAGATTGGTCAGAATTAAAAAACTTGTATTCAAGATTGGAGTACAGTATCTTTGTTTAGAAAACAATCACAAGACTAAGCAAATTCAATTTCTTAATAAACTAAGCAATGATCACCAAAACAATTGATAGTTTACAAATTCAACATCACACTAGCTATATATTTAGGAGTTCCATCACCCTCTTACTTATGTACCTCCCAATGGATTCACCACCATGTTCAATCCTTTTTGTTCCCCCTTTTCCACCACTTGTTCAGGCGTGGACCTGTATTTGTACCTTCGGGCCACATATACGAAAACACAGAAATTGATCACACTCAACACTGTGAGAAACCAGTAAAAATAATCAAATCTACCAGTATTTATATTCTGCGACAGCCAAGATGGCTTTCCTTTGCTGGAATCTCCTGTGACAGATTTGATGATGCTATTCATTATAGTAGCTGCAAAGCAACCTAAACCGCCAGCAACAGCAGCATAAGCAGATCCTACACTTCTCATTGCATCAGGAGACTCCTGGTAGAGAAATTCCAGAAGTCCAACAATGCAGAACACTTCGGCTATGCCTATCAGACAATACTGGATCAACAACCAATACGCGCTAAGGTCGGGCATTGGAGTTAAGAATATAGATTCGTATCCGTGATCGATTGCATAACCTCTTCTGTATTTCTCGAAAAGTGCGGCCCATGCCACTGATAAAATTGATACTGCCAGACCAATTCCAACTCTCTGAAGCTGAGAGGCACCATTGGGGTGACCAGTAATGCGACGGGACAATGGAACAAAAATAGTGTAATACAAGCTGAGTAAGAGAAAGATGCTGATGCCAGGAAAAACAGGCATACATGTGACAGGTAGTTTAAGATGTCCCATGTGGGTGTTCAAGGTATATGCCTGCTGGACTGATAGTGTTAGATACTCTGTTAAGACTATATTGAGCATTATAGTGCAGGCTGGTATTGGAAGAAGTTTTAACAGTATCTTCACTTCTTCTACTTGGGTTACAGTACAGAGTACCCATGGACTCGGATCATCACCATCCCCTTTCAATCGCAAGGCTGCTTTGTCCAAACACCTAATAGCACAAAAATACATTAAGATAATATAATAAGACCGCATATATCAATGTTGGCATTAGAAATAAAATCATCTGGAAGATATAATACAGTACAGAACAAAATGAACAACAATAATACCAATTATACAAACTAATGTATACAGTGGATAAAGGATAGAAGTAATGTGAGTTGTAGTGAAAACTCAGAAACGAAGAAAAAAAAAGGTGGCACTTGGGCTCATCCATTGTAAACCTTGTGGCATTTGGACAGGATAACTATCGGTGTAAGGAGTAGGACGAGGCACATTATTTCATGTTGTCCTTAGGTCTAAATTATATATTCAAAAAGTACGTAAAGAAAGTGTCGAGTGCTCATCAAACTATGGTGTTAAGTTCATTGAGAAAACTGATCAATATACACCTCAGTCATCCTCAAAGATGCTACAAGAGGTATGGCATACTCGTCAAGCAGATAGGGCAAAAAAGAATATTTATGTAAGTGACACTCGCTAGCAATACACGAGGTTTTACATTTTGGATTTAGATGCATATGACACCTATGATTATCACCTGTATGCAATTAGTGAGACAATGATTGTGGAAAGGGTTGATGTTTGGTGCAGGTACTTACAATTTGCCAATTTTTGGGATTAATAGGTAGAGGAAATCTTTTGAGGCAGCCAAGAAGATTGATGAAAGGATAATAGACAAAGATCTGTTCATCAAGGATGAGTCGAGAATGGCCTTGGCAGATATCAAGGCGACTATCAACTTTCTCGCAAACAACCTCTCCAGAAAATTCTCTTCAGCTCTTCCTCATGTATAGTGTAAGTGAGTGTGTCAAGTGTGAAGGTGTACAGGCTAAGAAAAGTGTGCATGACAAGTACGTAACATTTGTAAGAGTGTATTAATAATAGTGTGTTTCACAATTTAATCCCATCTCGTGTTCCATATATTTTTAAGGTGAGAAAATAGAATAACTGACGTACCTGAAATCATCTGTGTGAGGTATCTTTCCACTACCCTTTATGGAAGATCTTTTTCCTGGAACCTCATATAAGCCCACCAACTCACTGCTAGAGAAAGGTTTTTTTCTCTTCCGAAAGGCAGCAACCAGAACTTGGGCAACGCGTGTCAAAGGGCTCCCACCTGGCAACCTGTGCCTGTATAAAGGAGTCCCTATAAAGAATAGCAAATTTGAAACACCCATAGCAATGGCTAATGAACCAAACGCGGCACCCCATCCCCGTTGCATTTGAATATAGACAACTGCAGTGAATGCAATGATTGCCCCGATGGTGACTGACAGATAGAAAAAATTGAAAAACCTATCCAAGTGAGACTTGTAATCTTTACTCCTTTCATCAAACTGGTCAGCACCAAATGAGGAAACACAAGGTCTTATGCCCGCAGCTCCAAATCCTGTAATATAGAGGACTGCGTTAAGGTAAAGCATTTGCCATGGTTTTGCCTGCTCACAATTGCCCAAAAGTAGCGATAGCTGATCACAATGTTCTTGATTTGGCAAGAATACACTCATTGAGGCACACAACGTTATTCCTGTCAGACCCTGCAGAACCAAAAGTCAGCAATTATGTCTGAGAACAACCTACATAGTTAAAAAACAAAAAATGAATGATGACACTTGTTTAAAACCCATATTCAGGTAACTGAGTATTTTTAGGAATTTGTTCTACGCTGTATAGTCCGTTTTATATTGTACATACAGTAATAGTTTTTTTTAATGCTTGTAGAAGAAGGTGAAGGTCATGGCTTGTTACTTGTTAGTTTTGATTGTTTACAAAAGGTTCGCCTATCTTAAAATACTAAATACAAATTACAAATTTGAAGTCCAAAGCTGTATACGTTTTCTTTTATGGCCTGAGGGGTTTGGAAGAACACCATTGAAGGCTCCATTGGAGAGGACATTTACTAGAATAGACAAGAAGTGTAGGTTTTCATAATTGTCAAGTGGCGATCATGTTAAGTATGAAAAAGGGAAAATGGACTAATTAAACCATACAAAATATGCATTATATTGGAATTTGATACGAGATAGTATCCTGAACTATGAAATGTATACTAAAATATATTTATATTAATGTTCTGATTACAAATCTTACCGCAAGATAGATTGTTGTGAAAATAGCTATTGTCCAATATCGTCCAAGATACGCATCAGCAAGAAAACCACCAAGTACGGATGAAGCTTGTGATATACCCAGAAAAATATTCACTGCATTTGCAGAATCAGCAAATGGCTGATGCATAATGTAGAACATAAATGCCACCATATTAACAGAAAGACCAAAATAAGCCATTCTCTCTGCCATCTCATTCCCTGCACAAACAACAAGAACAATCAATTCTTAATGCTCATGGAGAAATAGTAACTGACAGGCTAGGGAATATAATGGGTCAGGATACTGAAGATTTAACCTTCCAACCCGGCCAAACCCCAAATTTTGTAGAATTGTGGGTCGATCACGGTTTATGATTTTTTTGGTCTGAACGGCGCATATAAGTTGAATAGGAATATACTTCTAGATCCTAATGATTTGAATGGTGCAATTCCATATTTCACTAAAATTCACCATTGTGTCTAACCAAGAGAGATGACTAACTAACCTCAAGCTATACTTTAACAAACTCTAGCACTCGAAATTCATAAGAGCATGTAGTACTAAGTTCAACAATCTCGACATTAGATTTTAATTCAACAAGTTTTCTTGAGTAATGTGTAGATAGGACTGTGTAAGAGGATTTATAAAAAAATCTCCCCCCTTTTTTTTCCACCTAAAAAGCAAAAACATGATTACCTCATATCATAGAAGTAAAGAACACAAAGAAAAATAGCATAGTCTGTCAAATGTCAATATACCAAATATGAAAAATGCGGCAATCCAACCCCCAGTTTTTGATAAATTAGTAATGGGTTTTCCATGAATGTTAACAGGAGTAGTTCCTCCAGCAACATAACCACCACCAAGGGCGGTCCGCCTATCATCACTCTCTATGAAATAAATCCCCAACTTCTTCCTCTTAGAACTCCCATCAAAATTTGCAACACCAGCTGGAGTCACCGGAGATTCTGGTACAGGTGACTTGATTTCTCTTGATTCCATACCTGCTAATTAATCACCAGAACAAAAACAAGAAGAAGCTAATGATGATGATCTCCTCCACCATGCAAATGTGAGTGATACATACTAGTCTATAAACAAATGCAACAATTGAAACAAAGGAAAATAGTTACAGTATGTATGTTGTAGTATAACGGTATATATGTATATTAAATAGACAGTGAGAATGAGAGTGAGATTGGAGTGATGGGCATTAAATGAAGAGGGTACCTCTGACTTTGAAGTTGGTTGGGAGATGCAGCTGTCGCCATTGGTTTCCTCTTCCATTTATTTTCAAGTGTAGACAATTTACAACTAAAAAAAAAGTTGGTCTAAAATCAGAAAGGAATCAAAGGATTGATGATTAATATTATGGTTACGACTCTCATGTAAATGGTTGTAAGTTGTAACATTGCATGGGATGTAAATATGTGATTAGCCGATTAGGCATATGAGGTCCCGCCACCACTTGGGCTTTGACTGATGATCATCGTATTGATCTATGTCATCAAATGCTTTTTTTTATTCTTCCAATTTATTTTGATATAATGATTTTTTTATTATTGAATTTGTGGAGCACATAATGAATAAAAATATTATTCATAAAAATGATGTTGCCATCAAGATATAGATATACTGTAGGGGTACTACATACTCCGACCAATCAAAAACAGCCACGTGGCACAGTCATTTTTCCATCAGGTCGCCACGATCTCTACCTGCTAGCAGCTCGACCAAAGCGACCCGACTACGCAATGAGCAGCGATCTGCTATACACACGTGCTCCTATTCAATGCACAGAATATTCTCATCAGTTACATAATTAATTCACAGGGATGATCCTCGCGCGTTACACATTTAATTCTCATTATGATGGCGGAGAATCTGCAAGATCCACGATCCACGCCCTTCTACCTTCTATATAAACAGAACTACGATGGCTTGATCTCTAAGTTCAATTCCCCCGAGCTAGAGTACGTAGGCAATCTCAATCTCAACGAGGTGCAGCCACCCCGATCTCATCAATCCCCATTTGGTCAAGTCTCCCAACAACCTGACCTAGTAGTGCATTAATCTGGAAACAGGTTAATACATATACTAAAATGGGTGGGTGGGGAGAGAAGATTTTTGTAGGCCCTAATTAAAGAGGAAAAGAGTAAGCGAGTGAGATTAGGGGTGGCAAAATGACCCGCAACCCGTTAACCTGACACGAACCCGATCCGAGATAAACATGTTTGGGTTTAGTCTTATCGGGTTTTCGGGTCATTTTGACCTGAACTTGTTACCCGTTTATAAACTGGTCAGGTTCGGGTTTGACCACTATCAGGTCGAGTCAACCCGAAACCCGTTTAAAATTAATATTTTTTATTTTCAGTTTTTGAAATCACCTCTCTTTTTCATCTCTTCTCAAGAATCGTTTTCTTTCTTTCTTCTTTAAATACGGAGAAATATATAGTAAGTAATGAATTGATTAATAAAAACTTTTTTGCTGGTGGTTCTTATTTTTCTATATCGAAGTTAGAGATTGTGTAAATATTTTTCTTGTTTTTCAATTGATTTGTTTTGGGTTTAAGGAACATGATGTTTTAATTAATCAATTGAAACCAGATTAGTGTTTTTTTATTTTTAGAACTCAGGTTGATGTTTTGATCATGTTTATAATTGGTTTTAATGTTAACGTTTTTCATCTCTATGCTCTTTATGATAATTGTTTGTTTTACTGTGCTCTTGTTTTTCAAGATTTTTTTTTTTGAATTTTGTCTTTTACTAATAGTTTTAATTTTTGATGAAATTAAGTTGATTAATTTATATTAAATATCGATTATCATGAATATATCAATTATAAATAACAGTAGTGGCGATAGAAAAAAAATAATTAATAAATCTGAAGCGGGTTTAAACAGGTCAACCCGAATCCGACCTGTTTAATTAGCGGGTCAAGTTCGGGTTTAGGAAAAAAAGACTAAACAGGTTAACAGATTGGGTTCGAGTTTAGGGAAAAAACAAATCAACCCGTTAAGACCCGACACGACCCGATTGCCACCCCTAAGTGAGATACAGTATACTACTGCCATGGACACACAATGTTGGAGTTTACTGTGTGATGTTTGAGGCTCCGAGGATGTCAAATAAGTTATTTGTCTTGAACACAAATGATTAGTACCAACATTACCATGCAGTAGCATAGTTTAAAATATCTGGGTGGATATCTCATGAATTATGCCGATATTTGAGAAATCGAATATACAAAACTTAGTGAATATCTACGAATACTTAGCTTCTAAATTAATTACTAGTGTCGAAATCTTGGCAAAATCCATTTTTCCAGGATTCAAAATTTTGCTTGAAATCGACATTTTGAACTATATGTAGTATATATATGTACTAGTAGCCTAGTAGGACTAGGAATGCAACACCAATTTCAGTGATAGGCCCTTTCTATCCATGCTAGGCTGCTAGCTACACAGGATCATAGTACAAAATATCGTTATCGACTAATGTATCGATCTCCAAAAAATAGATATATCGGGATATATTGGAATCTATCGGTGGATATTTTACATGGAATGTATCGACTAATATATCAATTTGTTATACAAAATATATATAAAATCAAATTTGAAAGTATATTTTCATAGTATTTACCTAAAAAACATCATATCTACTAAAAATAGAATAAACAAATTATTTCAAAAAAAAAAAAATTTGAAAAAAAATAATATTTCCAGAAAATATCGGAAAATATCAGTAAATATCGAATATATCGGAATATATCGAAAAATATCGGCCGATATTTTACAGATACTTTAAGGCGAAAATTTCGAAAATATATCGTATCGTTTTCTTTGAAAACCGATAAATATCGCGATATATCGTGATATATCGCGATATTTTGTACTATGCACAGGATAGCCAAAGAAAGATCTGGAGGGATCATTATTTCAAATTTTCAATACACCAACTCATACACACAGTGGTTGTTAAGTTGGACGGTTGGAGATGGGGGGCTACTATTGTGGCTGGAATTCCACATGGAATTTAAGGTTGCATACTCCTGTTTCATGATACTCCACTTTAAATAATGCTTTAGGTGTTCCAATGAAAAAAATGACATGAATGCTTACTTCAATTTCCTGTAGTTCTCCAACTAATTGGAAGGTGCATTGTACTCGAGTTAAATCAATGACTACAAATGATCATTATGATGAATATTCATTGAAAAATGAAAACGTACATGGTGCCAATAAGATGGTGCTAGCTTGTAAACTAGTTCAAAGAGTATATCTCTAAGACTCTAACTACTGAATATACAGTAAAACACAAACACTGAAATCCTCCGATATGTTTCTAGTTATTGAGCAGAAATCAAGTACAATTAATCAATTTTTCTGATTGTGGTTGAGACATGGGCTAGTCGACATTTGCGAGCCTACCAACTGCAAACAACTTCTGTAATGTATTGGTTGCTCGGTTACTACTTTATTGTTTGCAGATTTCTCAACCATCTCCCAATATCTGGAAAGTTAGACACTGACTTATGGTAGGTCAAACAAAACTCTCAAAATGTGATCACACACAACCACATACAAACTGGATCACTGCTGCCTAGTATCTCAATAATTCAATTTCCAAATCCTACCGTCCATGATGTTCCTGTAATGTCTCTGCTTTCAGATTAATTGTAAAATAAAATATTTTTTCGAGAAAATAAAAAAAAATATAAACACATTTTTTTAAAAAAAAAAAAAAAAATCAAATTTCACCATAGTCACGGTACTTTATTGGGCCCTTTAGCAAGGCCCATGGACCATATCTATATAGTCTTATCCCAAATAAAATCCCTTTGGGTGATAAGGACCTCGTCTTCTCTCCATCCATGGACGTTTGAAAAACTCTGCTCCCAAACTCCTCTGAACAAAAAGAAAACAATTTGCAAACCTTGTTGAGTTCAATTCATTTTTCTCTGATCCTTCATACCAAAACCCTTCTTTCATCTTAATTACATTTACAAATTCTCTATTTCCCTTTTTTTTTTTTTTTTTTTTTTTTTTCTACTATTGGGGTTTCTGTAAAACTTAAAATTCACAAAAGAAAAGAAAGTAATGGGGTTTTGAAAATTCGTAAGAGTGAAACAAAGATTTGGGGTCATTTAGAAGAATGGGTTTTCAATATTGTTGTAATTGGTAATTGATTATAGCTGAAATGGGTACAGACTCTGATTCAAATGGGTGGAATCGAGCTCGGGGTTTAGTATTGAAAGCATTGGTTTTGGTTGGAGGAGCAGTTTTGCTTAAGAGACTTACTAAGTCTACTACTAGATGGGACCATGCTAGAATTGTTGCTGATGCTCTAAATGGCGAGAAGGTAGTTTTTTTTTATTACTCTTTATACAAAATGAATTGGGATTTTTTTTTTTTTTTTTGTACTAAAATAGTTTTTTCTTTGTTTTAGTTTTCGCGAGAACAAGCTTCCAGAGATCCTGATAATTTCTTCAATTTGAGGTATTTATGTATGATAAAATTTGAGTTGCTTGATGTAGTGGTACTTTTGTCATATATAGTTTAGTTCTATTGGTATATAACTGTGGTATGAAGCATAACTAAAATGGGATTTATCGATGGTTTATATTTGGCACTCTTTAGTTCAGTAGTAGAACCAGCTGTTGTGGTTCCCTTTGATATTCTTTAACCATTCGGATGTATGTATGCTAGGTTTTCTCTTGAATTAAACCAAATAATATATATTAGCCCAAGGTTGGATAATACAACTAAGACTGATGTTATACTGAGAATTGGTACCATTTCCATTGGAAACAGTGTGTAACATCCTGTTCCTATTGTCTACCTAAAGGGCTCGAATTTAGAAGCTTATGTTCTCCCAACTATATGTAGCATATGCATGTGTAACATTAGTCTGCAATGTAAGATCAATCATATAGGACATATACACATAATGGAAATATCCATCAAAGTGAAAACTGAAAGCTAGTATAAAAAGTAATTAAGATAACAATAAAAAACAAGGTGTTCAATCATACTAATGAACGACCACAAGATAAAAAAACCACAAGCATCATATATCACCCCTTCCTCTCCTCTTCTTCTCTAATTTTGCCTCTCTTCATTTGATATTGTCATCATGAGATCTGGTTCATATAATCCCTCATTCCTTTTTATTATCTCATGCTCGTCCGGCCCATCTCCATCGTCTCCTCATCTTTTGCCACACATATTATAACAAACAAGTAATGGCACCCACACGCGAGGCAAAATATTTTATTTCAAATGAAGGTGGTTCAACATTAGTGCCATCTTATGGCTTTGGTACATACCATCCATGACATCAAAGGCCTCTCATGGGTTTGGTGTAAGAGATGGCCAGAATATGGAGAGATTGCTTATTCTTCGTTTGCATTCTCCTGGTAGTCAGTCATTAGTGAACCGTGAGGCATGATGTTGTACTTTTTTTCATCTCCTTTTAGTACCTAGTTTGCCTTTCCTTGTTTCTTGTTGATGGACATCTCGTCCCTTGGAACTCTTGTACAAAAACTTTGTTTATATACATATTTGCTCGTTTACCTCTCAAAAAAATAAAAATTGTTGGTGCCCCAGACAAAGAGAAAAAATGAAAGATTGAGAGGTTGTTAATGGTAAGGAATAAATATATTTCTGTGGATTCCATATCATGCAACGGAATATTGAGTAGGACTTTAATAATTTCAGAAATTCCTGAAACAAAGCTTAGTGTGTATTGAGGCAGAATGATTCTGAAAGAAACTAGAATGTCATCAGGTGTATGTAAAGGTGTTGGGCAATTAAACTTTCTTTTAGGACGTCCATCATTCAATATCTTGGTTATGGGGAGATTTCTTATGCGTCATTTGCTTACTCTTGGGAGCCTGTACTTAGTGGTTCTTGTCTTCTTGTAGCATTTTGTTGTTGGACTGTTATTGTCCTTGTATTTGTTTTCTTTGCCAGGGATATCTCATCCCTTGGTTTTGTTAGTACAACCCTTTTTATAAATGTATTATGCTCGTTAACCCTCAGAAAAAAAAATTGTAAAAAAATATGGGTTTTTTTCTGTCTGGTGGATAAGATCAATATTATATGAAGTTTGCCGACCTCCTTGACCCAATTACGTAGTTGTATATTCTGGAAGCCAAAATTTCCCTGGTAGCTTGAGAATCAATAAACCATGCTTTTAGTAAGTACAACATTTACTATCTGGGTGGAGACAGGTCTTGTAGATAAGATCAATGCTATATATCAGGTTTGGAACTTCCTTGATTCTTCAATTAAATTAAACTATCAAATTGTTTGCTTTAAAGACATCCCAACTAAGTTTGGCTGAGCTGGAACATACTTGACCAACAATTCACCATAGCAGTGTTTATATATATATATGGTCCGTCTAGCTTGACATCCCATTTTTACATCCCATCTTAACCATTCAATTATCAAAATCTAACGGATGGGATAAGTCTTTTTTTCTGACCAACTTAAGTGACTAGAGGGTATTTTGGGAAACAAGACTTTAGATAGACTTTAACAAATCTGTTTACAGATGGAACACCTACGAACTGACCAGAAAAAGTGAGCTATTTTAAGGATTCTCTAAGTCCTTTACTGTTTATCATTCTTCCATAAAACCAATTTTTAATTAGGTTTTTGAGATTGAAAAATTGAGTTTTGTGGATGCTAGTTGTGAAATACTTGTTCATGCATTCTCAAATATCTTTGATAAGAGCAATGCAACTGATTTTTGTGTTGTTAACTTGGAAATTAATGTGTATGTGTTATGGAAATCCATGACTGGTAGTGATGGGTGTAGGAGTAATTTTTTGTTTGGGCATATAAGAGAATCAAAAGAAGAGAGCTAGTAGAAACAAACCTCTGCTTACTCGAACCATATTATTGTATTGTGTTGAGATGTTTAGTCCCACATTGGACATAGTCAGGCCTTCTGAATCTTAGTCGGGATACGTAACCTCACAATTTATGCAATGCTGGGTTACAAACTGAATCAACCTTGCTTGATGGGGTCCACCCATGTTTACTTGTATGCGCAAGCGGCTCAGGTTTAGTTGCTCTTCAGGGACACCAAAATTTTCATCATTTTTTATCAAGGGACTATATGACACATCGGGATCGAATTCATGCACCTTGTTCTCCACTTTCAGAGTGATACTGTCAAGATTTGGGTGAATCAACAGAAAGTGAATCACACTATCGCAAACTCCTTCCATGTTGTCTGAATAAACGACTACATGCCTCAGCTCGGGCAGACACATTTTGAGTTCTGCCAAAGCCTGAAGACAAACAGTTGAAATCTTTAGATATGAGAAGCCAGTGATCTGCCGAACAAAGTCTCGAATTGTGTGTGAAGTTTCCTTCCAGCTTCCAAGGGACCATAGTCTGGGCAAAAAATTTACCCTCTCAAACCTTCCAACCTGTCTAAAGTCTGCTGTCATACCCGCTCCTCTCTGGAGGAGTTTATCACCTAAGCTATAGAAGAAAACAATAACAAAGAAAATATAAGGAGAAGAAACTTGATTGTATTAAACCTTAATCTATTGAAAAACAAACTACTACTGGTGGCGATTTATAGGCCACAATTGATAACATGAAAGACTCCTACTCAAACTCTTCCTAACACAATGAACTAATACTTAATCAACTCTAGACTTCTAGTAAAACTAATAACTTTTGGATAAACTTCAACACTCTCCACCCAAAATCTTGAACACGGTCACATGTGACAGTAACTTCTCGAGCACGAGTTAGAAAACAAAAAACGCAGAAGGGCTACGTCACGAGCATGTATTTGTAGATCTAACGCCACACACTCCCAAAAGCGGAATGATTGAAGATGTTGACTATTTATGGTGAGATTATGAATTCCTCTGCACCTATAAAGGTCAACATTTCTTAGATTCACGGAGTTGAAGATATGTGTAACCTCCGGTACGAAATAAACTAGGGACAAGCTAAGATCACGAAGAAGGTTGAAGGTCGGGATGAATCTGACTACAGTGCGGTGGAGGGACAGATTCGGTGAAACAATGGGGCACAACGAGAGGGCCTCTGGTTAATCTAAGTGTGTGGATTGACGATCAAGGACAAAAAATAACTCACAAAGACACCTCCCCAATGCTGCCCTCATCAACAAGTTACTAATCATTCCTAGCATGTTGGGAGTTGTGAGTGAATTTCTTACAAATAGGTATTGTACATCTACGTTTTGGATTAGATGATTGAAATATTGGATGTATCCTTCTCTACTCTCTTTTGGGTTTTAAACTCACTCTTATTCAAGGTTAGAGCAAGATTACGGGTTCGCCTTGCAACTAGAGAACGCCATGTTGTTGATAGAGTAGATAGGCGTATTCTAGAGCGGAATGAAACCCGAGATAGAATGATTTCAATCATATCATCAGGCAATTCTGATGGATCTCTTTTGTTCTGTAACTGAATCGGATTCTTGTTAATGTAGAACTTAGAAGAAAGAGATAAGAATCTCTCAAAGAAGATGAGAAGATAGGGTTAGGAACCTAGACGAACGAGAAGCTTGGAATCCACCATGTAAAAAAAAGGAAAAAATGAATAATCTAGCAAGAAAACAAGGATAACTCAAGAAGCAATTCTTCTATTCAATTCAATAATAATAAACCTCTAACTATTACAATGACCTAGAGTTTCTTTCATAGAGCAAGAAGCTTGTTTAACAAGTAAAAGACTTTTAAATTAAAACGACTTCTGAAAACATAATAATTCCTAATATAATATACTTAGACCTAAAATAATATATTCCAGAACCTACTTCATTCTTAGAATTAAAATAGTAACTCCTAATATGTCCTACATCAGTCTCCTCTTCTTTAAAATAACTCGCCCTCGAGTTATGCATTGGAATCACAAGGAAGTCACTTCCTGAAGACGAGAGTATAATGCTTCTATGATCCTCCCACTTTTTCTTTTGGCTTCGAGAAGGTAAATAAATCCAAGGATAGCATATCAATTTGAAGTGTGTATCGCCAAACAAAGCTTTAACATTCCCTTTATAATTAATGGATATCGAGCAAAAACACTCAAAAGGGTCTTCATAAGTAGGAAAGGTAGAACATGCAATAAACTCCTCTTCTTTAAAGAAGTCGGCTAGGTTAAAATCAACACTCTCCTCTTGAGAAAAAGACGAAATTGGTTAGATGGTGGAGGGAACCATAGGTGTAGAGTGGAGAGAGATGATGGTGGCTAGAATGTTGGATGTAGATACGGGGATCTCTTCATCTAACTTATCCTTACCTTTGAGAAATTGAGAAATTTGGCGGGTGAGTTGATCAATGGAATCTTTCAACGAAATTTGAGTAGCTTGAAAAGAATCTAGTGAAGCTTTCATCTCTGCTTGAGTTTCTTTAAAAGAATTGATGGCTGCATCAAAATCTTTCATTGAAACGAAATCTTGTTGATTAGGTGCCATTGGATCTTAAGAAAAGTGTTGCTGCAGAAAAACCTGATTCGACACCTTTTAGTAGAACGTGTGTATCTCCCTTATCAGAATTCCGAATTGCAAACCGTTGATTGAGTTAGAAAGAAGACTCGCAGATCTTTCCAACAGGCTATAGCACGCACACTGGTTCAAAGTATTCTGTCCAGGAGAAGCCTGCAAATCTGACGAATTTTTCTGAATCTGTATGGTCGAAAATGCTTGAACAGAAGGTGACGACGGACCGCTTTCTAGATAAGGATCTAGAAAGTGAGGCTCTTGATACCACTTAATGTAGAACTTAGAAGAAAGAGATAAGAATCTCTCAAAGAAGATGAGAAGATACGGTTAGGAACCTAGACGAACGAGAAGCTTGGAATCCACCAAGTAAAAAAGAAGGAAAAGATGAATAATTTAGCAAGAAAACAAGGATAACTCAAGAAGCAATTCTTCTATTCAATTTAATAATAATCAACCTCTAACTATTACAATAACCTAGAGTTTCTTTTATAGAGCAAGAAGCTTGTTTAACAAGTAAAGGGCTTCTAAATTAAAACGACTTCTAAAAACATAATAATTCCTAATATAATATACTTAGACCTAAAACAATATATTCTAGAACCTACTTCATACTCAGAATTAAAATAGTAACTTCGAATATGTCCTACATCACATGTTGTAAAGAGAAAAGATAATATCTTCAATGATCGAGAAAGATTATCGCCATGATAATCACACGTAAAACTGCAATGTGAGATAGAAAGATTGTCGTTCACGCTCGCTCTCTCTCTCTCTCTCTCTCTCCCTCTCCATTCTTGAAGAGTGAAGAAGACTTGTTGGAAGAAGAACTTGAACGACAATCTTTCTATCTCACATTGCAGTTTTATGTGTAATTATCATACCGATAATATTTCTCGATCATTAAAGATATTATCTTTTCTCTTTACAACATGGATCCGATTCAGTTATAGAACAAAAGAGATCCATTAGAATTGCCTGATGATATGATTGAAATCATTCTATCTCGGGTTTCATTCCGCTCTAGAATACGCCTATCTACTCAATCAACAACATGGCGTTCTCTAGTTGCAAGGCGAACCCGTAATCTTGCTCTAACCTTGAATAAGAGTGAGTTTAAAACCCAAGAGAGTAGAGAAAGATACATCCAATATTTCAATCGTCTAATCCAAAACGTAAATGTACAATACCTATTTGTAAGAAGTTCACTCACAACTCCCAACATGCTAGGAATGATTAGTAACTTGTTGATGAGGGCAGCATTGGGGAGGTGTCTTTGTGAGTTATTTCTTGTCCTTGATCGTCAATCCACACACTTAGATTTACCAGAGGCCCTCTCGTTGTGCCCCATTGTTTCACCGAATCTGTCCCTCCACCGCACTGTAGTCAGATTCATCCCGACCTTCAACCTTCTTCGTGATCTTAGCTTGTCCCTAGTTTATTTCGTACCGGAGGTTACACATATCTTCAACTCCGTGAATCTAAGAAATGTTGACCTTTATAGGTGCAGAGGAATTCATAATCTCACCATAAATAGTCAACATCTTCAATCATTCCGCTTTTGGGAGTGTGTGGCGTTAGATCTGCAAATACATGCTCGTGACATAGCCCTTCTGCATTTTTCCAGCAAATCAAGAACAAATTTTGCTGATTTAACTGTATTCCAATTAAAATGTAAAGAGAGGCATAATGGAAGTGTTATAGTGGAAAATTCAGAATTTAAATTTTGTTCTTATCATTTGTGGTCAGGAAAATTCTCTTTCTTCTATGATGGAATTTGTTCTTATCACAGTTGCAAGTACTAATAGAAATCATTTATAGATCAGAAATATTTATCAAATCATGGTAAAGGTTAGAATTTAAAGCATTCCTTCAGACAATTATAACTATTCCAAAATCCAGAATCTTGTCAATTCCATTGAAAAAGTTGATTTGTTCTTATGGGTATTAGTTTTGTTCTTTTGTCACTCTTTTCTTCCTTCTTTTGAGCTTTTTGATTTATGGGATGTCAAGATACAAAGATACAAAGAAGAAGAGGAGTAGAGAAAAAGAAATTCTCATAGAAGAAGAAGAAAGAGAGAGATTTTAGTGAAGAAAGAGAGAAACGAGGCAAAGATAGAAAGAGAGGAAGAAGGAGAGATCAGTGCTTTTAAGTTATAATAAAACACAACCGTTAGATCTGATTAAATCCAGTGGTAGACAAGAGATGTTAAGAACTTAAGATGGGACGTAAAAATGGGATGTCATATATATATATTGATGAACAATGACCTAGCCAGGATTTTAAGCCAGGGTGCGCACTCAATTTCGCAATGTATAAAAAGAAAGAAAAAAATTCTAGTAAACAAACATATAGTACTCATAATATCTCAATGTTTTATGAAATAATTTATCAGAGATTTAAATGATTATTATTTTAAATTTTTTTTTTTTTTTGATAAGCTAATTCCTAACATCACTAATCAGGCACTAGTAATTGCATTACCAACTTCCAACTCCAAAATTTTACAAATATAGTCCAAAGAGAAATTATGGAAATTCTAACTTCCATCCTCCCATACCCAAGCAACAATACTATGATTATTGTGAAAAAAAAAACATAATACTGAATTTTAACACTAACTTCAATTCTCATAGTTCATAGTTTTCTTCGACAAGGTCTCATCCTTTGGAATCGTATAATAGTATAAAATTAAATAAACCCTAAATATATAATTAAACATAATGATTTTAAATCTTTCTAACTATAATAGAATAAATTAATGTTAAAAACAATAATATAAAAAATTAAATTATTAAAAAATTATGAACAAAATACTTACAAAATTAAATTTCATTTGAATTGGCAGACTTGTATATGGAGACAAATTTTTTTTTTTTTCCCCTTTTGTGGAGGAGTCAGGGTAGAACATTAGAACTTGGAAGGGAGAGAGAGTTAGAAACCGAGCAGTTTGTGACTTTGTGTGAGGTTTTTTTTTTTTTCTTTTTGTTAATTAAATTTCTAATTTAAGAGTTTTGTTATTTAAGGGAACTAAAATAAGTCAAAAACAATATACCAAATCAACAACTCTACATATTGTAAAAAAAAAAAATTGCAAAAGTTTTTCAAATTCCAGGGTACGCATGTGCGTACCCTTATACCCCTCTGGCTCCGCCCCTGTTGATGAAGGAACATTTTTTATTGAGCAACACCCATTGCTTGTCAAAATAAGAAACCCGCCTTAACTTTCACTGTAAACGAGTAGGAAGTAATCTATCATGTCAAGGCACATCAACATTTGATGTGTTGAAGGTCCAAGGCTTGTAGAGGCACGTGGGTATTTGCTTGATACAAATTACTAGGGAAATATACTATTGAGTACGAAATTAAACAATAGCAGTAAATAAGATGAATAAAACACAAGATCTCGAAGAAAACTATCTTCTTTATTGAATATTATGAAGATTACAAGAATTTCTGCCTCACAATACTCTCTAGACAAACTAAACCCTAGTTGTCCCAATATTTCTAAACACACTAAACCTTGGTGGTTTCCCTAAACAACTAAATAAGTCGTTTCACTATGTTTTGGTTTATGCCAAAACATCAATCTAAACAAGCTAAGCACTAGCTTGTTTATGTATCTTGAAACAAGTAAGCACTACATGTTTCTCTCTATATATTTTGGTATATGCCAAAACATATATTTATAGGCCTTGGACAACTTCTACTTGGCCAAGGATTTCCTTTTTCCTGAAATTCCCTCTCTTATGGAACAAGGAAACCTATTTAAGGTTTTCTTTTCCTTGTCCTACAAGGAAAAAACTACTAAGTTCCTAAGTAGGATACACCTGTATCATTGCTAATAGCACATATTTCACTGAGGCATTTGACAAGGCATAGGTTAGCCACAAGCAATCAGGTTTGAGAGGTGCCTTGGTGCTAAATCACTTGCTTGGTGAATTTGGCAAAGAGTGGCATATCCACTGGTAACCTGTAGTATCATAGAATTCAGTCATTCATGGTATTAGTATTTGAGAGGAACATTGCCACCTCATATATCGTGCCAAAAGGATATTGATTCATTACCAGGTTCTAGGACTAATTTTTATGTGAATGTTGGCCACCAACTATTTTAGTACCATAGCCACTCTTCTAAGATTTCGTTGTTCATTGTGTTAATCTTTCTGATCCATAACATCCCATTCCCTTGGGACTCCCAACCTACAAGATGAAATGAGCCTTATATGCATCTCTGTTGTTGACTTGTTGTTCAACAACAACTTCAGTTGGTTTAGCTTATACTCACTTGGAAGTTGGAAGAGATGCTAATTTGGGCCACTTCAGTTTTTTACTCTTATACTACCTTCAGAAAGATGCTAATTTGGGTACTACCATTGATTTTATATTTATTTATTTTCTTTAACTTTTATTGGATCTATCGAAACTTTTTTCATTCCTTTTGTTACCATTTAGTTTCCAATATATGTTCTGTTTATGAAATATGAAGTTAAACCAAAATCACATTGTTGTGTCGCTCTCTCCAGTTCTGCTTACACCAGAACCTTTTTTGTTTTTTTGATTATTCGTAGTATGCCTTCACAACTATTAAAATTTGCATCAGGAAAGTGTTTACAGTTTTTTAGTACACTGAATCCTGCTAGGAATCGATTTTTATATCAACCTTTTTGTTGTGATCAGAATGTTTACATGTCCAGCAGCAGAGATGGTCGATGGGTCGAAGGTTTTATATTTTGAACAAGTTAGTGGCGTTGACTACTCATGCTTTAATATATAGTGTACTCACTATATCAAACTTTAGTTTATAATGGATCTCTTTCTTCTGGCAGGCATTTTGGAGAACACCTCAAAAGCCCTTTCGACAGGTGTTTAAACTTGCTCCGTAGACAATTAATGTCTTTAGTCTTTATTTTTTTTCTTATTTTTTTTGCGAAAGATCATGTATAATTTTTGGCGTTGTTATTTGATCAATGACCTTTTCCCCCAATGATGTTCTTAACAGTTTTCTGCTTGCAGAGATTTTATATGGTGAAGCCTTGTTCAAAGGAAATGAAATGCGATGTTGAGGTTAGGCTCCATTATGATTATAGCCTTTTCATTCATAAATATACTTCTGTTTAAGGAATTTATCTGGTCTGAAAGGCATGTGAAAAGTACATATAACCGAGTAGCAAACACATCATAGGGAGATTCCACAATGTGTTGTAAATCCCCAATCTATCAATTAAAGTTACTACCAATCAAATTTAACTTTCTTTAACTAGTCTAGTTGTCCAGTGCATCCTCTGCAGTATACTCGTGCACCACCTATTTAATCTAGTTGCGTGTTTTTACTCACTATCAGTCGATAACTAATATCATCTCTTTACACTCCATGAAAACAGATCTGGTCATTCGGCTGAAAGAGCAGAAAACGCTTTTGAAAATATCTATATATATTTGAAAGATAAAGGAAATGTACATATATTCTTTTGAATATAATCAAAATAAAGCTCCTTTGAAATATAAATGCGGCCATGAACACTAATCAAACTAAGGACCGGTCTTATATTCTTTATAAGACCTATTGTCGGAGGGGTAACAAACAGGAAGCAACACAGAAGATATGTAGGAGAGATAGCAGCGAGTTCACAGTAGTTGTTCAGGAGGAGGAGAATAGATCGAATACAAAGAAGCATTTGAATGAGAATAAGAAAATCGAAAGAGAAGGTGGGGGTAACCAGGGGAACCCAGAAGTAGGTTGGAAGGAGGAAGTCGATGCACTATTGGAGTTTTGTAAACGCTGGTCAGAGAATGGAGGAATTTCAGAAGAGAATTAGAAGAATTAGTATGGAAAAAAGCAAGTATCAAGATCTGTAGGTGCCAAAGAATAATTAGAAGAAGCCCGAAAAGAGCAAAAAGGAGCATAGTCTCCAATACGATGAATGGAACTACTATACCAAGCCAACAAGTTCCTAATTGGATGACTTAAATTGTTTATGGATAAGAAATAGGTAGAAAGCACACAGACTGATTGTAACACCCATGAGTTGGTGTTAGTCCCACATTGCCAAGGAAATGGTTGTATTAGTAGTATGTAGAGCTTAACCATACTTTAACTAATGTCAAGGCCTTTTGGGGTAAACCACATGGGTGGGCCCTGATCCAAAACCCTCTACTGCTGGATATCCGTAGTGACTAAAGGGGGACAATATGTGACGACCCGGGATTTCGTCCTCGCCCATCCCGGTGCGTCGAGCACCATACCGCTCGTTAATGTCAATATTGTCCCCCTTGAGTCACCGCGGATATCCAGCAGTAGAGGGTTTTGGATCAGGGCCCACCAATGCGGTTTACCCCAAAAGGCCTTGACATTAGTTGAGTATGGATAAGCTCTATATACTACCAATACAATAACTTCTTGGCAATATGGGACTAACACCAACTCATGGGTGTTACAATCTCACCACCTTAGAAATAGAGCCGTCATCGGCTCTGCAGTACACTCAGTACAGTCCCAAAATCTCCGACGTTCCCTGCCAAGTGAGACAAGTACCTGGCGCTCCCTGGGCCTTTCCAGCGTACTTCCCACCTGCAACAGGCGACCCGTCATCGGCTTTGATACCATCTGTAACGCCCCAGGATTTCGTCCTCGCTCATCACGGTACGTCGAGCACCATACCGCTCGCTAATGTTAATATTGTCCCCCTTTAGTCACTGCGAATATCCAACAGTAGAGGGTTTTGGATTAGGGCCCACCCATGTGGTTTACCTCAAAAGGCCTTAACATTGGTTAAAGTATGGTTAAGCTCTATATACTATTAATACAACCATTTCCTTGGCAATATGAGACTAACACCAACTCATGGGTGTTACAATCTCACCACCTTAGAAATAGAGCCGTCCTCGGCTCTGCAGTACACTCAGTACAGTCCCAAAATCTCCGACGTTCCCTGCCAAGTGAGACAAGTACCTGGCGCTCCCTGGGCCTTTCCAGCGTACTTCCCACCTGCAACAAGCGACCCGTCATCGGCTTTGATACCATCTGTAACGCCCCAGGATTTCGTCCTCGCTCATCACGGTGCGTCGAGCACCATACCGCTCGCTAATGTCAATATTGTCCCCCTTTAGTCACTGCGAATATCCAACAGTAGAGGGTTTTGGATTAGGGCCCACCCATGTGGTTTACCTCAAAAGGCCTTAACATTAGTTAAAGTATGGTTAAGCTCTATATACTATTAATACAACCATTTCCTTGGCAATATGAGACTAACACCAACTCATGGGTGTTACAATCTCACCACCTTAGAAATAGAGCCGTCCTCGGCTCTGCAGTACACTCAGTACAGTCCCAAAATCTCCGACGTTCCCTGCCAAGTGAGACAAGTACCTGGCGCTCCCTGGGCCTTTCCAGCGTACTTCCCACCTGCAACAGGCGACCCGTCATCGGCTTTGATACCATCTGTAACGCCCCGGGATTTCGTCCTCGCTCATCCCGGTGCGTCGAGCACCATACCGCTCGCTAATGTCAATATTGTCCCCCTTTAGTCACTGCGGATATCCAGCGAGCGGTATGGTGCTCGACGCACCGGGATGAGCGAGGACGAAATCCCGGGGCGTTACAGATGGTATCAAAGCCGACGATGGGTCGCCTGTTGCAGGTGGGAAGTACGCCCAGGGAGCGCCATTGCCTCACTTGGCAGGGAATGTCGGAGATTTTGGGACTGTACTGCAGAGCCGAGGACGGCTCTATTTCTAATGTGGTGAGATTGTAACACCCATGAGTTGGTGTTAGTCCCATATTGCGAAGGAAATTGTTGTATTAGTAGTATATAGAGCTTAACCATACTTTAACTAATGTCAAGGCCTTTTGGGGTAAACCACGTGGGTGGGCCCTGATCCAAAACCCTTTATTGCTGGATATCCGCAGTGACTAAAGGGGGACAATATTGACATTAGCGAGCAGTATGGTGCTCGACGCTCCGGGATGAGCGAGGACGAAATCCCGGGGCGTTACACTGAGTGAGCCATTTAAGGTAATAAACAGAAAAGCCAACTGTAGTCGACTAGTCGAGTTTATATACATTTTTGATTCTTTGAAGCAAACGGGATTTTGAACTGTATTTCTTGTAAGAGGCATCGGTTTGAAACCCATAATTTGTGATAGCTATATAAAGAAAACATCAAAATTCTAATTTAGATCTTGAATGTGAAAACTCTTCATGACTGGTCATGTTACTTGCACAAGTCAAGAACTTTCAGGAACTACCAATTTGTGGACTTTATTGTTAATTAGGATGCATAATACATTGATTATTTAGTTTCTCCGTTTCCCATGATGTAGAATGTTTTCTGTCTCATCTATACCTTGCTAAGATGCAACCCTAGGCCTCTTTGTAACACTATTAATTGACTTTTTACCTAACAAAAAGAAAAGAAAAACAAAACTGATTATCTTGTATAGTTTACATCTCTTAATGTAAGATCGAAATCCAGTTTCAGAGTTGAATTCTTTAAATATTGATTCAAACTACTAGGTGTATATCCATATATTTTGTCAAAATCCAATTTGATTCCTACTATAGTTTCATTCTGTGTAGACTGCACTACATTTATTGACTTTTGTTTTGTGGAAGTAACGAAATTATGGTTTTGTTTCACATCTCAATCATTGGGCACATGGAAATTGATTATACATTCAACTTTTTTGGGCAATGAGGATCTGTCATCTGGTTGATGAATGTGTATACCATAGTACAATGATGGACACTTGCAATGTTTATCTTGATTCATGAGGGGGATAGGGACTTAGTGGGGAGTTTTGGGGGTCGGAAATAATAGCTGCTGGGTAAGGATACTTGTATTCCCTTTTCTTGATGTAATTTCCTTAATATATCAGCGATTAATTTTTATTTATAAAAGAAAGAGATGTTAGTCATGTGAAATTTTTAGTCTCACGCTCGTACAATTTTTGGTTCTGATGAAAACTGATTTTACATTAGATTTATGGTGGAGCTAAATATCACATTTTTATACATTTGACAGCTGAGTTCGTATGCCATTAGAGATGCAGAGGAATACAAAAACTTTTGTGATCGCCCAAAAGACCAGCGTCCACTGCCTGAGGAAGTTGTTGAGGTATGCACATGCATTCACTTTCCGCCCCTAATAAAGATACATTTAAGTGATTTTTTGTTGAGTGTTCCATGTGAGGTTTTGTCTATTAACTCTTGAACTTTGAGTAGATTAAATGATTAATGTATCGTATTATATCACTTGTGAGTCCCCCCTACATTGTTGTAAGGCCCATGTTTGGATTTTGGAACCAGGAGTTCTAACTCTTTGCATAAGTGTGTCAGCCCATCTCTCTCTCTCGACCTTGGAAACATCCATATTTAGATATAGCCGAAAAGTTTACATACAATTAGGTGTGAATATGCTATGTGACTCTTGTCAATAATGATTTTGGATTACTTATGAAGCCAAAGCAGATACAGCATATTCTGAATGTTTGTCAAAAGAACGATCATCACCAAGATGTCTCCCAGTATCAGTGTTTAGCTGAATGTTTTCTGTTTTTCTTTTATTATATTACTACCAGTTTTCTAATTTGTAAATGATTGTTGGAGTGTATGCAATACTTATAATATAACTAAGAGATTGCAAAATAGGCTTCATAGAATTTTATTAATGAGTTTATGAAACGAAGAGATGATTCTCTTAGGATTCTCACCAATAATAGCGGAAATCTCGCCGAAATATCCTGGGACTATCGCCATATAGATAGCCAAACACCCATTCTTGAGTGGTCTTCGATTTATTAACGATTGTGAGATGTTGCTTTCGTCAACAATAAACAGGATCCTGACTTTTAAATTTTTAATACTTCCTCCGTCTCAAATTATAAGTACCTTATTCCTTTTTAGATTCTCCCAAAATATATGTCCTTTTTCATATTTGAACACATATCAATTAAGTTAAATTAGTCTTTTGCCTATACTACCCTTGCTTTGGAATTAGAGTAATTATTCTAATGAAAATAATTAGAGACTATGTTTAATAAGTGGAACCCATTAGTTGGTATTAAATAGGGGTAGATTTGGAAGTATAGTTAGTAGACAAACAATAAATGATGTTCTCTTAATAAGTAGAATATTCCAAAAGGTACTTATAATTTGGGACGGAGGGAGTAGTCTGTATTAGACAATCATGAAGAGGTTGGACTTAAGTTATAAATGAAGGCTAATGTTTGATTTCATTTTCTTTTCTCATCAATAAATTCATGTGCAGGATGTTGCTGAACATTTAACAACAATTTATCTCAAGCGTTGTCAGCGTGGAAAGCGTTGCTTATACGAAGGTTCAACTCCACCTGGTGGCTTCCCAAATTCATGGGTATTTTCTTATTCTCTTTTGAGTTATTTCATGTGTCTGGGCTCCCAAACCTTAGTCTGTTCATATTAGAGAGGTGAATAAGTATAAAGTATACCTTTTTGCATAAGAAACTGTCTTAACTAACCAGATATGTATTAATGTTTCAATATCCTTTAAACAGAATGGTTCAATATCCTTTTTGCTTAAGAAACAGAATAAGTATAAAGTATACCTTTTTTGCGTGAGAAACTGTCTTAACTAACCAGATATGTATATTTGTTTCAATATCCTTTAAACAGAATGGTGCATCATATTGCACTTCTGAGCTTGCTGTCGTTAAAAAAGACGAGATACATACGTGGGATAGAGGTTATGACGAAAATGGGAATCAGGTGAGTTTCTGATGGCCATTGTTACATTCCAGTTGGTATAAAGTTGTATATAATACGAAAACTGATTATGGTTCACCCACTTAAGTTGTGAATATGGTGATCGTCCACCTACCCATTTTGGACCACATCAGTCTAGGAGCACACATATTCTTTCTCATAATCATATTTACAGTCCTTAGCTCACAAGTAGCACCAGCACCACCAGACCACTGTCACAATGAAGGTTTTCAGGTGGTGACGGTGGTGGAGATTGTGGTGACGGTGGTGGAGATTTGGTTAAGTGAATATAGAGTTCAATGCGGGACAAAAACACACCCTTTTTAGAGAATGTTAGAAATGTTAATTATGTCTACTTATGTATAACAGGTTTGGGGAGTGAAGAGCAGTCCATACGAGTTCAAACCTGCACCTGCTTCAAGTTCTAGCGATATGTTGTCTCCTCTAAATGTCACTCCCATGCAGTTTCTAGAAAAGAGAGTACAAGGTTCCTTTGCTTTACAAGAATAATCACATATTCTGTAAAGTCTAATTTATAATTATCTGTTAATGCTGTCCCTTTGCCCTTGTACATTGTTCCTTATAGTCTTGTACTTTTGTACCATAATTTAGTTATCATAAATTCGAGTAGCCTAGCATAATTTGTCCAACCTGACATACCTATCAAAAACTTGAATAGAAGGAACTCGTAAGTTAGTAGATTTCATAAATTAGTGGAAAGCATATTCCAATTATTTGTGTGGTGGCGTGTATTTAACTAATTTGTGCATTGCCTAGTATCATTTCTCTTTACAGAAGCAAAATTCAACCATCCAAAATCGACCTGAACCCTTTAAAAATGTCTGTATGATTGGTTGTAGTGGAAACAACCTAATGATGGTTCTGGATTTCTGGTGGTGTCGACTTGATTTCATTTGACCTGGTTTTTGTCCTGTTTTATTTTTCCATTTCACCGTTTGGTCGATTCACAAACTCCAACAAATACCCGAATTTTAGGTTCAGGACTGAAAGGAGGAAGCTTTTAAGCTTACGCTCATCTGCTAAGGGTATCCTGCACTCCAATGTGAAGAGGATTCTGGATGTGGATTAAGAAGATCCACCTTGTTCTGACTTCTGAGAGGTGGCAGGCTAACAAAAAAATGTGTGGGAAGGTGCTTTCCAGAATGGGTTTATATGATATATTGATATCTATATTTCCCAGACATCTGATTCAAGTTGAAAGTATAGTTGTTGGACGTGGAATGATCAACAAAAAAAAAATTGGTAAAAAAATGTTTCAAGGTTCTTATTTGATTGATTATGGTAGAACAACATGATTTTGTAGAGGAAAAAAGTTAGAATGAGAAGCAAAAACTCCAAAACCTCTGCATCCTCTGTCTATGTGGCGCCTATGTGGATGTTGGAAATGCTAGTTTTCAGGATATCCAAAACAAAGTAAGCGTGGGACAATCTTGTCTTCAAAGAAGCAGAATTGGAGCAATGAAAGAAAACACAAGCCAAGTGTCCATTCTGTGATATCTTTTTCACTTATTAGTCTCTCAACTCAATGCTAATGGCAGCAACTAAGCTTCTCTTCCCACATCCTCATTCTTCTCTTCCAAACCAATTGAAAACCAATGGAAATGGATACAGAGACTACTGCTTCCACAACCAATCATGGTTGTTCTCACCTTCCACAACAACAAGACTACTATCATCCAAGAGACTTGTCGGGGTTCGTTTCTCTCTCCTACAAGAACCTCTTTTGTTATCATCTACATCTTCTATTAATCTTCATGAAGACTACAATTCCTTATACTATGTAGCAGAAAGTGTTGGATACTCTTTGGCTAGTTATTACACCTCGCTCGGTCTTTTCGTCATCTCTGTTCCTGGATTATGGTCTCTTATCAAACGTTCTGTTAAATCCAAGGTACCAATTCATACTTCAATATCCAACTATTGATTGTGTTTAGTAATATGTGTTGAAACTTCCATTTATATCTTGTATTCAAAGAAGAATCGAGTTTGTGGGATTGTTTCAGATAGTGAAGAAGACTTTTGTTCTGGAGGAAGGAGAAGCTAAGAAAGAAGCTAAACAAGTAGCAGGGGAGATTCTTTCTTTCTTCACTCGTACCAATTTTGCTGTTTCTGATAGGGGTGAAACCATAACGTATGTTCTCTTTCTCTCTTCACTCTCAGCCACACATAGATTATCTCTTTCTTTATCTTTCTCTACCATGAATAAACATTTACAACAAAAATAACTTTAACTGTGTAATTAAATGAGAAATGCCGAATGCATTTCTTTCTTCCAGTCTCAAATGTTATGTATGTAGAAAGGAAATTTACTAGTATTTGAAGACTATTGAGCACTAGATTGATTCACAGTATGTGATGAGCCGATGAGGTGCTGTATAATCATTGTCTAGCTCTTTTTTATAGTTGGTGTTTGTTGGGTAGCCTTGAAATTTGTTCGCATGAATTATTCGATTGGTGATTATATGCAGTGAGCTTTTTGGCGTGTGCAACTGCGCATGCATATTTTCCTAGTTACAATAGTTGTTAAGATATCTGTATTTATGGGCTTCAGATTTGAAGGCATGATGGTTCCGAGCCGTGGGCAGGCTGCACTCCTCACTTTCTGCACCTGCATCAGTCTGGTAAGTGTTGCTCTCGTTCTGACCATCACCGTTCCTGATGTAGGCGACAAGTGGTACTGGCTTACCATCTTAAGTCCATTGGCGTAAGTTAATATGATTTTCTCCTTTGTAATTTCCGCAATGATCTTGTAATGATTAGAACAATAATCACTTGGAAAGGCTTGATAAATTGTATATCTGCAAATGCAACAGAGGGGTATACTACTGGAAACGAGCATCAAGAAAGGAGCAAATCAAAGTCAAGATGGTGGTGGAAGATGAATTTGTTCAAGAGATAATTGTCCAAGGAGATGATCAACAAGTTGAGCAAATGAGGAAGGAACTCAAGCTAAATGAAAAGGGGATGGTTTATGTAAAAGGCCTCTTTGAGAGAGAATGATAAAAGATTACTCTGATCGCTAGCCTCACCTGGACTCTGCTGCGGCCCTGACATGTTCTTCATCTACATCCACACAAATGAGAAGTTTTGTTCCAAACATCGATTTTCTTAGAATTCATATTGAGTCTCAAATGTATTGAATTTATATCTATGATTTTGAGGACATAATTTATATCTATGATTTTGAAACTTTGTGGACCAAAATGAAAATTGTGTGTAAACTTTGTGGACCAAATCGACATTTTTCTCGTTCAAAATGTATGTGAACGAAGAGAATCCATATTGCAGTATGTATACTGTTCTGATTTTACTCGCATCAGTATTACAAACTGTTAAATCATCCACATAGCTTGTGTAACATATGTTTCACATGCTCATAAGTCATAATCCACAATATATATTGTGGATTCCTTCCCTAATTTGTATTATTAGCACATGTGTTATAGCTGTAGATATCTTACCTTATTTAGTTTAGCATTGTATTATAAATACTCAAAAATACAATGAATAATACATTCAGTATTTTATTCTCTCTCATGGTATCAAGAGGGTTAGCGATCCTTTCTTCTTCATTCTGAGAGCAGCTTTAAACGCCTCTTGTGTGCAGCCTCATTGTGTGCCACCCTCTTCCATAGTCTATGGCGCCTGAATCAACATTGTTGTCCACTAATACTGTGGCTTCTTCCTCGTCCACCACGACAGTTGGATCTATGTCTTTTGAAGCTTCCAATAGTAACACATATTTTCCAATCCCAAATATAACCAATCTGGTTACTGTTCGGCTTAATGAAGCCAACTATTTGTTATGGCATAAACAGTTGAAATCTTTCCTGGTTGGCCAAAATTTTAGACGTTTTATCGATGGTTCCTATCCTCAGCCAAAACCTTCTCTCCCAAGTACCGAACAAGCTGCTCCCACCGTCTATCCAAGTCATCTTTCTTGGCATCGCACAGACCAATATCTTGTGAGCATTATTGCAGCCACTCTCTCAGAGCCTATCTTAGCAATGGTGGTTGGGTGTCAAACTACAAAGGAAACATGGGACTGCCTTCAACGCCACTATGCACAGAAGTCTATTGCAAATGCTCAGAATCTTCGCTTTCAGCTGTTTGGCATCTCTAAAGGTTCAAAATCAATTTTTGATTATTTGCAGTATGCTAATTCTCTATCTGATTCTTTGGCATCCATCAATGAACCTGTTACTAGCAAGAATTTGGTTTCTCCTATTCTCAGAGGACTTGGTCCAGATTATCAAATGATTGTCACAATGATTTTGAACACATCGCCTCTTCCTGACTTTGAGGATCTTCGTGTACGTCTTATTGCCATTGCAAACCAGAACCCTACATCTTCCCAGCCTACTCAAATTGCTCTTCTAGCCACTCAGCCAACTGGGCAGTCTACTGGACCTCATCACCAACCTGTTTCACATGGAAATGCTCAAACCTTTCCAACTCAAATAATAATAAGAATGGAAATGCATGGTAGTCGTTGACGGCGTGGGCATGGTAACCGAAACAACAACTCCAATCATTGGAATCGTAACTCTGGGACTGTTTGTCAGCATTGTAAGCATTCTGGTCACACTCCACAGTGGTATAATTATGGTCAGCATCCTCAATCTGCTCCGCCTTCAGTTATGCCTCACCACCATATTATCCTCCGCCATATGCTCCACTACCATATGCTCCTCCTACAGTTGATCCTTTGACTACTGCCTTTGCTGGTCTTCAACTCTCAAACTCTGGTTATCAGCCGCAACAACTTCCTAATGCAGTTTGGTATACCGACTCTGCTGCGACTAATCACATGACAGGTGATCCTCGCCCCTTGCAGAACCGAACCCCTTACGCTGGAGCTGAACATGTGCAACTTGGCAACGGTGATACCCTTCCCATAGCACAATCTGGTAACCTCCCCATTCAAATTGGTCCTCGTTCTTTACAACCTCGTAATGTGTACCATATACCTGCCATGAATAAAAATTTGTTATCAGTTGCCAAATTTACTCGTGATAATCATGTTCAATTCATCTTTGATCCTGATCGTTTCTTAATTTTTTATTTGCGTTCTGGTGTTACACTCTTTCAGGGCCCATGTAAGGATGGTCTCTATCCTTTGTCGCTTGCTCAATTGGCTCACATTGCTCTCGCAGCTTCCTCCCAATCAAGTTTATGGCACAACCGTTTAGGTCATCCTTCCAATAAAGTTTTGCAATCTTGGCTCCAATAAACTTTTGTCTCCTGATTTTAAATTTCAACATGAGTTTTGTAAATGTTGTGCTTTGGGTAAGTCCACACACCTTCCATTTGAACTAATAAATAAAGAACATGCCACTTCACCTTTCCATTTAGTACATTCGGACGTTTCGATGTCTCCTATTACTTCAGTTTCTGGTTTTCGATATTACGTACTATTTACTGATGATTATTCTAGGTTCACATGGGTGTAAGCTATGTGCCACAAATCAGAAATGCCTTCTCACTTTGAAATTTTTTTAAACTTCGTGAATTATCAATTTGATACCACTATCAAACTTTTTCAAAGTAATGGCGGCACAGAATATGTCAATAAATATATTTCCACTTTTTTTTTTTGCTAGGTAAAAATAAAGTGGATACTTTCTTTCCCATAATAAATATATTTCCACTCTTTGTGCAAAACTTGGTATTCATCATCGATTGTCTTGTCCACACACACCTCAACAAAATGGTCTAGCTGAACGCAAACACTGTTATATTTATGAAACTAGTGATAACCCGTGACTTTTGTCACGGTTATTTTAACTGGATTTTGTATTAAATTTTATTTTTATAGTTTTTTTTTTTAAAAAAATGAATCATGATGAAATTATATATCTTGCAATAAATATTAAGTATCTCAAACTGGTTTTATTTTTCCTTTTTGGAATGAATTTACCTAAAATCAATCCGTTTTCAATTATTTGAAATGATTTTATTTTTTATTGGTTTGAATTTATTGTTATTCTTTGTTCTATTAGCAATGAGCACGCAAGCTTTGTTTCCTTCACTTAATTTAATTTCACGTTATCAGTAGAGATACATTGGAATAATTCTGAGCTTTGAATAAGATTAACCAACATGATAGATGGTAACTTTGGATGTGGTGTTGATTAATTGATTGAGTCTATACATATGAGTACTCTTTAGTAATGACTATAATTGCTGATAAGTAATTTTATCAAGTAGAAATTATTTGCAGAATCACGAAGAGTGAAGAGATAAACCTAACAGTTAAAACTTGAGTTTCAATTTTATAGAATTAATCTATTGTAATTTGAAATTTACATTATATATTTAGCAGGAAAAAAAAATTAGAGTGCACAAAAGAAACCCCCAAAATCAACGATAGCAAATGTAGTGTACTCTTGCTTTTAAGTTGTTGGGAGCGATCCAACGTTACTGAGCTTCTCCCTTTGAGCGAGAAGGATATTGTTTCCACAATATTACCATTGGAACATCATTCAGATATCACCTCTTACCTTATAAACATACACTACAAAAAAACATAACACAAATAGGCAATTACGATGGTTACGAACAATCGGTAACCTGTCGCAATAGGTGTCGACGCAAAATTGGTACCAATGCGAAAAGCCGTTACATTGAGCCGTCGTTATTACTCTCAATAGCCACGGCTTCAGCGACGGCCAATGGACGACGCTACATGGCGATGGCTAGGGGCCGTCGTAATTATCTTCCCGAATAGCGAGAGCTCGAGGCCGTCGCCAAATTTTTTATGATTCGTCGCTACCTGTTAAGCTGATGTCAGGCTTATGTCCTGCCAACGACGGTCATGGGCCGTCGCTAATGAATTTTTAATTTAAAAAAAATAAATTCTTGTATTTATTTCTTCAATATTAATTACAATATGTTTGCCATTCATAGAAAGTAATTTGCATCAAAACATATGCAATTAAGCATCGATAAGATGCATTAATTATATCGATCTGGCCCAATCTATCCATTACTTGCATTATCTTGTAGCTCTTTCCATCAGATCTAAGTTACCATCTACACACAAAATAGAATTAAATAGTAATTAATTATTCATATGATAAACATCTATTATTAATCATTAATCAGATAAATATTGTAGTCAATTTCACTAATAATTTGATATCATAGATAAATAGATAAGGGAGTTGAGCAAACCATATGACGCAACAACATTAGGGTCATTGATGATACTTAAAACTTTTCTAATCATGCCAACACGACAACCATTGCAGTACCTTGGAGATCTTCGACATTGGAACATATTTAAGCACATTAGACAACACAATGCAGTGAACTGTCAAATGTATAAAGATTAAACAAAAAGATGTAAAGTTCTCTGGTACGATGAATAGATGTGTGTTAGGTGTGTACAACAATGACGTTAACTATTTGGAGAAGTCCCTGAAGCTCAATTTGACGTTTTTATTACAAGGCAACTTAAAGGATAGGGTCATACCATGTATACTTTTTAACCCAAGGTACCTGCCTGGGGTTGGAGTCCGACCTCTTGTCCACTTTGCCTGCAGGTTAAAAACACTACCTCTTAAAACCAGTTGAAATAAAACTAAAAAGTTGCAATCTTTCAGAAAATAAATTTGTTTGATAATAGTCTGATAGATAATAAAAAGATATGAAAAATATTAATAGGTTGAGGAGAAATGTAGGGCACACAAACCTTTTGGTACGGTTAAAGAATGTTTACAAAAGCATCTTCTACTCTCAATTTCTTTTATCTTTATCTAAGCTTGAGTTCCAACTTGGTGATTTAAATAAGAACATATAGATAAATTATTTCCAATAAACAACAAAAGACCATGCATGTTTTTAATTCAGATATGTTACTTAAGCTAGAGTTACCTGATCGAATAACAGCAACTCCACCTTAAAGCTTAGCGGTTCTTTTGTTAAACATTTCCTTTTCATATTCCTGTTGTGCAACCTGCAAAAGTAAAGACACATAATGATACAAATTTGGATTTCACAAATCACAATACATATATATGGAGGTAGATTACATTCTCTACTAAAACATAGAAATAAAACATCTCCTATTTTTTCTAACTGTAAAGCCATTATACCCATGAAGAAATCTGGAAGAAGAAACAAGTAGAGAAGAACTTCATTGGCTTAAAATCATAATTAACCCAATAACCAAAACAAGTGGAAGAGAAATCAAAACTAAGTCAATAACCAATATTGATTAAACTAATCACAGTACCTAACTATCCATCACCTTGCACACTTAATTGAAGAGTTGATACACAAAAAATTCTCAAAATTAAAGTGATACCGTACAGTCTCAGATATTAGAGGAGGCATTATCTTCTAATAACCACAAAAAAAATCTCAAAATATAAGCCAAATATGTTTTAACCACAAAATTCCTACAGTAAGCAAGTATTGGCTGGGGTGAAGAGGCTGTTGAATTTGTCTATTGACTCTAGGAGTTCTAATTGGGAGTGAAAAAACATTCATAATATATGCAGAAGGAAGGAGATTGTTGCTGAGATCATTAGTCTATGTTAGCACCACTGTGTACCAGTTATGGGCTGAGAAATGCTAGGAAACATGGTGGAAAAAGAACTGAAGCAAAAAATAAAAAAAAAAGATTTTTGTTAGAGAGGATACTTAGAGATAGTACTAAGTTCTACTTACAAGCTCAGTTGAAAGAAGTGTCTGACACTATCAGTGCAAGGGTTCTATTGGACAGAATTGGGCTACAAGTTGATCTAATTCAAAGTCAGCTTGTTTATTGTAGATGGAAGTCACCAACAGATGATGTAACTCAGTTGAGTTGCAATGGCTCAGTTGAAAAGGAAAGGGCTGGTTATGGAGGGCTCCTGAGAGATGCTAATGGAGTTGCTTAGCTACACTACATTGGAGGGTCGATCAGCAGTGAAATCAGTTATAACTCAAGAGCTATTGGCTATATGGTACGAGTTGAGAGGAGCAAAAGTATTTGACGTTTCAAAAATAATGAAACACCGGAGGGGGGGGGGGGGGGGGGACAAAACTGGTGCAGTGTATACCTGTAAAACCCTAAGCTTAATTTTAAAAAAAATGTTTTAAAAACAAAATATCCTCAACTCAGATATGAACTTGATACATATACCAATACTTGCAGAAAAAAAAAAATTTACTTAAACTTTTTATAATAATTTAATTCAAAATTCAAAGCATTAATGCATCCAAATCAACATGCTAGAGTAGCAATACAGTAAAGTGGTGACAGTAGAGTAGCAATACAGTAACAAAGATACAACAAAGACAACTACATAGATATGACAAGCAGCAGAGTAAAGTGGTGACAGAGAAGGTCACCAAAGCAGCAGACTAAAAGTAGTGACAATCAGCCATTTATCCCAATTAGAGAAAATGAACTTAAAGAAATGTTAAAAAATGCATCCAATTTTGAAAACACAATTTATAGATTAAAAACCCCCATGGAAGAGAGATGATATACCTTGCTTTGTAAAAGAGTGGTATAATTGATCAGAGGAGTTGTAAATTGAATAAACCTTCTGATGTGCTGAAGTAGAAAAAATATATAAACACAATAATTCAACTAATTTGAGACAAATTGAAAACAAAAACAACAATTCAAGATAGGGATTATACTACAAACCTGTGCAAAGAAAAGAGCGAGTGAGAGAGAGCAGTTCCTTCCAAAGTTCTAATGTAGGAAGTACTTTCCTTCTCTTCAAGTTCGTGCAACTAATGGTGTATGAGAAAAAAACCCAACTTTATTAACTACAGATCATCAATTCAAATCAATGAAGAAATTTTTTCTCGAATTCAATGAAAAAATCAAACTTTATTTTTGTTTTTTTATTTTTTTCGACAAAACGAAGAAGAATATAAAATAAAATAAAAAATAGATGGAATTGGGTTCGGTAGCAGATTCATTTATGGTCCTAAAATAAAGCCAATTAACTTCTCCATATTATTTATATTAAAATCTTTAGGGTTTTCATTCATTTTTTTATAACACCATATTTGGGAGAAGAAGAAGAAGAAGTGGAAGAAAGCAAGAAGAAGATTTGGATTTTTATGCTTATACAAGTGAGTAGGCGTTTTTGTTTTTGTTTCTATTTCTGTATTCTGTGATTTCAGATTTTTTGCTCATCTTTGAAAAATCATTGAAAATTCGTTTGAAAAGCTTTTTAATTGATTCCAAAAAACCTGAACACTATATTGAAATGTCTTCATTTGATTAGTTAAGACAATTTATGAAAGTTATTTTAATTTGGTGAAAAACGACTTACAAGTATGACAACCGTTGCAGTTTTTGGTTTCTGTACATTTTAGTATCGCAAGGTTTTGATCCCTCTATACTTAATAATATTTATTGAAACTTTTATGGTACTTAGAATACTCAATGTATAACAACATATATAAATTTCAGAATTTACTGTTAGGTAATTAATTCTAATAATTTATTCAACGTAGTTATTTCAGACATCCAGTATAATTTTACTGCTACTTTTCTGTTTGCGTGGCTATCATAGAAAAATCATAGAAGACTCGTTACTAAACATATCTTGATGAATTTACTTGTTTTAGAAACTAGACATTCTGAACTATAATTTCTATGTTTAGAAATTCTTTAAATTATGAGGCTAATATGGTGAAAATTGGTCAGGAAGTCTGACGTAGATTTTTGGGATTTCTTTCTGGAATTTGGTAGGATTGAGTAAAACAATTGTTTAATTATTTTCTATATATCGAAACGATTCCAAATTTTTATACCAAGTAATATTTTCATACTAAAATGTTGTATTCGAAATTTATGAGATTTGAGCAATTATTTTTAGATGTGTGAATTTTGAAAGATGAATGTTATTGTTTGGCAGATTTATGTAAAGAGTTTCTTTTTAGCATATATGTTTGTTTTGGGTTTGTCCTTTTGTTTGATTGTCAAGTTGAAATAGACATGTACTAAAAATATTCTAAATATTAAAGTGGATTAGTATATAATGGCATGTTACTTGATTAATTATGTTTAAAGTAACTTGGAAAGTTATATTGATGAACGCCTAGAAATGACTCCATACCAATGGATGGTATATGAATAGAAACGAAATGAATACTGAACTTGGGATTTAATTATGGAATGATTTGGAATGGTTTGATACCATGGACGGTATATATTCAATTTGGGAAATAAGAACGGAATACGAAATGGACTTGGAATTTAATTGTTTGACAAGGGTTGTGTGATTGCTTAATTAGTTTAGTTGTTTTGGTAGTCGCCCAAGCATTAGTACATTTGCCGCACCTCTGGAATTAGGTTAAAGAAATTAATTATCACTCTAGACGACTTAGCTTGCGGGTTGACTCTTGGATTATATTTGGGTATTTCCTAGACGGCTTAGCCTACGGAGCTGACCCTTCAGACCTTAATAGCCTTCGGGGTTGGTATGGGCGCCACATTAGAAAGCTCAAGGGAGCTATTAGAGATCATGAGTTAGGCATACGTCGAGGCTAGCCAAAGCTTGCAGGTGAGCACCCACTTGGGTTTTGGTTTCCGCGTAGAGGTTCTTAACCATGGTCAAGGCACACTGGTGCATTGTGGGTACGACAAATGTGTGGAGTGCATCCTATGGGAGGTGTACTAGTGATTGGGCATAGGTTGTGATTTTATGATTGTTAAACCCGAGCACCGGCTAGAGGCCAGGACGTGGTTTTGTGGTGTTGGATTCGTTGTTTGGTATTGTGCTAAGGCTTATGGTTTTTTAGTGCTTGGTGTTAATTAATGATATTGGTAAATTTTATATACTTTGATTATGAATCGGAGGTAACTATGATTATATGGAAGAACTGCGTTGTTTTATTTATTATGAGAATTAATAGTCATAATTGGACTTGTCATTTTAGTAGATTGCAAACTATGAAGAGTTGGAATGAGTCATTAGTAATGGTTTAAATTAACAAAATGTATTTTCAGATTAATACAAAGTATTAGATAACACGTAACATGTATGTGAGTTGGTTTATTTTTATTATATTTGTCTAATATATATTAACTCCATTTTGCAGGTGGATAGGTCAACTAATTTATTTTGTGCAGGTGGATAGACCTATCCTTAAAGGCAGTTGCTGTTAGGTAATGTATTTGTATTATCGATCAATTAAAATCATAAATAGATAAATTAGAATTGGATAATGGGATTAAGCATGTGATTAAATAATGGATAAAGAGTTTATATATAATGGAATTGATATGGTTTTTGGCGTATGCTTATTGTCTTAGCATGGAAGAATTGTTCTTGAATGTTAATTAACGAAGTGGGCTGTGGTGATGTCAGAATTTGCACTTGTTGTTAATCATATGTTGGAACTTTATATTTATTATGTTATTTTGTGGGAATAGATTTCCCCGTTGTTTACTCATACCATCTTTTATGCTGACCCATATTGCTTTGTTTTGCACGTGTGTGTGTTCCATTTGGAATTCCATTTGGAATGCACGCAGGAGAGGTTAGAGCTATGGAGCTGTGACAGACCGCTTGTTGGGAGTAGTAAAGATCTTTAGATGTTTCAGTCATGTATTTTTTTTAAAGTGGTACTCATGTATTTTGTTGGCGTAAGTTGTGTTGTATAATAGGATGGAATCATGTGTACATTTATCGTTTGGATGTTTCTTCACTGTATTTTATTTAAGATTTTTATTGCACCTGGTTTTTGAGTTAGAAATTGTTGCGACCTGGGTTTATTTTATTTTTTTTTAAATTCGGGTCGTGACATTAGAAGATGAGAAATAAAAAATCTGAAAAGAAAAAAAAAAAAAAGAAAAAGAGGGAACAATTGTTAATTCATACATGTGAGAAGAGGAATCGATTATTCACTTCGATTGATCGAATCTTCACTTCGATCGATCCATACTTCACTTCGTTTAGTTTGCAAAATCAATTGATGAAGTTTAGTTTAGTTTAGTTTGTGAAATCTAATTAACAAAATTGAAAAACCTAAAGAATATTTTAGATTGGGGAAAAACTAGAGAGGGAAAGAAATAACACTTGTCGCCTAGAAATTTGGCAATTTCGACGGCCAAAAGTATATTGGTAAATTAAAAAAACCTAAAACAACGACGATTCCACGCTCTGTGGGCTACTAATCGACAGTGTTGCGACGGCTTAAAACCCTCCCACAGCCGTCCCAAATTAAAAAAAATAAATTAAAATAAAATTATATTACAACGACGACATAGTATAACTTTGCGACAGTTCGTGGCCCTCACAGTTATTGCAAGATCCGCCAGCCGTCGCAAATCTACTTTCATAGTCGTCGCAATTACCTAGTTTTCTTGTAGTGATATTTACATAAGTGTCTAAGTATTCTTGATGTCTTTCTCTCTTGATTATATCTACAAAAAAAAAAAAAATACGATCATAAAAATCAAATATTTTGTCTCAGAACCCTTTGAGTCCAGAACAAAATCATATGAATATTGATAAAACCCATCACTGGGAATTCCGCATAACATAAAAACACATTTACATGTATCACAAATATGAGAAGTTAACAATATAAAAAAAAAAAAAAAAAAAAAAAGATTAGAAAGGAAAGACAATTTGAAACCTGGATTCTTTGAAGTTGCACTTGCATGTTCCCCCTTTTTTGATAATCTTTGGTAATGAAAAACTGTACATGTTTAATGATGTTGCTAATTTTTTTAATGACCTGCAGAAAGTGCTTGTTGTGCGCATAAAAAAAAAAGAATTAAGAAGAAGTAATCAGTAAAAGGTTAAATACAAAGTGAGCTACATAAAAACAAAAAATCACACAGTAGGAAGCAAATGACTCGTACCTGCATTGGAATTTGGAAGTGTCATGAAAAAGAATGATACAGTTGTTTTGATTGTAATGTTTGTGTTATATACCATCAGCTATGATTGTGGGTTAATTAATGTCAAATTGTACGTTACAAATTTACTGTTTCTATATCAGTTTCCTTGTCTCCATTTCATTTTTTTCCTTTCATAATGTGGTTAAAAAGGGAAAGAGGTATTAATTTAATAAAAATTTAAGAGATTCTTTCAGTTTCCTTATTTTTCTCCACTTTTTTCTTCTCATTTAAAATTTATATCTAATTGGTTATGTTTAATTGGAATAATTATTTTGGGGTTACAAATTAATACATTAGAGATTGATGGGGTTACAAATAAGATTTTTTGCTTTAATGAAATTTTTTTTTGGGTGGCAATTGATTTTATTTTAGCCTAATTTTATGAGAGGAATGGATTACAAATATGAAGAATTAAAAATGAGGTGTAATTATCTTTATTAATGCAATAATTAATTTTTTTATTTTATTTTAACATAATTTTATTAGAGAAAGGAGCTACAAATATGATAAATTAAAAATTAGGTGTAATTATCTTTGTTAATGCAATCATTAATTATTTTTGTAGGTTATTTTGTGAATATAATGAAGATACCATATCTAGAAAGTTGTTAATCCAATTATTAATTATTTTTCTAGGTTATTTTATTAATATAATAAAGATACCATATCTAGAAAGTGATTGTTCCAAAGGACTTCATTATCTTGAGACAAATCCACGGATATAGTTGTCTTAGACATAAATCGGACGGTCCTTGTGTTAGAGAAAACAATGATTTGTTATATAGATGTGGTCTGTTCATATGTAGTTCAAAAGCATAAGTGGATCCAATTATCTATCTTAAAGGTCATACAAAAGACATGGGATATATTATTGATCACAATATGAAGGGCACATGCACCAGAAGAATGATCAAATATATGCAGAAATTCTATGAGATGCTTTGGAGGTGTATTCAGGCTAAGCCAGATCTCAGGCCAACAATATTTGAAATTGTGGAGTGTCTGAAAGATTTGAGAGTACTCAAGGAGGATTAAGTTGTATGTTGTGAATTGTAGGATTAATGCAAAGTTCAATCTGTGAAGTTTATGATTTTTGGTTCATGTACAAATTTGTCTCAGAACCCTTTGACTCCAAAACAAAACCATATGAATATTGATAAAACCCATCAATGGGAATTCCGCATAACATAAAAACACATCTACATGTATCACAAATATAAGAAGTTAACAATAAAAAAAAAAAAAAAATTAGAGAGGAAAGACAATTTGAAACTTGGATTCTTTGAAGTTGCACTTGCATGTTCCTCAATTTTTATAATCTTTGGTAATGAAAAACGATACATGTTTAATGATGTTGCTAATTTTTTTAATGACCTGCAGAAAGTGCTTGTTGTGCGCATAAAAAAGAGAATTAAGGAGAAGTAATGAGTAGGGCATCAAAAGTTAAATATAAAGTGAGCTACACAAAAAAAAAATAAAAATAAAAAAAAAATCACATAGTAGGAAGCAAATGACTCATACCTGCATTGGAATTTGGAAGTGTCATGAAGAACAATGATACACATAGTTGTTTTGATTGTAATGTTTGTGTTATATACCATCAGCTATGATTGTGGGTTAATTAATGTCAAATTGTATGTTACAAATTTATAGTTTCTATATCAGTTTCCTTGATAAGTTGATAGTCTCTATTTCATTTTTTTTCCTTTCACAAGGTGGTTAAAAAAGGAAAAAGATATTAATTTAATAAAAAATTTAAGAGATTCTTTAGGATTCCATTTTTTTCTTCTCATTTAAAATTTATATCTAATTGGTTGTGTTCAATTGGAATAATTATTTATGGGTTACAAATTAATACATTAGAGATTGATGGGGTTACAAATGAGATTTTTTGATTTAATTGAATTTATTTTTTCTTTTTTGGGTGGCAATTGATTTTATTTTAGCCTAATTTTATTAGAGAAATGGATTACAAATATGATGAATTAAAAATGAGGTGTAATTATCTTTATTAATGCAATAATTAATTTTTCATTTTATTTTAGCATAATTTTATTAGAGAAAGGAGTTACAAATATGATGAATTAAAAATTAGGTGTAATTATCTTTGTTAATGCAATCATTAATTATTTTTGTAGGTTATTTTGTGAATATAATGAAGATACCATATCTAGAAAGTTGTTAGTGCAATTATTAATTATTTTTTTTAGGTTATTTTATTAATATAATAATAAAGATACCATATCTAGAAAGTGATTGATCCAAAAGATTTCATTGTCTTGAGACAAATCCACGGATATAATTGTCTTAGACAAAAATCGGACGGTCCTTGTGTTAGAGAAAACTATGATTTGTTATATAGATGGCTTACACATTTATTGTATCCAGTGGTGTTCCACTCAATCTTTGGGTTGAGGTTGTCTCTATATCGGTTTACATTATAAATTGCCTACCAACTCCTGTCCTGCAATGGTCCTCCCCTTTCTCATGTCTTTATGGGACTCATCCTTCTTATGTCAAGCTTCACACCTTTGGGTGTGCCTGTTATCCATACCTTGGGGATTATTTTACTAACAAACTAATGCCCAGGACTGTTGAGTGTGTTTTTCTAGGCTACAACTCTCAACACAAGGGGTTCGGTTTAATGAAAGCACATTTCCTTTTACCAAGCAAAAATCAACTATTTCATCAACTTCTGAAGGGTCTGATTTGGTGTTTGTACATGTCCTCACGCCACTTCTTGTGGTGTTGGATACGCCATCTAGTTCGCTCCCTACATTCAAACCTCATGTGGCCTCAAATATGCCATCTAGTTCGCTCCCAACATTGCAACCTCCTGTCAGAGATGATAGATTATTCCAACAAACATACCAACGTCGACACAGGGTACAAGTTAATGAGCACCCACCTCCTATTGCTCATGGACAACCAGCTCCAGATCAAAAGACTCATTTTATGACCTTGCGGTCTAGGGATGGGAATCAACGTGTAGTTACTCGTACAGTACCATGGTACTGTTCGATATCCTATTCCCAAAGCATAGGCTGCTCGTTCTCCTGAATGGCGTGCTGCCATGGTTGATGAGTTCAAGCACTTCTTAAAAATCAGATATGGACACTGGTCCCACCTTTTCCACGCCATCACATAGTTGGGTGTAAATGGGTCTTCAAGCTTAAGCATCGAGCTGATGGCTCCATTGAACGCTACAAAGCAAGATTGGTGCCCAAGGGATTTCATCAGGAATATGGATTGGACTATGACGAGACTTTTAGTCCAGTGGTTAAGCCAACTAGTATTCCCACTATTCTCAGTCTAGCATTTTCCTCTGGGTGGTCCATTTGACAATTAGACGTGAAGAATGCCTTTCTCTATTGGTTTTTAAGTGAGACAGTTTATATGAGACAACCACCTGGTTTTGTGACCCACACCGTCCCCATCATGTCTGCAAACTTTAGAAAGCCATTTATGGAGTCAAACAAGCTCCCCGTGTCTGGTTTACAAGATTCAGCTCTTTCCTAATCCGTTATGGTTTTACTCAAAGTTGGGCGGATCATTCGATGTTTATGTATCACTGTGGAGGAGACATTATGATATTACTTCTCTATGTTGATGATATTGTTCTCACAGGGAGCTCTAATGATTGGCTTGTTTATTTTATCTCCACACTTGGTCGAGAGTTTGAGATTAAGAACCTCGGTTTCCACTGCATTACTTTCTTGTTGTCGAGGTTACATCTCTCTCTCTCTTGTCGAGGTTACATCTCTCTCTCTCTCTCTCTCTCTCTCTCTCTCTCTCTCTCTCTCTCTCTCTCTCTCTCTCTCTCTCTCTCTCTCTCTCTCCTGGTTTACATCTTTCTCAGACCAAGTATGCCATGGACCTTCTCCAATGGACTGACATGTTGGAGTGCAATCCTTGCCACACTCCAGTGAGTGCAAAGTCTCATCTTTCTTCCATAGATTGGTTACCACTCTCAGACCCTACTGAGTATCGTCAGATTGTTGGTTCCTTACAGTATTTGACCTTGACCCGACCTGACATCTCCTACGTTGTGCACCATGTAGCCCAGTTTATGGCTGCCCCTTGAGAACCTCATCTTGTTTCTATGAAACGCGGTCTCCGATATCTTAAGGGAAGCTTGGAATTTGGTTTAGACTTTCGACTAGCTAGAGGTCCTTTGACTCTCCATGCCTTTTTGGATGTTGACTGGGTTGGTTGCCCTGATACTAGGCATTCCACTTCTGTTTTTTGTGTTTTTTTTGGGACCCAACCTCATTTCCTGGTATGCCAAGAAGCAACCCACTGTTTCCCGCTCTAGTGCAGAATCTGAACATCGCGCGCTTTCTTACTTGTGTGCTGAGACAATATGGATTTCTTTTCTTCTTCGTGAGCTCCACATGCCTGTTGCAAAACCCATCACATTATATTGTGATCATTTTAGCACTACGTACGTGATGGCCAATCCAGTTTTCCATGCACGTACTAAGCACATTAAATTGGACTATCACTTTGTTCGAGAAAGGGTTGCTTCTAGAACTCACCAAGTTCAATTCATAGCACATTGAATTGGACTATCACTTTGTTTGAGAAAGGGTTGCTTCTGGAACTCACCGAGTTCAATTCATAACTTCAATTGATCAGACTATTGACTTCTTCACTAAGGGTTTACACAAGCATCGATTTCAGTTATTTCGGTCCAAACTTGTTCGTCCAAGACCACACAATTTGCGGGGGAGTGTTAAATCATCCACATAGCTTGTGTAACACATGTTTCACATGCTCATAATTCAACAATATATAATGTGGATTCCTTTCCTAATAATCCACAATACATACTGTGGATTCTTTTCCTAATTTGTATTATTAGCACATGTGTTATAGTTTTTTTTTTTTTTTTTGGTTGGCAAGCAGGGTTGAGGGGGCCCTTACCCCTTTAAATTACGTATGGAAACTTATATCAACAATCAGCTGTTGACGTGTTTCGAACCCACAACCTCTCCACTTTGTGAGAGGGATGCTACCATTGAGCCACAGGCTCATTCGCTTAAATGGTTTGGTAAGCCTGTTTTTAATGAGATCAGTAACTCGGTAATGCTGGCGGGATTTGAACCCCAGACCTATGGTATCATCACCCAGAGGTTTTACCAGTTGAGCCCAGTTATAGTTGTAGATATCTTACCCTATTTCGTTTAGCATTGTATTATAAATACTCAAAAATACAATGAATAATACATTCAGTATTTTATTCTCTTTCACAAACTGTTTCAAAATTATCTTTCAAGAGGACTTTTTTTTTTTTTTTTTGAAGATACTTTTTTATTACTAATAACTGGTATTAACAAGTCCAGTCATTGTTAGGCCTAGAGTATCATACAAGAGTTGGTTACATAAAAAGGAAGGCGGAATTGACCACCAAAAGGAGGTCCAAGGTCCCAGCAAAACTTGTAGCTCCTCAGGATAATCCTGTTGGTGTACATGAATTGGTAGTACTCCCTCCGTCCCAAATTATAAGTACCTTATTCCTTTTTGGGTTGTCCCAAAATATAAGTCCTTTTTCATATTTCAATACATATTAATTAAGTTAAATTGTTCTATTGCCTATATTACCCTTGCTTTGGAATTAGAGTAAGGGACTATGTTTAATAAATAAAATCCATTAAATAGGGATAAATTTGGAAGTATAGTTAATAGACAAATAATAAATGATGTTTCCTTAATAAGTAGAATATTCCAAAAGGTACTTATAATTTGGGACAGAGGGAGTACCATACATAATTGTTGCGCCTGTGATGTAGCATATTTAGCTCTTGAATCTGCAGTTCCATTCCTTTCCGTGAACACCCATTGTACTTCAACATGATTCAGTTGTTGTAACAGTTGATTGCAGTCCTCAATAAGGATCTTAGCATCACTTGGAAGTGTTGTTCCTGGTCTTAACATCTGGCACAATGACTTTGAATCAATTTCCACTAAAACCTGATTCAAATTTAGCGTAAGAAGCGCTCGGAGACCCAAACGAAGTGTAGTACATTCAGCTAAAAAAGCTGAAGCATGGAGATGTGGTTTAGTTATGGCCAATATGAATTGACCGTGTCCATCTCTTAACACTGCAGCGGCACCAGCAAGACTGTGCCCCGATTTGGTAAAGCAGAGCCATCTGTTTATGAAGGATAGGAAGTTGCCAAGATAATTGTTGAATTTGTACTGATGAACCGGGACCTTTGTCTTCAATATCAAGAGGCTTGTTATTCATTGAATTCAACAATCTTTTTACTCCAAATATGGACACCATGGGATGAGGTTTTGAATCTTTAAATCTGCTTTGATTACGTGCACACCAAATGTACCACAAACCTGCATCAAATTGTTGAAGCCAATTGTCTCCATCTCCAAGTTGGATGAATTTCCTACCAATTTGAACCATCAACTCTGCCAAGCTTTGAGCACTTGTTGAATATATCCAGCCATGCAAGCTTAAACCAAACCATACAGCTCTAGCATAAGGATAATCCTTAAAGATATGTAACATCGATTCTGAGCCATGTTGACATAGTGTGCATTGTAAAGCTACTTTGCAATTTCTTTGATTCAAAAGAAGAGCCGATGGAACCAAATTGTGCAAAACTTGCCAGAAGAAGAATTTATATTTGTGTGGGACCTTCAACTTCCAAACTCGAACAAACCATGGAAGCTTTTGAACAAAGGATTGTGATATGGAGAGCAATATTCTCTGGTAAGCAGATTTCACAGTATATTTTCCATGAGTGTCGGCATCCCAAATGAAATTATTTGGTTTTGGCACATGTGATAGAGGTAAAGAAAGAATCTTTCGAGCATACTCCGTTGGCCACCATTTAATAACATTATCATAGTCCCACTGTCTAAGATCAGGTTTAATGAAGCCACTCACCCTGTCAAGGCTGCAACCTTTAGGTTGAGGTAGAAAAGGGCAAGGTGTTGGAGTTGAAGGAATCCAACATATATTCCATGAATGAAAAGAGATACCCTGACCTATTTCCCATCTCAAGACAAGTCTCATAAGAGCTTTCAGGTGTTGTAATGTCTTCCATGAATTCGATCCAGATTTTTTGATAGTCAAAGACAAGAAAGTATCTTGTGGAAAATACTTGGCTTTCATATGACAGGCCCAAAATGATCTTGGATTCATGAGTTACCAAGCTTTCTTCCCAAAAAGAGCCAGGTTTTGAATATGAAAGTCTTTTATACCAAGTCCACCCCCTGTAGTAGGAAGAGTTGCAAGGTCCCAAGATATATAATGTACCTTCTTTTCGCCATTTTTTTTATTCCATAAAAAGTTTCTTCTGATTTTATCCATTTCATCAATTGTCTTTAAAGGGAGCAAATCACATGACATAACATGAGTGGAAAGCGCAGATAAAACAACGTTAAAAAGTGTGACTCGTCCCGACTTATGAAGGGACCTTAATGCTTTTAAATATTGACTTTATAAGGATGTCCGGAAATTTTGTAAGTTCATGCTATACATCTTGACAATATACAACACAATTGCCTCCCAAATTTCCCACATCTAACATATGATTTCAGAGACTGAAATCTCTTCCGCAGACACAAATTCAGTGTATACTTTCTTAAGCCTTGAAACCGTACATTCTTCATCTGCCAGCAATAAAATTAGAAAAACACGTAGAAAGTCTTATTTTGACGATGCCAGATGCTTATACGCAGGCTTTAGTTTTTTTTTCTCAATTTCATTTTGCATCCCCATAAATATATTTTTGGTTATTTTTAGACTTTTATTTTTATTTATATTTTTTTTGTAGGACCGCGTGGATATACTGCCTATCAAACATAGCATTACTCTTTTATTAATAAGATGCAAACCCTTCAGCTTGATTGTTTGTAGCTGATAGTGAGTGTATTACCTCAATGGGTTATGGGGGAGGTGGTGATCTGGTGGGATAGAAAGAACATGGTGAATGGTTTCTGGGAAAGAGCAGCAAGGACATTAGGACAACAATCAGTACTCCTAAGTCCTAACCTGGTGAAATTGGTTAGTAATGAGTTACCAGTACGTGAGCAGTGCCAAGGAAGAAGATTCATAACACAATAATCAAAAAGAGCTTGGGAAATCCAGACCTGAGTGAAACTGTGAAAGCACCAGATATGAATAAAATCCATAACATATTCACCTAACATGGATGAAGAAAATAATAGTAAGATTGAACAATTGCTTCTAAAGCATTCACATGCAAATCTTTGGCAGAGTGTTCAGTGGAGAGTGGCACAAACAGAGATTAGAGTGAGTGAGTCAGCAGGACAAAGAGCTCCATAAAAAAAAAAGCAGGACAGAAGGCTTATCAGACAATTCCAATCCAACTACTCTACTGTACTACGGAATAGTTCATCTCCAGATGTGGTACAGAATTATGTTCAATTTCCTTGGCTCTTTCAGAATCCAACATGTATGGAAAATTCTGGATTAGGCATTTTCCTATAGCAATTGTATTACCTGAAATTCTGAAATAGTGTCCGTTTTTACATATGGAACATAAACATGCTATAACATCTATCTACCATCAAAGATGGTAAACTTTCCTTCTTTGAAATCCCCTGTCATTATATGGATCTTCCGTTCAGGAATTCTTGTCATCACCTTCATCTGTAATTCATGGAAGACAACACCTCTCTAGTGCACTACTTTTTGAGGGTTGTGACCTCAAAAGTCCACACATATCACCCCCTGAACGCCTTCCATTCATAGTTTTAAGTTTTAACACTTGCTACAACATCATCTAGCTTATGATATTTGATCACCCATAAACGCCTTCCATTCATATATTTAACAGCTGCTACAGCATCTTCTAAACATCTTCCATTCATATTTTTAACAGCTCCTACAGCCTCTAAGCATGTGATATTCGATAAAGAAAATCTGCCAATGAACAAGAATACTATATTTCACAAATAGTCACAAGTCAAAGTGAACTAAACATAGTGGGGAACATCACAGGGTCAATATTTTCATACAAGTACCTTAAGTATCAAAACATCATAAGGTTAAAAGTTAAGCAAAATGATCAAATAATGAAGGATTCTGTGACTGAGGCTATCAGAATGCTTTAAGAGCATCAGATCTCAATATTTCTTTCTTGAGAATATTTGGATTAGCTACATGGTTTATCTAAAACAATTTTACATACTTTATATTCTAACATTTAGTTTAAGCAGTGCTAGTCTGAGAGTTCTACCACTTGGGATCAAATTAATGATTAAATTTCAGAGAGTAGATGAGATCCACCATGGTACTAAATGATTTCAGTAATGAAATCTGCATATTAAGCTGATGGAACTAGGACCCCACATCTCCACAAAGTTTATATTACTTGGGAATCACAAAAAGATGCCAACATCTGCTTAACCACATGTCGTAACATCGACTAATTAACAATCATAGGCTCAATTTCTTAAAAGCTTGATTTCTATTTTCATGTACAGCAAGATGTTCTGACTTACAGAATTACCTCTGACAAAGTATTTGGCATTCCTTTGAACTGTGAGAAAACAAACACTATAACAACTCCTGTTGCGTCGACCATGTAAAAATCATTTGCCTGAGTATTCACTTTTTGTTTTTTTACTTTCCTGCATTCCGACCATCTACGATAATCATTAGCCGAAAGTACATCCCCCATTTCTTTAGTGTCAGCAATTTTTGAACTTGAACCAGATTCTTCCCAATAATATAGAGACCAAGAAGAAAGCTTTGACTTCAAGATTACTCCAAGAGCTACCAATTGAGCCAGGAAATTCCAAGTGCCCTTTGTTTGAGCACATCTGATCAAGAATGTGGTCCCCATGTTGATGAGAAGGTACCATGTCCATTAACACCCATATGATATATGATCCCCAAATGCTGTACCTATATATTTTAACAGCTGCTACTACAACCTCTCCAGCATAAGATAACCACAAATACCACATTTATACATTCTTAACGGCTGCTACTACAACCTCTCTAGCATAAGATATTCAAGAAGCGCAGAGTTCCGATCTCTGGAATTTAGATTCCACAATTTTTCCAAACTTTTGAGATCATCTTCTAGCTGCTCTTTGATTTTCGAGAATGGAGAGGGAAAAATAAAGAATACCTTCCAGCAAACAACAGTGAATTTCACAACACAAGTCAAAGTGAACTAACATACTGGGAATTTCACAGGGTCAATGTTTTGATATATGTAAAGTGCCTTTCGATCAAAACATCATATATTTTACACCCCACAAGTTTTCAGTAAGAGTTTCATATCCTTTATAATGGACAAAACCAATGGTGAAAAGTTAAGCAAAATGATCAAATAGTGAAGGATCTTTAAAATGAAGCTTTCAGATTGCTTTAAGAGTTTCAGATCTCAATAATTTTTTCTTGAAAATATTTGGATTAGCTACATAGTTTATCAAAAAATTTAATTACATACACTTTATATTCCAACATGAAGTCTAAGTTAGTGTGAGAGTTCTATCCACTTGGCATTAAATTGCCAAATAAATTTCACAAAGTATATGAGGTCCACTATGGTACTAAATTCCATTAATGAAATATGTATATTAAGCTGATAGAACTAGGACCCCACATCCCACACAGAATATATTAGAATCATAAGCTTAGGGGAGCTTACCTTCACGGAATTCAATTGGGATCAGACCTGTGACCTCAAGGTTTTGAACATCAATGTGGGACAATTCAGCAAAAGCATCCGCCATCTATTTAAAGAAAGACATAGGAAACAAATTAAGTATATTTTTAAGAATAAGTGTGATGGAGACACAGGGCAGCAAAAATAAGGAATAAACAACCTAGAAAGACCTGGAAATATTTAGTGTCACTTAATGTTTTACTACGTGAATATGCACCCACGCGTGCAGCAGTAGTAGAGAAATACGGTATGGTTGGGTTATACATGTCTGTAATACAGGCCCATATCATCAGTTTTATCAGTTCGGCCTAGTTCTGTCATGGGCTTGTTATAAGTAAAACTTCTTCAAAGTCAAACATTAAAACAACAAAAATCTGAATTACGTGAGTTGAACCAACCGAAAATCTTGGTTCCAACACGTGGCTGCCTCTACCCAATCAGAAATTGACACGCACCTATTTTATATGGGATTTACTGTAGCTAAGTGCAGGCTGCTTATAAAGTAGTAAAGATTTTGAATAGTAGTCAAAGAGTCAAATCTGTCTTTAATAAGTTTAGTAGTTTCGTCAACCTTACTAGTGTGATGCTAGTAATTTATGTCTTTCTTATAATCTACTCCTTGTATTCGATCAATTTCAGCCATCTCACAGTTTTAACCAATAAATACAACTCTTCCTACATTTCTCCTATCTTGTCCTACATCAAAGTGGACTAGTGGAGTGTATGTAGATTGTATAAATTACACTAACCAGTAAATATATCAAAGAGCCACTGGAATTTGGTTATAAGATGTCGGCCAAAGTATACATCATAAACTACGTACCAGATTTTCACATTGTATTACAAACACAAACAGAAAGTTCTGGTGAACACTTACTAAAATTGGCAAAGCAACTTGAGTTTAATATTGGTTTCCTAAATTACCTCCTCCTTGTACTGTTTGATCTGCATGTTCAATATCTGCTTCACAATGCGTGTTTCTTCCATGAAGATCTATTTATCGCCCACATCTACATAGAGACTTCCAAACTCTTTCAAAGTGATTTTCTTATCAACCTAATTTTTCTCTTTCGTTGACTTGGCTGCAGATTATCTCATAACCTCTGGATATCGCCTCATTTCCAGCTTCAGCTTTGACTTGCCTAGTATGAAGAATAAAAGAATTGTGATATAAAATCAAAAGTAAACGGAATTGACCACGAATCTAAGAAATGGTGCCTCTGACTAAAAATCTAGGGTATGATATTATGTAAAATAAAACAAGGTATGTATAAAGAGTGAGCTGTTTCACTAACTTGATGCACATAACAGCAGCTTTACCAACATAAGATGCGGTAAGTAATGATTTCATCTTACCGTTAACAAAATATCCTTTCGCAATTTTTTTAGGATGGAAATGGGAAGTCAATCTTATTGTTCATTTCATGCAATCAATTTGAGCATATATACCATGACTTGCTCTTAGGTTACAAACATATGAACAATGATGTCTTAAAATCATATACCATGTATGCTTTCTCTAATTACTGGAGGACTACTGTGATGCTCAGGTAGATGTTATTAATCTCATTTTTTAACTCATTTTACGAATCAGATCTAAAATACCATCTTCCATGCATGATCCGAATGAAACCCAAGTTTCATGCTCAGTCATTAAACTTTCAAAGGAGTGTCGTTTTGCGACAACTCTGTTGACCACATATAGAAACATAATAACATATCATGTGTCTTTACTATCAGTCATGAAACAATATTTTACATCAACACAAAACTCATAATGGATATAATCACGTAGTCATCGTAAATATCTTTGGACCTAATTTAATCAACAACTTTATGTTAAATAAGTGGGGCCAATTATATATAAACAACAGAAATATGATAACAACAGACTCAAATAGGCACACAACTAATATAAGAACTGAAAATATTATACCGTACTAATTTTACATGTAAATGTGATTGTGACCACACGATGTTTATTGTGCAATATCATCATTAAATATCACTTTACATGCATTGTAGTAAGAAAAAGCATCAGACCGTCATAAACTTTGCTTCCACACTTTGATGGTCTTAGTGGACCTCAAATTCTCCTCCTCCCCCCTGTCTTATGACATTGTTCCTATTATTTTTTGATGTTTTCTGTTCTTCTGTTTTCTGTTTATTATTATATCGTGATGAAGATGCTTATGAGGAACTTGAAGGCCAAGAAGAAAAGGAGATGGTAATTATATATAAAAAAATAATATTATTAATTGCTTGACTTCATTGATTTTGTGTTTTCATTAAGAGATACGTACAAAAAACCGATAAGTCAAAAATAGAAAATCGAAGGAGTATAAACTTAAGCATTCAAAGCTTCATATTTCAATAAACAACACTCAGAACAGCTGAAATCCTTTGCCATCAGGACCGCATACTAAACATGACATTGCCAATAGGTACTAAACTATTCCCACTTAGTTGGTAGTTTGGTTACTATATCAAATCAAAATTGCCTCCTTAAATTGCAAAAACTCAGTTGTACTTTAAGATAAAGAACACTGGTTCTTAAATTGTCAAAAAAAAAATCAGTTTAAAATTATTATTTTGTTCAAATGATTGTGGTTCAAGCCACATAAACTATTTTGTTAGTTAGGGGTGAAGTTGAAATTATTAGGTTCAAAGGTATACCTTGACAACTTGAAGTATGAAAGTTGAATTGCAAAATATTATTTACCTATATGGACACAGGCAATGTACTGTAAAAAATCACAATAGTGCAGATATTTCATTCAAATGTAAGTCCCGTTCTATCTGAATTCTGAAGTAGGTGGATCAGGCTCTTCGAGAGGTGGGATAACAATCAATAAGTGACTAATTAACACTCTGGAGCATTTATGTTTTAGTATTAACTTCTAAGTACACAACTGCAATGTGCAGGGGCAGTCATACCTTTGTTTTGGTACTAACTGCATTGTATTAATCGAAGTGTTTGAGTTATCCGAACAAAATCACAATGATGGTGAGAGGCATTCATAATACAAGGTGAAGGAATTACATCTTAAACACCTAGTAGGTTTAGTTAATACTTCTGTTCATAGTCTACATTCATGATTTGTTTATAATCTTAAGTATGAAAATCTGCTTAGTAATTTTCCATCAGTTTGTTTGAGGATTTCATTCGTCATCAAACCTCGATTATCATAATATAATAGAGCAGATGATGTAATCAATTGAATAAAGACCGACAACGCATTACCTAGTATCATCTCAACATTCTTCCTCATAGTGGATACTGTCCACATTAATCTAGTATAATTTTGTGCATCAACTTTGACATTGTTATCCTTTCTTACTGATAAGAAGAATTTTTCATATCGTCTCACACATGCAATCACGTCGATTATTGATAGTTTTCACTTAAAACATTTCCTAAATATAGAAAAATTATCTGATTTAAATTTTGTCTATGTTACTAATATAAGCAGATCGATTTGCCCAAATACATAAGATCTTATTAATTACAACCCGACAAGATCTAAATTATTTGTCAGTTTCTTAGATATTCACTATGTTGTCTTCGTCAAGTGTTTTTCACCTGGATGATTGTAAGCACCAAAGTATGTTAATTTTACAATCCACCGTCACAATTGTGTTGTGATCTATGTTTTTTCACAAAGTCTTTAAAAGTTAAAACTAAACAACCAGATTAACTTTAGGCAAAAATGTTCACAACAACAAAACAAAAAAAAGATACAATGACTATCAATCCATATATATATATAATCAATCAATCAATAAATAAATAAATAAATAAATCTGTGATTATATCAAGTAAATCAATGATTAATAAACTTAAATAAAAAAATACCTAGATTACTAAACCTAGCTATCAATGATCAATCAATGTATGCAGCAATTTGTCTTTCTAATGTTTATTGATGAACTTCTTCTTCTTCTTCTTCTTCTTCTTCTTATGAAGCTAGATATGAACAGATATGATGAAATAAGCACTCAGAGAGAAAGAGATGAGCTTTGTGTTGGTTGAGAGTTGAAAGAGCAAAGGAAGCAGTCAAGCAGATGCTTAAATATTGTGCTGCCATCTGGCACCTGGCGGAAGAAACAAAGGTGGGTTCAGGGTTGGGAATTGGGAGTTGGGTTGAGACTTGAGACTTGAGAGCTGAGCTGAGAGAGTACATTCATTGGGTTCAAGTGTTGAACAACTTATTACCTTTAATTGGGCCTTTGGAGCCCCAAAAGAAGGAAATGTTAGTATAGACCCAGTTTTAGCCAACAATTGTGTGGACTGGATACATCTTTTGTTACATGAGTCTCAAAGCATTCTGCAGTAATGCTGCTGAATGCAAAAAAATGATATACTTTGAAGTTTGAAGTATGCTTCAAAACTATTTATATTTTGATCATATTACATAGGATACTTTGAACATACTCCTCTCTTTAACATGCTATTTATAAACTGCAGCGAAATCTCTTTTTTTCGGTTTGACTTTGACATCTCTCTCTCTATAGTAGTAGTATATACAGTATGTGAATGCAACAGAGGGTTAGGTTATACTACTGGAGATGAGCGTCAAGAAAGTGCAACAAATGGTGGTGGAAGATGAATGAGTGCAACAAATAATTGATCAGCAAGTTGAGCAAATAAGAAAGGAACTCAAGCTTAAACGTGAAGATTATGGTTTACAAGTTGGATGTAATAATGTATATATTACAGTATATAGAGAAAACTAAATACGGTTGAGATGTATTACTTAAAGTTTTTTCTTACGTTTTAGTTTAATATATTTATTATATTAATAATTTTTGAATTATATATATATTTTTTTTTGTAGTAAAACAAAGTTGAAATATGATGCATAATCATATCTTAAAGATCATTTGAATTTAATATATGTAAATCAAAAAGTTATCTTATAGACCCCAATTTTAAATTTGTTTGCTTTGAGTTTTGTTGTATACTATTGGAGTCAACTTTATTTGAGCAGCTATGTAAGCTTAAGAAGATAAGCAACTTACTAATCCTATCTAATTTTACTAAATTAACTAATAAATAATAAGTTTTGTTCTTAAGGGCAAACAGGTCATTTAATAGAAAAATGACCAACTGTGAGTGACACTGGCTCACTGTTCCAGGTCGGCCCAGTCCCTTTTCTAGAATAAGTAGTAAGATGAGAGAGAATGATACTCCATCATACAAAATTTTTTAGTTAAAATAACATTGGGATAGAGATAGACTATACTCTTGCCCGGTGAAGGGTAGGCATAACATTGGGACCGACCTTGAGTGTCCTGACGTCCTACTTTTTCAGGGCATACATAAGTTCTAAAAATATGACAATTCTAATAGACTGTCATAATTTTTAATTTTTTCCCAATTTTTTATAAATTAAAAATTAATTTTCTGGTTCTTTTCTAATAAAATTTTTCTTCTCTTCTTCCATCAATTCTATGATTCTATCTATCTAGAGAGTAGAGAGAGCAACAATCCACAGACCACAGAGGTAGTCCATCAATATGATGGTAGTATGGTACCACTGTACTGTTGTGCGCAGCGGAAGCTTATGCACCAATACCCAAGATTGGAATAGTGTATGAATTAAACAAAACAAAAAGAGAAGATGAAACTCCTACTACTATCAAACAAACCCACACAAAACACAAGATTTACGTGGTTCGGCTAATATTGCCTACGTCCACGGACAAACAAATAGAACTTTTACTATTGGAGAAGATAGTACAAAATTCTCAAACAAATGGAGAAACCCTAGGTTTCCTCCCTTCTCAAATCCTCACCAAATCTCTCAAAGAGACAATCACAAATTGAGGATACAAACTCTCTCTCACATCCAAGATCCTCACAACTCTCACAAGGAGACAAACAACAAATATGGATTGAGGATACTAAACCAATCCCTAAGACCTTATATTTATAGCCTTTAGGGTGTACAAAACAAATTCCTAATAGGAATACCAAACTTAATCAAATTGGAAGTCATATTCCAATACCAAATTCTAAATCCTTAATATGGACTTAGAAATCCAAATATGAAACGGATTCCCTTATAGAACCGGTTTCCCAACAATTCTCCACCTCGGTGAAGATTTCCCAAATCTGAGCCGATCTTCAAAAAAAAAACCGACGAACAACCAAACCAAAGCGGCCGGACCATCAAGTGGCTGCCTACGTACCCTCCATGGGATCAAGCCATCGTAGTTCTTCCAAACGGACATCTTTCGATGCCCACAATGCCCCGAAAGGCCAAATCCCCCTAAGGGGCCAAATCAAAACCAAATGCCCACCAATGCCCTATAGGGCTCACAAACAACTTCAACACAATGGGGTCCAAGCTACCAAATACCATCTCCACCTCAACAAAGTTCTCCATCGAAGATGATCCAATGTCCCGAAAAACTAACCTCTCAAGAGTTTTTCCTATGAAGTTCAACCAAGTGGGGTACAAATTCAAATCACTATGCATAGATTTACCAAATACGTCTTCCTTACTAAGCGCCAAACAAACATCACATGAGAGATTACCAACAATAGGAAGTACGTACACAAAACCCCCAAACAAAAGTTTCACGGCTTCAATAAGGTTCTTGGGCGATAACCTTGCTACTAACAATGGTGGCTTCAACTTTCTTCTTTGCCGTGTCACCTAACAAACCAATCAAATGTGGAGCGACATCAATCTCCACCCGAACAAATGACGCTTCAACAAAATGCCTACCAACTATGCATGCCTTGCCACCCGCAAACAAATCTGTCTTCACTTGCATAGTACCATCAACAGCATGCCCCATATTACTATGCAATTCCTTGGTAGAATCGACAGACAAATCAACAACTGAACTATGCAAACCACATGTAATTGCACTTCCTTTCAAGTAGTACAACTTACCCTTTCTAATGCCTTTCATAACAACTCGTGCACCTACAACAACTTTTAGAGCTCCACCAATACATGTAATTTTCATACCATCGGACTCTAAAACACCCAATGAGATTTGATTCATAGTCAACTCTGGTACATACCAAACATTTTCCAACTTTCGAGTGCATCCATCTTCCAACTTCAATCGAACTGTACCTATCCCAAAAGTTTTGCAAGTATGATCATTACCAAGCAAAACACAAGCATCTAGCTCCTGAAAGCTATCAAACAACTCCCTATTGGGACACATATGATAGGAACAACCCGAATCCAGAATCCACTCATTAGTAGAATGACTAACTGAAGATGAAGCCAACAACGAAACACCAACACATGAATCCTCATCTCTTCGATGTACACGAACAATCTTCTTCTGCAACTTTGGACAATTAATTTTCCAATGTCCCCAACAATGACAATAGGCACATTCATTCTTTGCAAGAGTTCTTCGACTTCTCAATTTACATTGAGAACCAACCAATCTACCAATACTATCATCAACCACATAGAGCCGGTCCTCTGTATTTTTCAAAGTGTACTTGTCTTCCAACTTGGACAACATAACCATTACAATGGTTTCCAATTTGACAATGTACCACAAATCTTCTACCAAACAATACCGGACAAATTCACAAGCCTTTAAATTTAGAGTTAACCATTCATCATCATTCATATTTCTCGATTTATCATCAAGAACATCCACATAGCCATTAATGGCTAACCAATCTTGTACCTCCGTCTTCCACATAGCAAAGTCGAGGTTACCATCAAATTTATGAATGTCAACATCTAACAACAAGGTTTGATCAAACAAACTATCAACCTCCTTTCCAAATTCACTCGAATCCGAAATATGATCCGACATGATACCAATCAATTTCATACACCAGCAAACCAAACAAACAAACGAAACCAAAGAAGTTCACCAAGTACCACAAGAAAAATCCAAGATTGGATTTTTAACAAAATTGAGAAAACAAAACCGTCAACTTCAAAGAATTACTGGGAACAAAATACTTTGAAACAGAAAATGTACCATACACCGTTGGAAAGCCTGGAGAGTCTACTTTCCAACCCAAAAAACGGATCGAAGTTTCGATATCCGAGTACAAAGTTATGGCCGTTTTACCACAGAGTATCGAATCTGGACAGATTCCTCAAAACCCTTTAACCAATGTTCTGCAATCCCTCTTTAACCCAAGGAACTAACCTTCGGCTCTTGATACCACTTGTTGTGCGCAGCGGAAGCTTATGCACCAATACCCAAGATTGGAATAGTGTATGAATTAAACAAAACAAAAAGAGAAGATGAAACTCCTACTACTATCAAACAAACCCACACAAAACACAAGATTTACGTGGTTCGGCTAATATTGCCTACGTCCACGGACAAACAAATAGAACTTTTACTATTGGAGAAGATAGTACAAAATTCTCAAACAAATGGAGAAACCCTAGGTTTCCTCCCTTCTCAAATCCTCACCAAATCTCTCAAAGAGACAATCACAAATTGAGGATACAAACTCTCTCTCACATCCAAGATCCTCACAACTCTCACAAGGAGACAAACAACAAATATGGATTGAGGATACTAAACCAATCCCTAAGACCTTATATTTATAGCCTTTAGGGTGTACAAAACAAATTCCTAATAGGAATACCAAACTTAATCAAATTGGAAGTCATATTCCAATACCAAATTCTAAATCCTTAATATGGACTTAGAAATCCAAATATGAAACGGATTCCCTTATAGAACCGGTTTCCCAACATGTACCAGGACTATTATACAATCCTACCTCATTCCTTACTATTCTTTGAAATTTCAATATCACTTTTCTTGATGACACAAAGGAGTGGCTGTTAGTGTCTTGTAGCACTGGTTGCCAGAAGAGAGCTTGTAGGTAGGAAACGAGAGGCCAACTTTTGATGATTTGATCACAATCACTGTAAGAGAGGTGAGTTGATTTTACTAAGTCTCCATCCAGAGATAGTCTTAGCACAGTCTTGAAGGATCTTCGACGTCCATTTTTCAGCTTCAAAGAGGATTATTAAGATTCCGATAAGTGTCTGATGTATAGCTGGTTTGAGGTTCATTCTTATTATGCATGCTTTGTTGATTAACCATGGCCAGGTGCATAGATGAAGGATTCGTAGCAGAAGGATCATGCTACGGTGCTCCGTCCGTCTTTGTGATCAAAATTCAAAATGATAGAAAGTCTATATTCATTTCCTCATCAATACTAAAAACTGTTGCAAAATTATGTTTCAACTTTCAAGTAGACCTTGTCATTGATACATGTATTAAATATTCACTCAGAGGGAGATCCAAAGTTTCATAAGTTCATTTTATACATCTTGACAATATATAATTGCTTCCCAATTTCCTTACATCTAACATATGAAAAAGAGCAAAGGGAAAATTGCACCTTTTCTGGCCACATGAACAACATCCTTCTATGTTCTCTGCTATGATATACACAATCTAGCTCTCAGCCTCATGATAGCATTAGTTCTGCACATTATCAGATCAACTAGACTTCAAACAAGGTAACTTAATGAGGATACATTGCTCTTCCACTTCAACTGTACAACATGTGCAATATATGTTACAATGCTCATCTCCCTTACTGCAAGCAGACGTTGCTTAGAAATCAGTTCGGCAAAATTTTGAGGAGCTCAATATCAAACAACAAGGTCTTGTCTATCAGTCCTTGGTTTTTCAGCACAAAATCCAAAGCTCTTTCACCCTGTCAACACATAGTTCATAATTAGATCCATGTGGTGGAGCGAAATTCTAATAAAAGTTTCAGAAAACAGTTAGTAGCAAGTACCGAGAATGTCGTCGGTCTTGGGCCCAATTTATTGACATCACTATCCAGATACCCTAGTTCTGGAGGCACTATGACTCTGCAGCGCGAAACAATAAATGTAAGCTGTACATAATTCATGCGAATGTAAGGATGAATAAGCATATGTCATGGCTGGAATACATTGGCTGGAATACATTTTGCAAGAGTATGGTGCATTGACTGCATTCTAAGTGCCTGCCATTTCAAAAGTCTGTTTTGGCTCGGTACCTAACAGTCATATCATACACCTGTGTGGCATATTTTCTACGCGTCATTTGTCAGTGGAAAACCTAAGGCAAATATGCATGGTTGGCTATGCATAATGTAATTAAAAGATGAACACATCCACTTGAAGCTTTGCATTGGATATAGTTACAAGTACCACACATAAAGATATATGCTTCATATTTAAGGATCTCATACCAACTGCACATAAATGCTGTAGTTGTACTTATAAGATCCTACCTAGATAAAAGAGATATGCCGACTGTTCCACTCATTTGCAAATCAATTTTGATGAAACAATGATGCATTCCATGTTAAGTTTTATGGAAACCAATGGTAACTAAGCATTCTTTGCCATTTAATTTTCCGTACTAATGGATTCAAGGAACCCTGACGTTAGTGGCAATCAACGCGAAGTTGTTATAAGCGGTAAAACAGAAAACTTGAGACTCAATTTCAAATTTGAATGAATAAACTCGAGTACGGTCTCATTCTTCTGCTTTGATTAAAAAGGCAAAGTTTGAATGATTGAGATGCTCCATGTGGTTTGTTGCAAGGGACACTGATTTGCTACAAACACTCTTGAAATGACAAAAACAATGCATTGGTGTTGTAGGGGAATGTTGGACACCAACACCAACTTTATTGACTTGGTGTCCGAGACTTACATATTACAACCTTTGTACCGTGAGATAAGGAACAGGGACAACCATGGACAAACTTCATCAAATGAAGCTGTTTAAGGTCATGTGGTTAAAACACAATACTTTTGAGTTACAAAGAACAAATGTAAATTCAGCTCTATAGTTTTAGTATTAAGTGGTATTTCCACTGGTAGCTAAGTATGTAGTTTTCATTTGCTTCTCTCAACACTATATGCCTCAGTTCAATAATACATTTGTCTATTCATGTACACCTACACATTTAAGTCAAATTTCTTGAGGTCCACGAAAATTCCGCATGGATCTGTACATGTTCAACTCTTAGATAATTACTCGTGACGCTAATTTTTTTTTTCTATAAGACTGGTGCAAAAAGCTTGAGATCCAAACTGGCTGTTATTTCATAGAAAACAATAATTATTACCTCCGAATTCCACCCAAAGCCATTCCTGCAACAGCTTCCTCAAAAGCTGGTATGACCTAGAAAATCACAAATTCCTTGCTATGTCAAAAGTTTAATATATGCATCAAACGAACAGTTCGCCAGAGAATAGCATTACCAAGTAAAATGTCTACATATGCATCACATAAGAATAGCCTACCAGAAAGAAACCTACTATTATTATTATCTTTTCTATCATTGTTCATAAAGATTAAGCATACATAGAAATTAGAAAATACCAAATTATGTACCTGATCCAAAAATGAGATATATCACCAATTTCTGATGGTAATAAATAAACAAAATGGTAATCCTACACCAATTTAAGTATTTAACACAATGTGGTTGGAGCTAAAACTCTTTCATCATGCATATGTATTAGAGCGACATACAAGAGGTTTATATAGTATACATATGTTTATATCGATATAACGAGCAAGGAATGATTCTACAAAAGTCTAAACAAACATGGAATGTCATTTTTCTATACTATATGCACTGTTAACAAATAAATATTGTTACTTTGAAGGAAAAGAAACAGCTCCTAACCTGTCTGGATCCAAGCTTAAATTTGAAGAACTCTTTCTCATCCCCCTGCTCATATGTTAACATGACAACATGAAGTTTATTCAGAAGGCAATATAGATATTAGAATAGAAGTGATAGAATAAAACTTATAAAAGTTAAAGTAAGAAAGTTATTGAAACCTAGGGATGACATAGTTGTATCTGAAAATTTATACCTCAAATGATCCACCTTTTGTCTTGTTTCGAGCTTCAAAGATGCGGCCATAGTATCCTATGGTATATCCAGCCCAGTCAACCTTAACAAAAACTTATAATTTAGAAGCTGATAAACAACAAGAAATCTTCTATATTAAATGTCATGGAGCAGAAGAGAATAGTGTTTAATTTACCACAACTGTCTCCCCTATCTTAGGTGAGGGCCCATTGCCTGGTCTCAAGTCCTGCAACCTTTGGGTTAATAATTAGAATCCATTGAGATATAGGCTGTTATATAGAGCATGTGGATAACGAAGGTGGTTCCTACAAATTTTAAATTTAATAACCTTGTACTGAAGACCAGATGCAGTCTCTGTGTAATCTGGATAACTCATTTTAGTCTTTCCATAATCCTTCCCTCGAAGTGCTGGCACTGCCAATCAAATGTGCTAGAGAGTAAGCCAATAACCTTTAACATTCCAATTGAAGGTGCATCCAAAAGTACAACAATGAGATATTAGCCAGATAATGTGCATCCAAAAGTACAACAATGAGATATTAGCCAGATAATTAATTACTTACAAGCAGAACAATGAGAAGTCTGAAACTATTTTACAGTAGCCCTATGTTCCTACTGTGGTGTACATCATTTATCCGCACTGTCCAGTTGGGATTGACTATACTTTTTATTTTTTTAAAATTCTTTTAATTTTTATAAGAGAAAATTGCTTCAGAATTGGGGGATGGTTGGGGTGATTCATTTCGTAATTCAGAGTGAGTTGAATTGACATCAAAGGAAATCATTTGGTTCAGAAGTCCAACAACCCTAGAGCAAGAAAGTAATCTCACTTGAGAACCATAATGATATCCTACTGTATGAAGGATACCATGGTTAATCTCACTTGACAACCATAGTGTAAATTCCATTTGTGAATCAAATGACATAATATACTCACATCTCCCATATCCATTTGGCACAACAAAGTAATAAGACTGCGGATGTTAACTTTTCAATGCCCTGCTACAGGCAATAAGACAAGCAGAAGAGTATCTCTTGCCTCACTTGGGGTTGCGAGAACTGAACGATACCACAACACATATTCATAGATAAAGAAGGATAGATATGCAAGAAACTTACTGTCAGCAAATTCAGATGCTATAGCTATTTCATCCCCTCGACTTTGCAATAAAGCCCCCAATAGAATCCCAATGGTTGATAACAATATTTCTCTTCGGTCAAAAGCCTTTGTAGTACTCGTGAAGGCACTTGTATCTACAAGAAACCAGACAAAACAAACACATGTGAACCTATAATACACAAGGAAAATGTAAGCTAACCCCACTTATTAGCAAGAATGCTGTTTATCATAATCGCGTTTGAAATTCTACTACAAGTTAATGAAATATATAAAATTGTAAATCTTAAACCTGCAAGAAGATAATCCAAGAAGACCAAAACCTATGGTGCAAATATGAATATCTTTCTGTAAGTTAAAATGATATAGTAGATCACTTTATGACATATGATAAGGCACACAAATATTGCACCTTAATTGTTGCGTAAATAGTTTTAACATAATCTTCACTTGGATGCTTACCCAAAGAAATGTTTGATTAAAAACTTATACTAGGAATCAAATCTCACTACTCTTATAAAATTGAACAAGATAACAAATAAAAAGACATACCTTCCCTACAGATAGAAATCTTAGAATTGCAAAAATTTTGAGATTCCAAAACCCTTTTCCATTGCAATAACCTCTGTGAGATTGTGAGATTTGAGAATGAATGAATCAATGATTAACAAGTCAGATTCATTAAATAATAATAACTGTTCCCTTGAACAAAATAAGTTGATGATATATATACATACATACATACATTTGGAGATGGTTTTCCGGGGTAGAAGAATGCCGATGAGCTTGGAAGAGATCCAACGGCTGAAATTGAAGCCATTCACAACTAGTAGTTTCTAGTTTCTTAGTGAAGGTAGAGACAGAGATGTTTCGCGGGAAGATAACGGCCTTAGCCTTAACATTTTCATGAATCTCAATTATACCCCTCAACCAATTTCACATCTTGAGAGGCGAGAGCCCATCACATATCATATATTATTTGTGATTTTGCGGGTGGTGTCAAACTGTAAAACCATTATGCAGTTTCGTATATAAAGACACCAATTTTTTTTATGGAAATACCAAGCATTTCTATATGCATTTCTTTCTTTTATATCTATATATATCTATGGTTTGAGATCATTTAGATATCAGAGTAAATTGAAATACATATAAAACTTTGGAGCCCAAAATTATTTAATTTGTGACATTGATAATCGCAAGTTCTGTTATACTTCTATCAAAAAAAAAAAAAAAAAGTTCTGTTATACGCTTTTGTGACATTGATAATGGCAAATTCTGTTAGCTAATTTAAACAATCTCGTCTCATTTCGTTTTCTTGGATTGGTTGAATCACTATAGAGATGTTAAAGTACTTACAAATTTTTTTTTTTAAGGTTTAGGAATATAGTTCAATTCAAGGAAGTTGTGTATACCCATTTACACAACTCGTCGTGAACCCAATTCTATTTGAGCCTACTCGACGTAACACTATTTTAACTCGAGCTCACTTCGTGACCACAAATACAAATCCAATTCGACCTTGAAAGGCCTTCACTCGGCATAAGCTCATTTTTATCCGAGCTCACCCGACGTAGAGCTACTTTTATTCGACCTCCATCGTCCTTATTCAAACACTATACGTTTTGATCCTCTTCGGTTACAATATATTTTCAGATCCAAAATATCCGCCCATTAATTGACCACACCGTTAGGCAATTAATGAGCTATCCGTTGTCCCAATCACCTATATATATGAACTACGTAGGCTTGATTCTGGGACTTGGTCACTCTCAGATACGTAGGCAACTATCTAATTCAGATAGCTCAGCTATTTTCATAACTTTATCTCCTCATCCTCTATTTTTCGATCCTCTTCTCCGACTTGCCCTAACCCAAATTTACCTACATTTACATTGGCGCCGACTGATTCGTGAACGAATAATAACCTGACAACCGGCCATGGCAACAATCACTAATGAGCAATTTGAACAACTCCAGAAGCAAATGGCTGGTCAACAGGAACAAATCAACAGGTTGGTGGCTGAAAACATCCACCTCAAGAGCACCACCACCACCACTAATGGCACACCGCTCAACGGAGTTGCTACAAATGCGCTCAATGCTGATGAAGTCAATACAACTTCCAACAACCCTGCCCTACCCACCTCCAGTAACATCGCCGCCCCAAGCATGGCTGACCTTCAAGCTGCTCATGACAGAATCCTCCAACTGTCAGAAAAAATTGACAAAAATCACCAAGACTCACTCAAGGCCAACACAGCACAGAAGGTAGCATCAACAACCCTTGAACGTTACAAAATCGAACCTCTTCATGATGACTTACTACAACAGGAACCACCACCAAACTTCATACCTCCAAAGTTCACCACTTACCACGGAAGTGGAGACCCAATGGACCACGTCCTACAGTTCAAGACAAGCATGGCCTTATGGCCAAAGTACAAGGATATTTTCTGCCGACTGTTTTCTGCATCACTCCGTGGGAGTGCCATAGATTGGTACCATCGACTGCCAGAAAGGTCCATCACCTCGTATGACCAACTGGAGTCACTCTTTGTCACCCAATATATCCACAACAAGAGGAGAAGAATCGAGGTCACTGCCCTTTTTCGTATCAAGCAAGACGAAACCGAAACAACAAAGAAATTTATGTCAAGATTCAAAAAGGAGTGCTTGCGTGCTGAAAATACAGATGAATATTCATGTCTTTTAGCCTTTATCTCCGCGGTCAACCCCAATATGGCGCTAGGAAAGAATATTATCCTCGATGCCCCGACAACGTTGGAAGACTTGTATGTACACGCTGACAAGTACATCAAACTGGAAGAAGCCCTCACAAAATCCAAAGAACGAGTGGTTGTTGTCCAAACAACAGAGTCCACTTACTCCAAACCAAATACGACTCGATCAGACTACAAAGGAAAGGCCACATCCAATGCCAAATCCAAATTCCCAAATCCCTTCAAGTGTTCATACAATCAACTATTTGATCTCATCAAAGATGAGGATTACTTACAGCCTCAAGTTCACGACCTCGAACCGATTGAAGGAAAACCGTACTGTAAGTTACATAAGTGTCGACACCACCTCACCGACGATTGCCGAATCCTACGAGCTTACTGTCACAAGCTTAAGGAGGAAGGCTACCTCGATGACTTCCTCTCTGAACATGAACCCGACCTCCGCAACAAACTAGAGGCCAAACGACAAAAGACTTCAACGGAGAAGGGTAAAAAGCCTAAGGGAACCATCAATATGATCATGGATACTCGACCTCCCGAATGGTCAGCTCGTTCTAAGAAACAGAAGATTCATCACATCCACCATACCTTCCACTTGACTCACAAAGCAATTGTGGCTAAACAAGTCATAGGTAACAATGCTCTGGTCTTCTCTGACTTCGACCTCAAAAAAGTATGTCTCCCTCACAACTGCGCATTGGTCGTCCATATCAACATTGGGGGATGGATAATAAAAAAAGTGCTTATCGACCCTGGAAGTTCTTGTGACGTAATATTTAACAAGGCATACAGTCAGATGCAAATGCCCGACTCGGTCCTCCAAAAACCTCAAGTCACCCTTTTTGCATTTAACTCGACCGAAACTGAGGCAAAAGGTGAAATTTGCCTTCCTGTGGCAACTGGTGAAAATGAAGACGAAGTGACTGTGTATTGCACCTTTTTCGTCCTTGATGTCCCTGCTCAGTTCAATGTAATTCTTGGACGAAAATGGATTCATAAAATGAAAGCAGTACCATCAACATATCACCAGGTCATCAAATTTCCTGGCCCCAGAGGCATCATGGTATTACGAGGTGACCAGATCGAAGCACATGGATGCCATGCCATACCCGAGGTCATCCCACTCCCTAATAAAGTGGATACTCCCACAACAGTGGCGAGCTCATCTAAGCCCACTGTCAATATGATCTCTGCAATCTGCAATGCAGTCGAAGAATCTACTCAACCCACTGAGGATGAGATCTCACAAGCTGAAAACGACAAGGCAATTGTTCATCCATCCGAACCACCTGTTATTGAACAAGGTGAAAAGGTCAACATAGGATCGGATGGCGATCCTAAATATGTCTATGTCGGGGCTAACTTGGACCCCATTGTAAAACAACAACTTATTGCTACTCTCAAAATGAATAAGGATGTTTTTGCTTTTGCTTATATCGATATGCCAGGAATCAATCCCACTATTGCTTGCCACAAGTTAAATGTAGATACCAACAAAAAGCGTGTGAAATAAAAAGCTCGCAAACTAGCAGCTTATCTCGCCAATGCAGTTAATGCAGAGATACAAAAGTTAACAGATACAAAATTCATTCGTGAGGTCGCATACCCTGACTGGCTCGCTAACATTGTCGCAGTCATAAAACCTAACGGTAAAGTAAAGCTTGCCTCTCCCTCGAATAGACAAGCTCGTTGACTCAACAGCAGGTCACGAACTCATTTCCTTAATGGATGGCTATTCAGGATACAATCAAATAAAACTAGCAGACGAAGATCAAGAGAAAACTGCGTTCATCACTGAGCAAGGTACCTTTTGTTACACAGTCATGCCATTTGGACTAAGAAATGCAGGAGCCACATATCAGCGACTTGCAACCAAAATGTTCCACGATATGATTGGTAACACAATGGAAGTTTACGTAGATGATATGACTGTCAAAAGCAAACACAAATCTACCCATGTCACTGACCTCGAAAAACCATTCCTCCGACTTCATGAGTACAACATGAAACTCAACCCGGAAAAATGTTTGTTCGGTGTCGCATCTGGAAAATTCTTGGGTTACCTCATCACACAAAGGGGTATCGAAGCCAACCCAGAAAAAATCAAAGCTATACTTGAGATGCCGAGCCCAAAAACCAAGAAACAAGTCCAAAAGCTTAACGACATGTTAGCAGCCTTAAACAGGTTCATAGCCCGAGCATCAGACAAACAACGCCCACTACTTCAACTACTAAAGAAAGGGTCAACTTATGGCTGGACCCCTGAATGCCAGCAAGCATTCGACGAACTCAAGTTATACTTGGCTACTCCACCGGTCATCACGGTACCCCAAGATGGCGACGTACTGGGGCTCTACCTCGGCACGTCAGAACATGCAATTAGTGGAGTATTGTTCCGAGACGAAAGAGGTATAGAAAGACCAATATACTTCATCAGTAAGACATTGCTGTGTTCCGAAGCTCGGTATTCAAGCCTCGAAAAGGTAGGATTAACTTTACTCTTCGCTTCACGAAAGTTGAAGCCCTACTTCCAATCACACAAAATAAGAGTCATCACAGATGCACCTCTTCGGCAAGTATTGGAAAACAAAAACAAATCTACACGAATGGCAAAATGGGCCCAAGAACTCGGAGATCACGAGCTCATTTTCACTCCTCGAAGTAGCAGAAAAGGTCAAATCGTGGCCGACCTCCTGGTCGACTACGCCATTGACGACCACTCATGGATACCCGATAATGAGGTCATTGACCAACCAATAACAAAGACTCCAATATGGAAACTCTACGTCGATGGCTCCAAAAACTTCAATGGCTCAGGAGTGGGAGCCACACTAATCTCACCGGATAACGCCGTCATAGAAAAGTCAGTCCGATTAAATTTCACCTCATCCATCAATGATGCAGAATACGAGGCACTCCTCACTGGCATACAAATGGCCATAACTTTACAGGTCAAAGAATTGTGAATCCTAAGTGACTCACAGTTGGTAGTTTGCCAAATTCTCGGCGACTATGCAACAAGGGAAAAGACTCTGAAGCTATACTTGGAGCATACCAAAAAATTATTAAGTTACTTCAACAAATGGGAAATTCAACATGTCCCACGAGATGACAACCGCCATGCCGATAGCTTGGCATATCTAGCCTCGCAAATCGACACCGACTCACCTCGAACAATACAAATTGACATACAGTCAGCTCCGACATATGAGGCACAGATACATCAGGTAAATGAAGTTTCAGACTTCATAGATATCCCACCAAGTGAAGTAGAAAACTCGTGGATGGGACCAATCAACAATTACTTAAAGGGGACATACCCAGATGATGATTTTGAACTACGTAAACTCGAACGAAAAGCTAAAAGCTACATCTTACTCGACAAAAGACTCTACCGAAAGTCAACTCGAGGGCCATATCTGCGGTGCCTCCTACCAAAACAAGCGCACACAATTCTCGCTGAGATCCACCATGGAGAATGTGGAAATCATGCAGGGGCTAGGTCTTTAGCTCAAAAAGCAAGAAATCAAGGCTACTTTTGGCCATACATGCAGTCAGATTCAGACAAGTTTGTCCAACACTGTGACAAGTGCCAAAGATTTGCACCATTAATTCACCAGCCAGCTCGAGAACTCAAGACAATCTCAAGCCCATGGCCTTTTGCAATTTGGGGGCTTGATATTGTGGGCCCTATCTTGAAGGATAAATCCAAAAAACGATTCTTACTTGTGGCAACTGACTACTTCACCAAATGGGTCGAAGCAATACCCCTAAGACGCATACGCGAACAAGATGTTAAGAACTTCATCTGGAAATTCATTATCACCCGATTCGGACTACCACATACTCTAGTCACTGACAATGGTCAACAATTCTGTGGAACTGTAATCGAGGAATTCTACCTCGATTGGAGAATCAACCACGCACTCTCAACACCTCGCTACGCTCAAAGCAACGGTCAGGCTGAAGCCACCAACAAGACCATCATGAATAATCTGAAGAAAAAACTTGAAGCACACAAAGAGAAATGGATAGAGGAACTCGATAGGGTACTATGGGCTTACAGGACGATACCACGCACATCTACAGGAATGTCCCCATTTGCCTTATGTTATGGCACAGAAGGTATCATACCAACTGAGCTAAACTTCCCCACTACTCGATCTGAGCTCGTACAATCCAAGGAAAATGAAGAGTTATGGGCCCACGAGGTAGACATGCTCGAAGAAAAACGCGACCAAACCATAATCACAATTGCTCGTTACCAACAGGTTTTAAAAAGGAGCTACAACCAAAAGGTCCGATCCAGGGAATTTCAAAGTGGTGACCTCGTGCTTAGACAAGTTTTTTCCAATACTAAGAAGTCTGGTGATGGAAAGCTAAATCCTAATTAGGAAGGACCATATATTGTCAAAAACAGCTTAGGGAATGGTGCATACACACTCATTGATGCCGAAGGGGAACAAGTGTCTCGACCTTGGAACTCCAAATTTCTAAAAATCTATCTACCCTGATCACCTTCAAGGGTTGACATCTTTCATTTCCTTTCATCAAGGTTAAGCAATAAAACCACAAGGGATTTATACTACAAAACAATCTATTTTGAGCTACATTGAACAACAAGTTGTAATGGCAACCAAGCATTTTCAATTCAGCATACATTTCTTCAAAAGGTTAAGTCAAAAATAGTTGGATTATAAAATATAACGGACATAAGGCCAACCGAAGTCGGAATTCCCTACTTATGTTTTACAACACAAAAAAAAACCTCACCACTCTCAACAAAATTACAAATGCAACAATAACTATCAAGTTTGCTCCTCAGGAAGATCTTGGGTCGCTGCACCAGCATTCTCTTCAGCCTAGGGAGATGGTTCTTTTTCAGCCTAGACGTTAGAAGAAGGAACTTCAGAGTTCTTCTTCTTCCACGTCACGATGAAAACGATCAAGGGCAGCAACTTTGATGGCCTCCCTGTCAGAATAGGCATCAAAGTTTTCTACAAGGGATGCAAGGTGAGCCTCACGACGTAGGCACCTCTCTTCCCAGGCATAAGATATCTGCCGCCACCCCGAGATACTCTCGATAGACTTCTGGGCATCAGCTTCCCAGCTCGCATTCACCCCGGCAAGCTGACCTTGGAGAGTCATCACAAACCTTTGGGCCTCATCCAGATTGGCACCATATTCGTTACACTCTTTCTGTGAAGCATCGAGCTTGCCCTTCAGACTCTGGACTTCAGCTCGCAATGCCTTGTTCTCAACATTGGCCTTTTGCAGAGCCTCAACCTTCTTCCTTGCATTCTCGAGCTTCGTTATCCACTTGTTATGGATCACGTTCATCTGACAGACAGCAAAGGAAGCATAAAAAAAAATCAAGTAATCGACAAACAAAAAGATAAACCAGATCATAATTGCGTAAGTACAACCCACCCTATACGCGCAAGACGCAAAATCTTGGGAATCCTCCTCAAGAGATCGGGGCTGGATCTTCTTCGCATCCTCAAAGAGAAAACAGCTCTCCATCAGCGAAAGGCTCATCTCTTTGTCATCCCAAACCGAGTCATCGGCCTTCACATAAGCCTCACGGCAAGGAAACACCGGCGAAAACCGATTCGCCTCACCGGCTGAAAAATCTTCACTCACGTCGATAGCCGAAGGCTTAGTCGACTTTGAGGAAGGGACTTGGGCTTTTCCTTTCCCCTTATCCTGAATTGGTTTATCGACCTTCGATGTGGTCACAGGCTCAGATGCCTTAGCCGGGGCTTTCCTCTTCTTAGACTGAGGAGCAGGATCGATTGACCTCGAGCCGAAAAAGTCACTCAGATTCGGTGCATCTGGAATCTTACTCGCCAGCGGAGCAGAGCCACCAGTTAGGGGAAATTCAACAGACTTCTTTGGTGGGGCCATGGGCAAAGCTGCCACAACCTCGATTGGCAAATCTCCTGGTCGAGCTGAGACCAACTCCGCAACTGGCAGGGCTACAACGAGCTCTCCTTTCTTTCGCCTGACTCTCTTCGGTGCCGGAGCGCTGGAAGTACCGACTTCCACTTCGGTATCCTTAGCAAATTTAACTCGGGGCTCACGAAAAAAACGTGCCAGATGGGGTAGCAACTTCCTCTTCTCTGCCCACGATTTCTCAGCAAAGTCAGTTATATTGCTCGGATGCAAACGCCCGTCGATGTGCTCGTTATAATCTCTGGTTTGACCTACAAAATGCATAAGTCAAGTCAGCCAAAAGTCGACTTCGCAAATAAAAGATAAAGTTACAAGACATACGTTCACCTATGCTCGGAATCGCATATCGACATAGGAAAGTACTGGGCTGTACAAACTGACCCCGGATTCTATACACAGGGGAGTTTTTCCAACCATCATTCGAGGTCGGAGGATTAAATAGCTTTGCTGGACCACAACTACGCATCCTATTTAAGGAGCAAACATAATCTCTACTCCGACCAGTCACACAGGTGAAGTAGGCAACCACATCAGACTTTACAATGTCGGCCTTATGCAGCCTGTTTAACTCTTCATATACCAGCATAGATGTCCAAAAGCTCGTGGGCATCATAATAGGGGCTACGTCGTAGTGATTCAAGACATCACATACGAACTTACTAAAGGGAAGATGCATACCCCCTCTCAGTTGGGCAAGGCAAATCCAAGTCGAGGTCGTATCCCCACACAAATCAAATAATCTGTCACTGACCCTATGCATCTCAAGGTCGGGAATCCTAATATTAAACTCAGCTCGGATTTCAGGAAACGACCTCCGAGCTTCCTCTACACTAAGGACCCTACTACTGGTGGTCTCCTCGTCATTTACCTCAACTTGGCTACCCCTCACACTAACTTGGATATCATCTTCATTATCACTCATACTTTCCGACGCTCTGTCACTCATTTTTTCCGATGGATGAATAAATCTAGTTATGCCAAATCAACGGAAAGCAATTTCCGGCAAAGAGAAACACAAGTTACAGAAACAGAAAAAGCTTCACAAACTCAACAATGGCGGAAGTTTTCAGCAAACAACACCAAAATAAACGGAAACCACAACAGATACAACAAAATCAAAGAAATCTAACAAGAGATACATATAATTATAGCAGAAAATGAAGAACAAGCAAACACACATGCATAAACGATGAAGAACAACAATGGAATATGCAAGAGCAGAAAAGAAGAAGAAGAAGAAGACAAAAAGAACTAAGTACCTTGCGCTGAGCAAATGCAGAAGTCTTAAATCTCAAGCAAAAGAAACCCTTGGTTTTCCAACCTTGCGGTTAGGTTTTATAAAACCCAACCACTTCATCTTCACCGTTCAAACCAAATTCAATCAAAGGCCAGATTTGGTGCGAGAAATCCAACCGCTGAAACCCTTGGTTTCCCTCCCATTTCGGTTACTTTCTGAAAATCGAAATTCAAACCAAATTTCCACGTGGCAAAACACAGAGCACCTGCCATAAACGCAATCATAACTCTTGCCTCGATAATCTACGCTTACTTATTACAGCACACAAAGGAATCTTTGTGGGCCAGCCATAAACACCTCAACATTCGTTCCCATCTAATAACTTCTCTATTTTTCATTCAAACTGAGGTCGACTTCTTCATCTTCACTTTAAATAAAAAAGGGGTTATTTGTATACCCATTTACACAACTCGTCGTGAACCCAATTCTATTCGAGCCTACTCGACGTAACACTATTTTTACTTGAGCTCACTTCGTGACCACAAATACAAATCCAATTCGACCTTGAAAGGCCTTCACTCGGCATAAGCCCATTTTTATCCGAGCTCACCCGACGTAGAGCTACTTTTATTCGACCTCCATCGTCCTTATTCAAACACTATACGTTTTGATCCTCCTCGGTTACAATATATTTTCAGATCCAAAATATCCGTCCATTAATTGACCACACCGTTAGGCAATTAATGAGCTATCCGTTGTCCCAATCACCTATATATATGAACTACGTAGGCTTGATTCTGGGACTTGGTCACTCTCAGATACGTAGGCAACTATCTAATTCAGATAACTCAGCCATTTTCATAACTTTATCTCCTCCTCCTCTATTTTCCGATCCTCTTCTCCGACTTGCCCTAACCCAAATTTACCTACATTTACAGAAGTAATCTCTGATCAGTAATTTTATTTTCGCGGGAAGATAACGGCCTTAGCCTTAACATTTTCATGAATCTCAATTATACCCCTCAACCAATTTCACATGATGACAGTCTTCACTCTTGAGAGGCGAGAGCCCATCACATATTATTTGTGATTTTGCGGGCGGTGTCAAACTGTAAAACCATTATGCAGTGACACCAATTTTTTTTATGGAAATACCAAGCATTTCTGTATGCATTTCTTTTATATCTAAATATATCTATGGTTTGAGATCATTTAGATATCAGAGTAAATTAAATATATATATAACTTTGGAGCCCAAAATTATTTAATTTGTGACATTGATAATCGAATTGTGACATTGATAATGGCAAATTCTGTTAGCTAATTTAAACAATCTCGTCTCTTGGATTGGTTGAATCACTATAGAGATAGAGATGTTAAAGTACTTATAGAATTTTTTTTTTAAAGTTTAGGAATATAGTTCAATTCAAGGAAGTAATCTCTGATCAGTAATTTTATTTTCTTATTATTACTTTAGGTTATTTTCTTTTTTGTCACGACAATACTTGCTTTCATTCTTTGATTAATTTATTAATCTTTTCAAAGTCATATTCTACCTCACCTTGTATTTGCTGGCCTGCTGGGCTTGGCCTTCTTGCAGGCGAATGTATGTGGCATGATTTATACTAGAAAATCCAGATTTTGATCCTATGTCAATCATCACAACGTAATTCCTACACACTAAATCATTAAATGGTGTCAACGAGTGTAAAATGAAATGGACCTGATTGTTATTGTACAAGTTTGATCTATTTTTATTAATCACAAATTAAGGGTGTCGGATGGTAATACTTTTGGCTGCAATCATCCAAACTACAACAGATCGATCTCAACATTTTATCATCCAAGTAATATATCTGCAAAATTGATATAGAAGATTACAAGTTGTATATTTTCAAATTTGTATTGTCTGTACATTTAGACCAAACTATCATTCATCTTGATGAGAATCGCCGCATAAGTAGGCCTAATTCATGGACATGAACATGAATTAACTTTGATGGGTTACACATGATGAGAGCAGGCCAATTGATCTTCATGATACTAATTATCATATTATTTGCGTGCCTATTTTACCAAATAACTTTTATGCGCGCAGTTTCACATTTGTTTATAAAACACAATCAATTGGAAAGTCTGAATTGTAATACAAGTACAACAATGCTTGAGCTGGTATAACTGCTTCAGCTCAATTAGATATGGGAGTAAACTGAAGCATGTATACAACAAAAGTAAATACTGTATAGCAGAACTTTTTGAAAACCCAATATATGTGCAATATAACAATAGTAAAGCAAACAATAAAACAATAAACAAATAAAGAACACACGATATTTTTAACGTGGTAAAACCCAATATGGGAAACGTCCACGGTTGTCCTCGCGACAACAAATAAATCCACTAGATGAAAAGAGATATACAAACCTATCAACTACCTGCAATCACTGCGAGTTGACACTACTGGTTATCTCTAACACCTTGACTTCACCAGAGCACCTTGATGTACGCACAAGGATACTCGACTTCTTGATGAACACACAAGAAGACTCGAAGCTAAATCAATATAAACAATAATGAAGAAGAAAATGAATGGGGAAGAAGGAGATGAGTTCAATCACCAAAAATAACCTTAAACAAAACCTAAACAAACTCCAAGAATAAGACTTCAATTGGACGGCCAAAGAACTAACTTGTTCTTTGGAAGAGAAATCCCTATTTATACTTAGGGTTGGAATACACAGAAAATGGGCTGAAATTGACGAAATCCATATTGGACGTACGTACGTCGAAATAACGTTCGTACGTCTTCACACGATAAACGCTTACTGCCTGCTTGGACGTACGAACGTCCTAACAAGGTACGTACGTCCTGAACAAAAACAATCCTGCTGCCTAACCTGACGTACGTACGCCCTAACTCGGTACGTACGTTCAACACGATGAAAGTTTGCTGACCTACTGGACGTACGTACGTCCTAACTAGGTACGTACGTCCTAAACCAAAAACACACTATGGATACACAAGACACAAGGACAAGAACCTAGGATGACGTGCGCACAACGAGGTTTTCCTAACAATGAACTCAAGGCGAGATAACCATGGACATCCAATGTCACAAAATTGATGTCAAACAACTTAGTGCCGGTTTTCACTTTTTGACTGATAGTTTTTTTTTTTTTTTTTTTTTTATAAATAAAAATTTATTGATAAAAAGAAAACTAACAAGATTACAACCTGATCAATCAACACACCGAGTGTAAATTATATCAAAACACTTGAAAACTCGATTAACATGAAACAACATGTATATACCCATTACCGAGCTCTCTCTTACTCGGAACTCCCAATAACCGACTCTGCACTTGTTTCATCTCTCTTACTCGGAACTCCAATAACCGACTCTGCACTTATTTCATCCGACTTCAATCGAGTTACATTGACGTCAAACTTATCGAGCTCACCCGAGCTCAACCCCATTTCCAACGACTTGGCCCACCCGACATGCAATACAAGTCATACTCCAACTGGCTCAACTCGATGACTCATGAGCTCGTGTGGCGCTTACGTGGCGGTTCCAATTAATGCCAATAATTATAAGATGAATACCAAATATTCTCTATTATTATTTGTCCGTTATTTTCCGCCGTTACAACATCAATGTGATTTATATCACATGTGCTCAATTGTAATTCCCTATCTATATAAAGGGACATATATCATGTAAAAGGGGAGAGCTCTCTAGCTCCTCACAAGCTCTCTAGCTCCTCTCATCTCATATCAATAAAATACACTTATCTCTCCCGTGGATGTAGACACCATTGCCGAACCACGTAAAATCATGTGTCTACTTACTTCAATTTTGTTATTTGATAATTCGTTTATTTTATGTAAATTTTATGTATTTACACAACATATCCTAAAAAAAATCAAACTATTCATAAACCCAACGCACTGGTTGCAATTCTTTGCATCCAACATCAATAATAAGTGATTATTAGACTGTAATTAGCTTAAATGGCGCATTACGTGATCCAAGTACTATGCAACCTATCACCACCGGTCCACCCCACCAAGCGGCACCAACCCATGATTGTTATGGTAACTGCGTAAAATGCAACCTATTACCAACCATTTTACACAGTTCAAAGTTCAAGCCAACAATCATGGTCTGGCAACTATGTAAAATGCATACAGTATTTGTAAAGAAAGTAGCACATTTTTTAAACATACAGTCCTTGATTGTAGATAATTGAAATTTTGATATATTGACTATATACTGTATATCACAACCGCCAGTCCGCTACCTTCTTCCCACATATTCTACAGATGAAAAAGAAGGGAAAGTTGCGCTTCAAAATACAAAACAGCATCCTTCCTGCACAGTCTGGCTCTTTGGGACAAGAGCTGAGTAGGATGTGACCAACTTGACTTCAGACAAAGTGACTCGATGATCATATGTACTGAATTGTGCTTGGCAGTCATTTTTTGTTCAAGGAATTACTGTATGTGCAAAATTGATGTAGAGGTAGTACATTTGTTGAATTTGAATGATTAGACCCATTTGCATTCTAATCTAAATCAAACTATTATTGTTCATCTTGATGAAAGTAGCCTATTTAATTTAAAGTAATGAAGATGATTTTGTCATGGTGTTTTTAGCATAATGATGGAGAACTGAGAAGCTGATCTTCACGACACTAATAATCATAATGTTTGCATTTCACATTTGAACAAATCCTGGAAATTCCACATTAATACAATCATGTGCCTCAGCCTCGATCTCCACCTAAGTCAGGCTATTCTACTCTTACTGGTTATAAGGCCCGTGTGATGCACGGGTATTATTAAGTAGTGTAGATTAAGTGTAGTCTCTTGGAAAGGTTTTGTTAATATATGTCATTGTTTTAATTGTCATTTTTACAGTTTTATTACAACACTAATTTTTATTTTTATTTTCGTAAATACGGTTGATTACAATTTTTGAAATGGTTTTTCGTCAAATACTCGTTGTTTGAATGTTTGAGTAAGATTTTGAGCTAAATATAATGTATAGCAATTATTGAATTTTTTATTATGTTTTTACTTCATTGTGACAATAAACCATGGTATGATTATTCTTATAAATGTTCAAACCATGAATTAGACAGATTATATGATTTTATTTATTTTTTATTTGGAGTCTAGCCTTATGTTTTGAATATAAAAAGAGGTTTGGCAATAACATAGTATATAGTAACTTGCGGTAGTAAAATAATCTTTCATAATTAATGTACCCAACAAAGCTACTGAAAGATCAAGTTGAAGAATAAGATAAAATTTTGGATTACAAAATATATGTGCTTATTGAAGTTTATTATATATAGTAGGTAATAACGTACATTTTTTTTTCTTATTATTATTATTGGTAAGCGAGGTTGAGAGGAATCCTACCCCTTTTAAATTTATGTGGGGAAACTTTTAATCAAACAATCATCTATTAATGTGTTTCGAACCCACAATATCTCCACTTTGTGAGAGGGATGTTACCTTTGAGCCACATGCTTATCGACAAATCTATGTATAGATTTGCTATAATAAGTATTTGATCTACACAAATCTTTACTTGGTATAAAAAGGCATGTAGTAAGCGACAATGAAAGCCCACCTGCTGGCTAATAAAAAAATATTGTTGGACTTCAGTTTTTAGTTTTAGTAAAAAAAAATGGTGGGACCTATATATAAATTATATCTTTTGATTCTCCCAGTCCTTACTTTCACGAAAAAAATCAGGAAAAAAACCTCAAATTTTATATTTAGGTGTATCCCTAATGTTCCGTAATCCCCAAAGAAAGGACTTGCAGCGCAGTTTGTAGCACGTTTGTCCTCTACTTTTATGTAATGCTTTGAGCTTATCAATAAAATAATTTTTCTTTAACAAAAAAAAAAATATTAATAAAATTTGTTTTAGAAAAAAAAAATCACTTCATTATCAAATTATTAGGTTGAGCTTTGGTTATGTCTAGACTATACATCATTTCGAAAAACATTTTTGAATTTATATCCTGGGGTAATCTTTGGCCGAAGGTAGGGCTGGAAATGGATGCGGTCATGGGATTTATCCGAATTAACCGAATCTGAATATGTCGGATTCAGATATAAGAATACATCCGAATTAAAATTCGGATTCGGATTTATAATAAGAGACCAATTCAGATCCGGATTCAGATTTTAATTTATTTTTTAAAGATTTTATATTGAAAATTTTCGGATTTGGTCGGGTTTTTTGGATAAATCTCGGATTCGGATTAATTATTTAAATTGAATCGTATTCGGATTCAGCTTCGGATTTATTTACATCCGATCCGAATCTGACCTGTTTCCAGCCCTAGCCGAATGCCAATTTTTAAAATAATTTTTGAGTATAATTGATAAATAAGATTAAACTAATCTAAAAAATCACTCTATAATTACACAACATAATCATGTTATATGGTTATAAAGCCTATATAATTTTATTTCCAACCTGTACTAAAAGAAAAATGGAAGACGTACAATATTGTAATTTGTACTATTGCATGCATATATTCACATAGTATATTGTAATGAATGTTGTGTGTGTGTGTGTGTGTGTTGTTTTCAACCATTATTTGGAGAAGGAATAGAGGATAGATTAAATTTGATGTATGAGGAACATGGGTAAATATTGAGGAAAGAAGAAGGTAAAGTACGAAATTATATTTTATTTATTTAATTAATTTTTATTTTTTGGTTAGCCATATTGCCATTAAATTTATTGGTTAGCCATTAATATATTTGTGGAAAAGGACATATATGCCCCTAGTGCTATTAAATGTAGCCATCTAGCTATTTAAGTCATATTAGATATAAATTTACAATAATACCCTTTTAACTTTCAATCTTCGTTACATTCTCTTCAATTAAAGCATCAAATTTGATCTAATTTAGAAAGAGAAATTTTCCTTAAGGGCAAGTCTAACTTTAATAGAGAGTATAGATAGATTAGTCTTTATTGTCTTTATTGTTTCAGATAATTTAGATATTGGAGTAAATTGAAACACATCCAAAAGCTCCAACCATGGACTATACACAACCATTTTTCAATCTTTATCCGAATGGGTCCTTAATTTCGTTGAGGGCTCTCTCTGACTAATAATTAATAGGAATGGGGAACATGGGAGAGCAAATTTCTGTTATTCCATTTAAATCCTTGACAATATAAATAGTTAAATACTCTACTGCATCTTCTTACATACTTACAGAGTAAAATAAGCTAGGGAAGGGAAAACACCACCTTTTTACAAACGACATCCTAACAAGTTCTCTGATACAATGTGCAGAGCCTGGCAACTTAGGATAAGGAAAGCATCAGCTCCACATAGGATGTCACCAATTTGAATTCCAACAAGGTTACTCAATGATAATACGTGCTGAATTTTGCTCAGTGATCAGTTCGGCAGTACTTTTGAGAAGCTCAATGTCAAACAGCAATGTCTTATCAATCAGTCCCTCGTTTCTTAACACAAAATCCAAATGTCTTTGACCCTGTGAAACTATTTTTTAGCATGAACATCAAATTTGTAGATTACATTCTTATACAAATTTTATGTCAAACACTTAGTAGCTAGTACCGAGAATGTCAGAGGTCTTGGGCCCATTTTGTTGAAGTCGTTATCCGGGTATCCCAATTCTGGAGGCACTATGATCCTGCAGTTTGAAATCATTACCGTAAGGTAGAAGCAGACCAATTTTTACATAGAACAACAGAGATGTATCTGGCAAGGTTCCTCAAATACAAGGACCAAATGGAATGGTATGTTGCAAGGAAAAAAAATAAAATTTAAAGAACTGTACTCCTTGTTTTAGTGTCAGCTTTTGATGTGATAGGCTGATACAAATAGGGATTCTGGACGCCGAAGTAATTTCATGACTCTGATTGAATAGATTCCTCACAGGCATAGCAAACACCTCTATTGCATATTTACCTATATGCCAATAATCAGCAAAGCCTATAATGTCTACACACCAGCTATGCTTGATGTCTATACGCCAGTTATGCTTAAGATGGTTGTATAATTTGTATTCACATCCTGTATAATGAATGTGTCAAGAAAATGTACCAACTCTGTATACAACAATTCTCAGTATAAAGTGTGCATGTTCATTATATTCACACATACAGTTGTTGGTATGGGCTTCCAAGGCGCGTAGTTAGTATAACAAGTGACAATCAAGTCAAGCGAGTATGACGTGTACCTAGCCTAGGCTTCGGTTGATTTGGCATATTCACCTATGTGACTACTTCTACAAAAAATCAATTATTGAGACCAAGCCAGTGTAACAATCATTTGGAACAAGTATTTAGACGATGAGGGTCTGCGTTGACGATTGAGGTGCTTGTCTGGTTGTATAGTTAATGTCAAAAGCATCGATACATCTTGTAATTCCAAAAATAACTCAAGAAAGCTATTGAAGTCCAAATAGCTTATGATACTTGTTTATAGGAACACTGATTTCATTTGAAGAATCCGATTCAAGTTTGATTACTTACATAAAAAGAAAATCGTTCTTATACTAAGCTTATACATTGCGAAGTTAAATAAATGAAATTCTTCATGTTAATTGCTGCATGAAGAGGTCTTTTGGACATACATGAGTAACTCTAAGCCAATAGCAAACCTAAAGAAAAAAAATGTGACGTTTCTAATGAATGATACGTCAGTAGAACCGGGAGGGCATTGTATACCAAGTTATCAACACCGACATCGTTGGATTGGTTTTGAAAACCTACAAATTCGAACTGTTTTCCTGTAGTTATGTTCTCCAGGACATTGGAAAATCAACATAATTATCTATTCTGTTGGGTCATACATTTTGTGTAAATTGTATGCACAATAGCCAACCAAAACTATGTTTTCACTTTTTCATTCCAACTATTTGTTTTTTGTTGCATAATGCATGAATGTCTTCTAAGTTCTAATTATGCATTCTCCTTACATGTGTGCACGTATAACCACTCCACGTTTTAGCAAAAAACACAAATAATATGCATGCAAACATGTAAATTCACACTGACACACACATTTTGAATATCATGTATTCAAGTTACTTAAAAGTATCTTTAAATGTTTTCTCAAATAATCCGGTGATGCCTAACATCGAATTCCAAAATAAGACAAACAGAGTATATCACCTTCGGATGCCACCCACAGCCATTCCTGCAATTGCTTCCTCAAAAGCTGGTATTACCTATAAAATTTAGAGATTAAATGTCTGTGTAGCACAATACACATCAACAGAAGTACTACCATCACGAAGTAAATGTCTGTGTAGCACGATACACATCAAAGTGGACCTACACATGAATCAGAGCCAGTTCTTTGGTGGATGGTTTGCATTCATTCAGTAATTTCTTGATAAAGTCAAATATATATATGTAGAAAGGAGCTAATTCTATAGAGGTGATGCCAATGGTGGGAGATAATATCCGCCAAAACTCAGCCAAGAATTCTTTGTATAGTCCTTTTCTTAGTAGTGTGTGTGAGCTTAAGTACTAGTAGCATTATCACTGACATGGTAGTAAACTAAGATTAGGGTAGCACCACACCTGTTAATTATCCTGCATCTAGTTAAGTTGAAAACACTGTCACTGAAAATTAATTTGGATAAAGATGAAAACATATAACATCAGTTTTGAATTTACATAAATGTCACTGAAGACCTCAAATTAATTTTTAAGAGAGATGAGTGCAGGAAGAAGGAGAATCCAAACAAGCACATTATATATCTGCACATCTAATAGATCAACTCTATGGTTATCCTGCAGGTAAAAATAAATTGCTAACCTGTTGGGATCCAAGAGTAAACTTGTAAAATTCTTTGTCATTGCCCTGCAAGCATGTTATCAAATTGCCACATCAAACATTATTTAAAAGAAACTTCAGATATTGGGAAGGAAGTAAAAATTTGAACTCATACAAGTTCCAAGAAGAAAATATTTGAGACCTACGAAATGACTAATTGAACATACGAATATAATTTTACCTCAAATGGTCCACCTTTTGTCTTGTTTCGAGCTTCGAAAATCCGGCCAAGGTATCCTACGGTATATCCATCCCAGTCGATCTTGTAAGAAATTCTAATCAAAAGTCACTAAGGTTTCTGCAACTGTGATAAAATGTCATTGAGAACCAGAGAATAATAGTTGTTTTACCACCACTGTCTCCCCCATCTTTGGTGAGGGTCCACTGCCTACTCGCAAGTCCTGCAACCATTGGATTATTTATCACAACCCATCATAATATAGTATGTTTAGTGCATATGGGTATCTAGAACGATTCGTCAACATATTATAACTTACTAACCTTGTATTGGAGACCTGATTCTGTTTCTGTATAATCCGCATAGCGCATTTTCGTCTTGCCATAATCCTTACCTCGTAATGCTGGCACTGTGAATCAATTGGTAATTGTAAGTCCATACACTTCAAATCTTTTGCAAACTGCATCGAATGACAAATATAGGGACAGGGTGTAGCTCGCGTCCACAGAAACATTGACATCAAATATGGTTATAAAGTAGGCAGAACTTACAAAAGTACAGCTAGTGGGATCAATGGTAGGGATGGCTGCATTGATCAAACCTCATCAAAACCCATTTTGGCAGTCTCCAACTAGTATTTGGTTCATCCAGATTTTCAGGAGTTTCTAATATGATCATTCTAAATGAACTGAATGTTCTGTCTCTAAATCTTTCAAGGTTTCTTAATTAAAGGGGTTTCCAAACATGTAAAGGTGGAAAGAATCACATAAAATTTTAGTTAGCCTTTTCGCCTAGGGATTTTTCAGTGTGGATTTTTTTTTTCTTTCTCTCAAGCAGATTGGAATCTAGCAACAAGAATGAAACAAGGAAGATCTGTAAGAGGATGCTTCAAACCTTGGATTTCTTCCCATATCTACATGGGAAAGACATGAAATTTCTCATTATCTGAATTCTAGGAGAAGAGTGAGGATTATGTAAAGAATGGAGGCCTACGGTGATTGATGGATACACAATGATGTTGTTGCCCGTGGTCTTCCTACTGTCTAGGAAGTTATTGACGACTCCACGTAAACGTTATGCCCAGTTTTATTATTTGCTTTTGGCTCCATGGGGATTTCAAGGAGTATAAGAAAATACTTCAACAAAACAATAAGAAGGTAAATTATAATAGTGCTGTTATATTATTACGACAGTTACTTTGAATTCCATACTTAAAAGGGAGACCGGGATGCAAAAGATCTGGCAACCAAACAAAAATTTGCAAGAAGTTATTTCCACTTTGGGATAGCATGGCTGAAAAGTTAGTGAGGAAGTGCAAGCAGAAAACTGATATCACTGAAACCAGCTTGAGTTGCCTCTAAGGTGCCTACTGTGTACAGTACTAATCACTGTCTAGTTTTGGAGTAAACTCTGCAATTTTGGATCAGATTTTTGGAATGTGTTCTGTATCTTATCGTAAAATGGAATCGATGTCAGAGGAAACATTTTGATTCGGCATTCCAAAAGAAATGTCCACCATCACAAGAGATAGTATTCCCATTTGTCAATTGCAACACCATGATTTGTTAATCATACTATATCTCATACTAATATCAGTAATGACCCAAGAGCTGTGAGAATATAACAAATAAAGAGGTGAACTTACTATCAGCAAATTCCGATGCTACGGCTACTTCACTCTCTCGTCCTTGCCATAAAGTCCCAATTAGAATCCCAGTAGTTGAGAACAACACTTCTCTTCGGTCAAAAGTATCTAGAGAACATGCACCATACACACACTAAAACAAAATCAGATATACCTTTTACAAATAAACTACTATATGGCAAGAAATTGTTTAATGTAGGCAAGTTTAACGATAAATAGCCAGTACGTATAAATGCATATACTAATAGATCTACAACCCCCCATAAAGAAAATTTCAAGAAGAGAACATTCCTACAACAACATTGAGGATGAGGATAAGGATGAGGATCATCCTCAATTGTTTATTGGTCTCCTTGTGAGAGTTGTGAGGATTATTGGTAGAGAAAGATTTGTTTGGTGAGTGAGAGATTTGTTGGGAGATTTTCTCCATTGGTTAGACTAGAAATATAAAAGATGAATGATAATATGGATATATTAGGTTAAACTTACAAAGAAGCCAACTCTCTATATATAGAAAGAGAAACCACATAGACTTTATATCTAAGCTATGTGGGACTAAACTACACACCTAAAGCCCACAATACCCTTACTTCCAACAGTTAGATACTTTGTATCTTTGTTGGTTTGTTAATAAGAAGCTCTCCTCTTTGGTTGGTGGACGTAGGCAATCGCCGAACCACGTTAAAATTGGTGTCTCTCTTTACGTTTGGTTGTTGGCAAGTAGGTTTAATTGCTTTACTACTTACATTGGTTTGCTTGCATCACTTTCATACACATTGGTTGGTTAGACGCTTCCGTTGTTTATTGGGAGGTACTTTGGGCCTCAACATAGACAACCAACTAATTGAAGTTGAAAATGACAAATGAGAGATGGGAAATTTCATTGTTTTAGGGGTTTACGGCTGTGACCTCAAGTATGTATTTGGTATACTTGAATTGTCAAACTCATCTGTTATTAATATGTCAATTCAGCTTTTAACTTGTTATGAGTAGAAAACAGCAAAAACAAGCAGGGAAGTTAGTGGGTCTAACCAGAAATCTAAGCTTAACTAGAAGCATCAAAGTGCAGTTAAGCACATTAATGCAGGACCAGTAAATTTGTTTTTTGATCAGTAAATGGTTTTGTTGATTAACAACCATGACCTCAACCCACTTAATTCATGTCCAAAAATGCGGCACCAATCTATATTATTCAGCGAATTCGGAAATTCTTAAATCAGAATTATTAATTTTTTTTATTTTTTCAAGTAGGATTCTTATGTGAATTTATTTACAGGTGGTGCATTGATTGAATTGAACAAGAATGCTATAAAACAAACCTCCCCTTAAGCTGGATACCGCTGAAACGCGTAACCCTTTCGATTTTGGGAAAGACCCACTTGCTGCAACCTTGTTTGATTGTATTAAACTCTGTGAAAACAAATACTACGAGTGTATCAGAATCAGAACTTGGAACTCATTAATAAATTCATACAAATAAGAGTGATAACTTTGTAGATAAATGCTTTTTTTGAACGAAATTTGTTGAATACGAAGTAATTAAGTTACCTTTGGAGAATGTTTTCTAGTGTTGATAAAACTAAAAGTAGATGATTTGTGAAGAGATTTAAATGATGAAAGTGAAGCCATCATCAATCAATCAATCTACTTTTTCTCTGAAGAGAAAGAGAGAGAGAGAGAGAAAGAGGTAGAGGTAGAGGTAGAGGTGTTTCCTTATTCCTTTCGCGGGAAGATAACGATCTTTGCTTTTTTATTCTCATATTTACCCTTGACAATTATACCTTGGGTTTGGATTGTTAAACTGGCTTGGGCTTTTATCAAACACTATTTGTACCACTGTGATCAAATTAAACACAAATTATTTTTTACTTTGCATGCATCCAGAACCAGTTGCATTACTTGCATACATGTAGATTTTTATTAAAGCCAAACCAAGTTAACCTAATCATAGAGACATGTTGCAGGTCATCCTGTAGTCCTGTACTTTACCGCAAAAAGAAAATACAAGGTTAACCCAACTGATTTACGCAAAAAAATGCAGACCCCTACACCAGTTTATAAATAATGAAAAAAGATATTACAATCTACATACAATCCTTTCTACTAGTGCTTATTTAGCATCTAGAGTATACAGTGCCACTAGCATCCTGTTCAAGGATGGTGTTCATTTCCCTAGGGAAAGGATTACAAAATACAAAGCATGGAGCTTGAACCTCACTTTGTGTTGCTAGCCAGTCTGCAGCCCTGTTGCTTTCTCTGAAAACATGCATGTTTGAACCCAACTTAGCTTACTCAACTCTCTACAACATTGCAACAACAGAGTTTCGAAGTTTTAGTAGGTATGATTTATATTAAGGGTTTAGGGTTTATCAAAGAATTCCAAACGCCCAATCTATCTATACTAGTTCTAAGTTCTAACTTCTAACTTCTAACCAGTGCTTAGACCCGTGCAAAAGGTTTTGTGTTCATCATTATCATCAACATAAGCTTCAATGCATGAATGTATTATAGATGAATTAAGATGCCAATGGTAGGATATAGAAAAGTGAAAACCCTAGGATATATGTAAGAACATCTTAAGTTAATACAGGTCAGGGGTCTGTCTAACCCCTCTACTTTCTTCAAAAAAAAAAAAAAACATCATCAACGTAAGATTATTCGAAGTTCTAACACAAATCCCGTGTACATGGGAGTGATGGTTTGTGAAATGTTGATATTATTCAATGATAAATAGTGCAGATGAAATCATGAAAAATTAGTGGTTGGTTGCATAATTGTGACAGAAGTTCAGCATAGATCGAACTTGAATGACTGGGATATATATTGTCTTGTTACTCTCAATTGTGAGATGCATGCTCAACAATTGAACTGAACTTGAATGACTGGAAAGTTTAATTAGTTATTAACACCTGGGTTCTGTAAACTGAAATTAAGAACAAAAGCTGTGGAGGGTATGTATCAAGGTCCTTTAATTCCAACACTCGAAATTAAACTTTTTTTTTTTTTTTTACTGAGAGCATGCATCACAAGTTCAAGACCAAATAATATGTGAGATTGGAGAAAATTGAACTCGGCTTCCAATTAGAGACAGTATAACTGGTTCCCTGTTACTCCGCTTCCAATTGTTGGGCCCATGGTCCACCACTATTACTTCGATATTGTCCCCACCTTAGTCACCACTAGGCCCAAGGCCATATCCATGCTGTGAGGTTTTTTTCTTATGGGTTTCACTTACCCAAAAGGCCTTGACAATAGTGGATAGCGGACCATTACTTATAAATCCCGATAGCGGACCATTACTTATAAACCCCTTAGAGATTTGTTATGGCTCGGATGTGGACTATTTGATCCACACACCTAGGTCCGTCCAAATCGGGTACCCGACCCGAGCCCGAGCCCGAAATGTCGGGTACGGTCGGGTATCGGGTTACCCTACTCGGGTTGGTATAAAATCGGGTCGGTTTCGGTCTCAGATAATATAAAAAATAGGTGTTCAAACCCGGCATGGTACCCGATTTTATCGGGTAATTATCGGGCTCGGTCTTAGGTCGGGTTTGTTTACCCGACATAATTTATATAAAGTTTTGCTATGAATGTAAATAACTAACCAAACATTTGAGCCTTTTGATCTTGAATATTCACTTGGATAATTGAACTTTTGATTCCAAGCTTCGAAAAAATATTTGATCTTGACTCCAAATTGAGTTTTTCTTAACTTGAAAGTTATAATAAAAAATGAAGTGTGAGTTTGAGAGAGATTGAGAAAGCTTAAGAGATTTTGTGAACTTGTAAATTGAAGTGTATTAATGCATTGAATTTATACTTTTCTTAACATTGCAAAAGACTATGTTAGCCTCAAAAAAGAGTTGTTAAGAGTTCTAACAACTATATTTTATGGTCTAAATGGTAAAATAAAAAATTTGGCCACAAAGACATATTTAACCTTAAAATAGAGTTGTTGAGAGTCCTAACAACTCTATTTTAAGGATTCTATGGTACAAAAATTATGCTAGTCTTAAAATAGAGTTGTTGAGACTTGAGAGTTCTAAATTATATGGTTTATATGATATAATTCAAATATTACTTACAAAGACAATTTTAACCTTAAAAAAAAGTTGTTGAAACTCCTAACAACTCTTTTTTAAGGGTTGTGTAGTCAAAACAACAATCTATTTTTATAATAAGTTAAATGTACTAGCTTTGGAAGTAATTATTGCATGGTTGTCTTGTTGAAACTTGGAACTTTGGAAGTACAAAGTCTCACCTAATGACCTAATAAATTTTTTAGTGGTTTGATAGAAAAGTCAAAAAATTTAATTGTTGCCATGTACATGAAAAATAGTTTGTAGTTAAATTTAATTTATGTCGGGCTCGGGCTTGGGCTAAACGGGATTATATATTGGGTTTCGGGTTAAAAATCGGGTCGGTCTCGGTTTCGGGTCGGTCTTAGATGGAATGTCCAAACCCTATATGAAAATTTCGGTCTCGGGTCGGTCTCAGACCCATGTCGGGTCGGGTTCGGGTACCGAGCGGGTATTTTTGTCGGATTTTCGGCCGGGCTTGGGTATTCGGTTCATATGGCCAGGCCTACACACACCTAACAATCTCCACCTTGGACCAAATCTCGGCCAAGCCCGCCCAATCAACTGTGGGCTCTGATACCATTTGTTGGTCCCATGGTCCACTACTATTCCGTCGATATTGTCCCACCTTAGTCACCACTAGGCCCAAGGTCATATCCATGGTGTGGGATTTGTCCCTATGGGTTTCACTTACCCAAAAGGCCTCGAAAATAGTGGATAACGGACCATTACTTATAAACCCCTTAGAGATCTGTTATGACTCGGATGTGGGACTATTTGGTCCACACACCTAACACCAATGCCAGTGGGACAACAACCATCACCTTCTTCCCTTATGGTAGAATTAAAACTCTCCTTTTGGTAGAATAGCACGTCGTCATTTTGTTCTTTGAACACCAGTGTGCACCAGAGGCTAGACTATGGAGGCAACTTATGACTTATTGGTCTACATATACAGTATTTGTTTTTCTTGTAAATTGCGTGCATTAGCTGGGGTAATACCAGATGCATTTATGAGCTGAGAATAAGTAGTTTGCAAGATCCATGGTGTGCTTTCTCAATTCGAATGCAATGATCCTTGCATGCACCAGAGTTGCCACAGATTCCTGACCATGTCCTGCTTGGTATTTCACACCATTTTGCTTCCACCATTGCTAGTGGTTTTGTATCATGCACATACATGAGTAATAAGGTCATGATCAATAAGACGACTGTTTGTTTTTTGGGTCCCTCTTATAAGAGGTGAAAAACAAACACCTTATTTTAGTAGTCTACCTCTTGATAGAGGCTCTAGTGAATCCAACCGCTTATAAGAGGTAAAAACAAACAACACCTAATTGCTAAAGATGATAAAAAAAGGAGATTAATCTTAAATTATATTGTACTATCCTTTAGCCCCTGATTAAGGGTATGTGGCCATATAGGTGGACTCAGAACGAATTGATCGAAAGCGAGCATTTGTAGAAAGACATGGCCATTGTAGTGTTGTCGAGGCAATAGAGATGCTTAGAGTGTTCTATTTATAATCACTCCAGAGACAAATATAATCATGTTGTTAATCATTATTTTTAATAATTCTGATTGAGATTGTGTAAAAAATGGGTTATTTTTTCTTATTTTCTTGTTTAATTTTGATTTACAATCCAATCTAAATTTATTTTCTTCATTTTTTCTTATTTTTTATGTGTTTTCGTCATTATCATTTTTTACTTTTGTTAGGATGTGTTGCCAAACTAACTTTTTAACTTTTTCAACTTTTTATTCAGCTCATTACCAAACTAGCTTTTAACTTTTTTATTTCTATTATAAATAAAAGTAAATTTACTTTTTGTTGCCAAACACTCCCTTACATACTGTTCTTGACTTCTTATATCTATTAAGTCAATTTGTGTGGGCTAGCTATGAGATGTGGGTGGCTGCAGTGGCGGAGCCAGGAATTTCCCTCACCTGGGGCACTTCGCCACTCCGCACTAAGTCACTAACAATTTGAAGCAAAAAAAAAAAAAAAAAAAAACTGCAAGTAAAATTTAATGTATAAAAAAGTAAGCATATATTAATAGACTAAAAAGTTTTACACTTCAAAATACATTGTGTTTTTATATTTAACATTTACAATTATAATTATCCTTTACAATCCCTTCCATGTTCTTACCCATATTTTGAAAACCTCTCATGATTGGTTCATTGTCGATGATATCAAAACTTCCTTTTCTATATACGTGACTAGACAATCATTCATCCACTCATCTCCCATTCGGTATTCTTCACTATGTTCATAACTGAAAACGATCTCTCAACTGTAGCAGTAGAAACTGAAAGAATTAATGAGAGCTTTATAAGCCTATAAACTAAGTCATAAGTAATATCTTTTCCACGCTCAACCATTGTAGTAGCCAAACTGCTGATTCCTTTAAGTGCTGCAAATGTGTTGTTGGACTCATATCAATTCCATAAGTCTCAAGTTGATTTCTAAGAACCATTCGTTCTTGCTCAGAAAAATCATCAGGATAAAACTCATGAAGACGAATCAACTTATCAACATCAAAGGCACTAAACAAGTTGCTTGGGTTTAAACAAGCCATACAAAGAAGCAACTTCGTATTCACTTTATCAAACCGGTTATCAAGCTCGACGCGTTGCTTATCAATACACCCATAAAAGAATCCAACTTGATAATAATCTAGATTCGTAGTTTCTTCTTCATTTCTTCAGGATCTTCCACGATGAATAAACTTAGCTTCCATTTGAGGAATATCAATACCATGTTTTCCACAAAATGAAGAAACATCAACAAATAATGAATCCCAACCACCTTCTCTCATTTGCTGCAAACGTTCTTTACACACTTTCACCAAAGCTAGAGCATTCACAATATCTTGATCTTTTCGTTGCAAAGCTTTTGAAAGATCATTAATAATTCTTAATAGATTTCTTATCAAATGCAAGATAAAACAAAATTCAAATGAATGCATCAAATCTAATAGAACCCGTGCTTCTCCTTTTTGATCCTAACTTGAGCTCTCTTCCATCACCTCATCAAGAACTTCAACCACTGATGAAAATATGACAATAAAATTAACCAATGTACCATAGTGTGATCCCCACCGTGTGTCACTAGGTCTTTTAAGACCAATTTCTTGATTCAACCCCTTACCGCTAGATAGTTCACCACTTTTAAGTTGCATAAACACTTTGGCAGCTTGTTTATTTCGAAGGTTATCCCTACGCTTGCAAGAGACTCCAACAACATTCACTATATTGCTAACTGAGATGAAAAAAGAAGCAATCTCTTTAATATCTTTTGCAACATGGACAAGTGCTAGTTATAGTTGATGAGCAAAACAATGAACATATATTGCTGATTTATTCTCATTGAAATTGAGTGCTTTCAGGCCATTGAACTGCCCTTGCATATTACTAGCCCCATCATAGCCTTGACAGCCCGCAATCTCATGAAACTCAACCCATGTTTGCCAAAGAATTCCACAAGTGATGCCTTAAGTGAAGATGATGTTGTATCAGGAACATGCATCATGCCTACAAATCTCTCAATCACACAACCTCGCTTGTTAACATATCGCAAATAAATAGCCATTTGTTCTTTAACCGATGTATCACGAGCTTCATCAATCAATACACAAATAATTCTTCACCAGGGTCTTTCATAATCACATTAACAGTTTCAACAGCACAAGAATTAACCAAATCTTTTTGAATGTCAGGTGATGTCAAAAGATTATTTTGCGAAACATTTTTTAAAGAGACACTATCGACTTTTCATTATGAGAAGCTAAAAACTTGAAAAGCTTAAGGAAGTTTCCCCTGTTCTTTGAATTTTCAGATTCATCGTGACCACGAAAAGCTAGTCCTTGGCGTAAGAAAAACCGAATAAAATAAAAAGAAGCAGTTAAACGAATCCGATAATCAATCCGTTCTTGGTCTGATTGTTTCACTAATATAGTCTCAATATGTTGTTCTTGTTTCTTAGGTTTTCACTCTTCAAACATGCTCGGTTATGGCCACTATTATGGTCTCCAACATGATCATCAATCCTTTTGATGTTTTTCCATTTCTAAATCCACCATTAATAAATGCATCCCTATGATCTCTACATTCATCCCTCCACAAATAACAATGTAAGCAAAATATAGCATCTTTGTCAATACTATACTCCAACCAATTTCTATATTGTTTATAATATTTTAACTTGAAACGACGAAGTTTCTTTCCATCCGGTGTTGGTGAATATACTTCTTGTTTTGGTTGACTTGGCCCCCTAAGTAGATAAGCTTTCCGAACCACATTTTGATCATTGGGATGATAGTCAGAAATTTTAGGCCGTAAATTTGGATCAGATGGAAGATTTGATGCATTAACTTCTATACAATTTTATGCGGAATCACTCATGGGATTTTCGGATGCAGCAAGGCTATCTGAGAGTTGCTTGACATGAAGAAAATATTGAAACATGGTTTTTGAGCCTTTTCGAATTGTTTGAAGTTCACGACGAAGCTGCATAGTACGAGCGCGAGACTTGGAAGCAAATTGCTTTTCAAGAGCAACCTATACAACACGTGATGAATCAAGGCCAACAACCTGTGCAAGGACTGATTCTGAGAGTGATGATAACAACCATCCAAGTAACACCTGGTCTTGCTTCTGCCAAGCCAGGAAAACAAGATTTATAGTGGTGTTGGTGGTGGATAGAGTACGAGGAAGACACACAAGAGTCTCATCAACGTATCCTTCAAGTTCATATCTCCTCAAACAAGAGTCCCATCAACGTATCTTTTAAGTTCATATCCTTTCAAGAGTGGTTTGAATTGGGTAAAGCCATAAAAGGTAGTTGTTATTGCCAAGTTTGACAGAAATGAGGTGATGGATATGGGTTGTTTGTAGTTGAGAAGGAACATTAGATGAATTAAGTGAACTGGTTGAAGAAGATGAGTTGGTGGCCATGGTGTTGAAGAGAAAAGGAAACGTGGTTTAGGATTCACAAGGTCTGATACCATGTAAGACTTTAGTAATGGCTCTCACACCTTACTGGTGTGCTGAGTGTTCTATTTATAATCACTTCAGAAACAAATACATTAATACATTTACATACTGTTCTTGACTTTTTATATCTATTAGGTCAATTTGTGTGGGCTAGCTATGAGATGAGGGTGGCTGGTGTGTGAGCTATATGGTTGCTATTATTTGACTTTAACTTCACAACTAAGTTGTTCCTGTCTTGGTTTAACAACAATGATTATAAGGCCTAGTTATACCCTTTGGGGATAGTGATGCATTAATGTGCCTACATGTCTTGTTTGCGCCTTGGAATTTAATTCAACATAAGGCACTACGGCAGTACGGCTAGTATATTATTCCAATTTAGACCTTTGTAATTCAAATAGGTAATTGTTTCGGCTTTTGGGTCATATACAAGGAGTCCTCTTCCTTTCCTCAATAAAATTTCACCACTTTGAGCAAGACATAATGCCATAGTAGGTCGTTTAGGAAGGGGAAGAACAATTTTCCCTATGGAAAATAATTTGTACCATGAGTCACTTATATTATAAGTTTTCATTGCCCATATATCGATCAAATCACCATGAAACCTGTAAAAAATATAACAAAGTATTCCTTTTAGAACACCGAGAGTGTTATCATTAGGCTGTGTTTAGCTAGTATGTACAATCACCTATCTTTTTGGAGAAAAATTTGGAAAGCAGATTCCGTCCTAGTATAGATTAAGGAACGGTTTCCATTTTATAAATATGGAATCTAAATTCCTGGGCCGATTGTAAATTAGTATAGGTAAATATATTAAGTACTTATATACCCCTTTCTTCTCCGACAATCTCCTTTGCTTTCTTCCTCCAGTTTTGTTCTTTCCGGTCTAAATATCTTTAATCACAATATTACCCTGGAATTCAAATTCCGGGAACCAAACACAGCCATATTATATATCGCAACTGGTGGCAACATCTCACGAAATGCGTTCTCCTTGATATCAAAACAGATGATTACTACGGTGCGAGCAATCCAATGAATAGCACCACCAAGATAAACCCCCAGTTGAGATCAATACCCCAAGTCATATGGACCAATTTTAGTAGAAACTGTCGAGCATGTAGCATTATTTAGTGAGTAAACAAGGACTTGATCAGAAACTATACAATGCCCACCAAGACATTTGAATTGCACCAGCTTGCAATATTCAGTAGTTTGATCATACCCAAATCCATTAATTTTTAACTGACAAAAAGTAGTATTATAATCTCTCTCTATTACAACCTCATCTCTATCAAACATATCTACAATCTTGTATAATTGTATTCTCTTGTAGATGGATTCAATAAACACACTGAAAAGGCCTGACCTAAACAAACTATTCCATTGCAATAACCCAGTACAACTGCAGCATGAAAACCATCCTTGGTGGGGTTTTTGATCTCTACCATTTCATCCATCAAACGAAATCACCTTCGACACAAAAAAGAGGTGTCTTGTCACCAGCAAGTAAAGATTTACACTTTCTCTTTCAGAGATTAAATTGAACCATGGCTTTGAAGCACACTCGAATCGGAAAAGGGACTTTGCAGGCACTCTTGTGAGAATCTCCTCAGTGATTTTTTATTTATTTTTTTTTTTTGTTAAATTTTTTATATCGATAAAGATTAGAAAACAAATAGGATCCCCAAGAGAATGATCATTGAAGAGATTACAAAAACAAGGCTTAAATCCTTAAGGAGGACAAGCTAAAAAAGAAAAACTCACTTCTCAACAATTCTCTAGCATGACTAAAGCAAACCAAAACTAAAACAAGTTTAACCAAACCAAACAGAGCAAGTCGCAAAACCAACCCTATAACCCGAAGATGAATAAGTGCCGCTTAAGCATAACGGCTTACACCTAAAATCTTAACTCCCCAAAGGTATGTGAGAAACATCAATCAAGGTCAAGGACCAAAAATACAACAAGGGATGAAGAAGTTAGACAAAAAATTAGTTGTTGAAGAACTAAAGAGACTAGAAGAGTGTAGAGAGTAAGGTAGAAGATGCGAAACGAGGAATTGAAAACAAATTCGAAAGTACCATAAGAACCAAATTGAATCAAAAGGAAACAAGGAAGAGTACTATAAAAACAACACCCATGCTTCAAACCCCTAATTGAAGCTTTAAAGAGAGCACCACCACCAGGACCTAAGATTAATCAAGACTTAAAGAAACAAACAAAAAACAGCAAACAACCCCTCAGTGATGATTTCATCCGGAAGACTAGACATTATTTTCACTATTCTTCTTCTCCTCCTTTGCAAATTAAAGGTTTAATTAGGGCTTAGGCTTTATCTAACTTTTCTTGTACTCTTCTATGTAACTAGGGTTTAGGTTCTATTTATCTAAAAACAAGAAATGAAACTTAACTACAAAATACTAGCCACTACCGAGACCCAACACTACTAGCCCAAAAAAAGCCTAATACAATTATTGTTGAAGCTGTGAGCCTGTCACTTGGCCCAGCTGTGTGTATTGACTAAGCAACAGTAGACTACATGTCTACATCATTCTCAATTTATCAACAAGGCTTGCAATTGTTTACTTTGCGAGGCAGATCTTGTAGAGCCGTTGAGTAACATACATCATACATTTACACTTCTGTTTAAAAGTATGCAGCACCAAATTACTGTTTTGTAGCCTTGTCTTTGTCAACTCAAATCTGTTCTCAGGGGTTCCCGTTAGGCCTTGGCCAACTCATTAAAATACGAATAAATTTTATACTATTTCATACTGTTACAAACTGGGGTAACTTTCAGTCTGTCATCCACATATATCAAAACATGGAGAGGACAAGAGTCATGATATATTTTACTCATAGAGAAGACAAAAGTCATGATAAGGCTAATACAAACCACTCAATAAGCAGTATTGTCCAACTCTAACAAAGCAACTGGTACATAATTTACAGCAGGCAAGAAGATGAACCAGTTTTATTCAAGTCATCTGATGATCACTTACCGAGTGACCAAATTAAGGGCGTTGGCCTTCTCTTCCAAGCTCAAAAGTAGACTGTCAAAGGCTTTCTTGAAAGAGTCGACTCCTTCAATTTCAAGCTGCGAACCTACCTCGCTCCAGTCAATTCCCAACTTCTCGAGTGCACTGTAAATGCCTTCAGCCTCAGAAACATTCGAGTCTATTGTCCTTGAGACCTTACCATGGTCAATAAATGCTTGCAAAGCTTGGTCAGGCATAGTTGATACCTGAAATGTTGGGAAGAAGACAAGTTGCTACCAGTTAATATGGATAATTCCTTATCATAGCATTTGAAAGCAACAGGTATATATGAAAAGGAGATATTGTCATTAAGTATTATCTCACCGTATCTGGTCCAATGAGAGGAGCAACATATAAGGTGTCCGCATATGCTGGATTCTTGACACTAGTTGAGGCCCAAAGCAATCTTTGCTTCTTGGCACCTTTCTTCACCAGAGCTTCCCATCGTGGACCAGAAAATTTCTTCTGGTAAAGCTTGTATGCCAGAGCAGCTTGTGCAACTGCAGCCTGTAGGTGTAGTTTTAATCATTAGCAAGACTATTTCTTAATGTTCCTACTTCCATTGTAAAGTAAGTGCTCATGTTTCACTTTTAATTACCTTCCCTCGGAGATCCAGAGCCTCAGGGGTTCCAATTTTCTCAAGCATCTTGTCAACAAGGGTGTCAACACGACTGACAAAAAATGAGGCAACACTGGTAACTTTGGAAAGGTCGCTCAGTCCAGATGCTTCAAGTCCATCCAAGTAAGCATCAATTACTGCTTCATATCTTGATAGGGAGAATATGAGCTGCATGATTGTAATAAAGAAAAAATCATAACCAAATTGTTAGAGGGGTCTTCTCGGAGAACGATAAAAAAGAAAGAAGAAATAAATAAAACCGAAGCAAATATCAAAGACTAACAGAATTTTCGAAACCAGGGAACATCTGATTCACATTTAAGAATACAAAAGTGCTTGCCTTTTTCTTTCACTTTTAGGAAGATCTATGTTTTTAAAAAGTCGACACCATCTTAACATTGACGAACATATACTTCTTATCAAGCAAGCTATAAAAGTTTGTATTATATGCCCTTCATATAAACTTTCAGTGAAAACCCTCTTTAATTTAGTAAATCATATAAATAAGCTAACTGCACAGGTGGAATCAACTTACTGTTACGTTCACACTTATGCCTAGAGAAATAACATCCTTAATAGAAGGAACACATTCAGCTGTAGCAGGAATCTTTATGTAGACATTTCGTCGGTTAACCACTTTGTGAAGCCATTTAGCAGCCTCTACAGTCCCTTTGGTATCATCCGCAAGTCGAGGAGAAACTTCAACAGACACATAACCGTCTGCTCCATCGGTCTCATCATAGATAGTTTCAAAGAGTTTGCATGCATCTTGGATATCCTTTATCACAAGTTCCCAGTAGGCACCTTCAATGTCTTTTCCGGCTTTAGCAAGTTCTCTGCAACCAGGAAGCTTTTAGTTGCAAAATTATTCGTAGATATCAATCATTGTAAGTTTGATGGTTGCTAAGATATCTTTTTATTGATAATACTCCCTATTAAGATCAGGTTCAAAGCTTCCATGTGGGGAGCTCTAATTACAATTCTTAGGAGGCAGAGAGCTCTAGTTACAATTTTTACAATACAGAAACACAGTCCTAAACATGACATAAACCTTGTTACTACATTAGATCAACTGTTGTACACATCTGCTGTTATTAATTTGGATAAAACATTAAACAGGAACGCTCAATAACTCTAATACTAAATAATGAAGTTTAAGAGAAAGTTATGGGGTGACATGATCACACTCTCTGCATGTAGAAATGTAGATTACCCTCTCCAAGATTAAGTCCCTCGTACTATATAAGGGTAATGGAAGTTTGAAGTTGCAATTGGTAATAAGCAGTGTTGTCATGTAAATACTAAGACCAACAACCAGCACAGTCAACAAAAGTAAGGGATCAGTTGACTGACAGAAGATGAGATATTAAGGTAGCTCTAACGAACCCCCAAAATACATTATCTCATGAATTGTAAGTGCAAATCTCCAAATAAGTGGAATCAATACTCTTCTAAATAGCAATGCAAAAATTCAGTCTGACAAACACGCAGAAAACAAAATTAAAAAGCAGACCTGAACTGGTCATTATAGGCGTTTGATGTTGATATCGCTTTCTGGAATATCTGCATACATGACAATAATCACCCAATTACATGAGACCCTAAGTAAATAAGAAACATCTATATATTATTTATAGGATAATTCATTTATATATTTTTTGCTCCCCTCTCTGTCAACAAAATAGAGGAAAATAAAAAGTTGAAAAAAAATACAAATTCGAAAAAGCAATATTACTTACCGCAGGATTGCTAGTAACACCTCTAACTCCAGTTTCAATCAAGGGAATCAAATCAGTTACAGGTCTGCATAGATTGTCATACCAAGGACTCTGTCCTTGCAATTCATAAAGATCATGAAGAGTTGTTCTCTTTGTTTGAGCTCCATTTCCACCAACTTGAGAACATTTAACTCTGCAGAATTCAGATCCAATAAACAAAGGTGGAATCAGAATCTCCCCGTCATATATAATCAAACAATCATAATCATAGCATAAGTAGACAAACTTGTATATATAATAATCTTGTTCTACCATCAAATTCAATCTATAAATTTTTGACCAACAAACTTGTATATAGATAAATTTACAAGATCAAGATTGAGCGATTAAAAAAAGTTTGAATTGATAAAACAAATGAAACAAGATCTTTGTAAAAGAAGTGAAGTTATAGAGAAAGAAAGAGAGAGAATTACATTAAAGAAGCTCTGTTGTGATGGTTTGGTCGAATAGAGAGCTTAGAAGATGAAATTTTCTTGTTGAAGCTGGATCGAGTATGGAAATCAACGAAAGCTTTTGGTTCAGAGTAATTCAACTTCACAGATGTTGAAGAAGATGCAAAGCTTGGTAAAACCAGCTTAGAAATGGAGGCCATTGTTGTTGCTGTTGATGTGAATTGAGATCGAAAACAGTAGAGAGTTGTTGGAATGGTATTTGGTATTTAATTAGGGTTTAAGTTGCAAATTAAAATGATTGATTTGCCACTCACTCTCTCAAGTCTCACCTTTTATTGTATTCACATTTGGTCGAAATTGGCACCTGACGCCATTTGTACAATATTGGACTATTGGTTAGTGAAGTCTGTCTAATTACCATTTTACCCCTTGTTACTGTGTGTTTGTTCTTATCCAAAATCCAAATCCACGTTCTAATTTCGGACATGCAGATTTCGGGTTTAGACTTTACCCGAAATTAAAATTTATTCAAAAATATATGCTGAGTTTTACTTCCTTTATACAATGGGTAGCGGAAATATATGATATGATATGATGATATCCATGGTTTACAAGTTAGTTGTTCTTCTGTTTGATAGCTCTTCATGTCCTGTATTTGAATAATTGTTTGAATGAAATACTATATGGTAGTACCATATCAGATTTTTAATACCATTCTTTCAAATTGTGTGCTTAATATGGGTAAACACGTAAATTGTGTTCACATCTCTTAGGTTTAATTCAAATCAAGAGGAGGAGGAGGAGGAGGAGGAGGAGGAGGAGAATATAAAATAACAAATTTAACTTAAATATCTCGGAGTGTCATACATACACTTGATGTTAGAAAGGGTCACCATTTCGTAAACAGAAGAGACAGTCTCTTGAGACAGTGGAGAGCTAGACCGTTTCGATACTATGGCTTACTGCCCTTTTTGGATTAACAATGAAAGAGACCGACTAAATATCTTTTTCAATATAATTCTTTTTCTAAACGACTAAACATCGACTTTGTATTTATATAAATATATGTAAAATCTCAGAGGTAATAACTATCATGCAATTCCTGAAATTATCAATGTTTTAAAATTTTAGCATACTAGTATATATATATATACATCAGACTCGATGCAAGATGAGTTGAGCACCATGTTGTGGGTTGAGAGTCAGAACAGTGTAAGGAGCGTGAACATAAGTTGGTGATAGTTCAAAAGAGAAATGCTGCAGGATCATGGAAATCGCCATCTTTGCTTCTATCAAAGCAAAGTTCTGTCCAATGCAAATCCTTGGTCCCCAACTAAATGGAAAAAATGAAACTTTATTCTTTGTTGCCTTTGAAATTCCCTCAGCAAATCTTCCTGGATTAAATTTGTCCGCGTCTTCACCCCATAATTCAAAATCATGGTGAACAAATAGAGCTGGCATTGAAAGCTGTACTCCTGGTGGCAAAACCAGTTTTCCTAATTTCATCTCCTTGTAAGTTACTCTTATTCCAAGCCCTACCGCAGGGGAGTATAGTCTAAGAACCTCATTTAGTATCATTGGCACCTGCAGTCAAGTTTAATAGATCTTTAGAATTTCAATACTAGATACACAATCATGAAGAACTACATAAGAAACACTTACAATATTTAGGTGGTTTAGCCCTTCAAAATCTGGTGATTGACTCCCAAACACTTGTGAGACCTCTTCCCTTGCTTTCTCCTGCCAATCTTGATGCATGCTCAAACAAATCATTGTCCAAACAAGCAAAGTCGCTGATGTCTCCTGCCCTGCAAGGTAGAATAACTTGCATTCATCTATAACTTCATCCATAGTGATTCCTGCATTTCTAGTGTTCCCAGACATTTCTTTGAAGTTGGATTCCAATAACAGGCCTAGCAGGTCATTGTTCTGCAGTCGTCCAGCTTTCATAACCTTTTCTCTCCTAAGTATCATGTTCCGTAAAAGAGATCGCATTTCTTGCATAATTTCTTTCATCCTTCTATTTTTTTTGGTTGGAAGAAACCTGAACATAAAATAAATTGTAGTTATAAACAAAGGAACATTTCTATACGACAAGTGTAAAACGTGGATTTGAAGTTGTGCAATTCTTTGTAGCTTGATTATTATTTAAGAGCAGTTATGCAGATCGACCTGTAACCTGGGACAAACATAAACTGACTAGACTGCATAACATGTGTAGCCATTTCACTTTGGAGTTGAAATATTCTTCTTCCTTCTTCAAAGCTGCTACTGAATGCCGTTCGAGATATTACATCAGCAGCCAAGTTCTGTAACTCAGGCCATACATCTAATTCACATGACTCATTCGCAACTAACTTCTGCCATTTCTCTACCATCTCATGACAACTAGTATGAAAGGCGGGTAGCATCATCTGAAATCACAAACATGATTCAAATATCAGATGTGTTTTTTAAATATTATCCAATTTCGCATAATTTGTAACAGATCAAAAATAACCTTCAGCTTCTCGAGATGGAAGGCAGGGTTGATAATCCTTCTGTGCTTGGCCCATTTTTCTCCTTCATACCCTACTAGTCCTGTTACTAATTTTCTTTCAAGTGATGTTGATCCTACCTTCTCAAAGTGACCAAATTTGTTAGAAAGTATGTCTCTTATCATATCTGGGTCTGTAATGTTCACCCTGGGATTTGGTCCAAACCAAGTAAAATGTGTTTTGCCTGTATTGCGATGAAAGATGAAATCAGTTCAAAATCAAATTTGCAGTATGTATAACACTTAGTAATTGTGGAAAAAGGTAAATGATACCATATTTTTGAACTTTATCATGAAGAAAAGGCATAACGCGCGGCACAATCTGATGTGAACGATCCATAGGTTTAGTTCTTGCTGCCTTAACTGAATCAATCATTTCTTTGATGTCCCCAAACAAGAACTTGTAGGAACTACCTTTGAGACCTTGTTCTCTCAAGCACTTTTCAAGCTTCTTAGGTTTCAACCAAATCCAACTAAAAGCTTTCCATGCCCATGGAATTAACAATACTGCAGCTACAAACACCAAAGCTAGTAGAATTTCTCTCATATTTTCTCCGCTTCTTTTGAGTATAATGAGAGTGATATTCAAAATGCTAAGACACTCTTTATAGTAAAAGGTTAGATAAGGTATTATTCCATTCTGTGGTCATGTCAGTGAAGAGTTACAGGATTTTAGATATTCTTATGAAGATTTGGGTTATCTGCACCTTAGACCAAAGGTTCAAACAATTGCTCCTGTGTTTTTTCTACCACAAAAACATCCTTTTCTTATGTGGTGCAAATGAACTAGACGTCTAGACGGATCGAACTTGAAAGAGTTCTTGAGAAAGGTCAGTCCAGGACTTTTCTGCAGTCTAGCATAATGTATCTACGATTACAGATAAAAAGTCGACATCATAATTACTATGGTACAATCATTGCAGTGAAGATGTTAACGCTTGTGGACACACTTATATATTGGCTGGTGATTATATTGCGTGTTTATTAGATTTATGTCCAATATAATTGGAACGATGCAGAAAAGATTAGTATGGCCCCTACAGTGTAAAATCGCAAATATCTTTCATATAAATGAATAAGAAAAGTGCTCTATAACCTCTTCTCTACCTCTGTAAAATCGCAAATACTTTCATCCCTTTTCTTTATCTTCCTCTTTCTAATATAACAACAACTTAGTAATTAATAAAGAAACAGAGGAAACAGGGGAGAATTAAATATCTATCGGATGGACTTTATACTGCATTGTGATTGTTTTCGACTTTTTGTTACAGCTTGTTTAGTTAGAACTTAGAAAAGTCTACACTTACACCATAATGTTAAGTATGGACTGACTATATAGTTATATAGAAGTGTTCTGCAGGTTTTAGATCACATACACAAAAAAAACAACAACATGAAATACGGGATAATATAGTAACTATACGAAATGAAAATAGTAGCTATAAACACACGTTTGCATCTATAGTTACTTGAAATTATTTATATCAGATTTTACGTATGACGAGCTGAACGCCATATTGAGGTTGTGTTGGAATTTCCACATATAAAGCCCAACCCATAATGTGGTCCATGTACCTTTAACCTTGGTTTAATATAGAAATAAGCTAATTAGTAATAGGTTATGTGGAAGTCATATCTACCGTAGATCTTAACTATGATGGATGGTCTAGATCTAATGGGCTTAGGTTTGTAGATTTAGGTCCTCTCTCCACCTCTATAAATTGGTGTATGATCTCCATCCTCATACACTGACTATTACAACACATATTAGGGTTTAAGAGGCAAGGAAAGTGAAACCTAGATCTTGTGTAGCTTCTCGGATCATCAATGGCTGTAGACAAGGTATGTGTATTTGTTAGTGACTAATTACATGATTCATGATCCTTATTGTTTGTTGATAATGTTATTATGCTTATATGTGGTATCAGTCGCCAATATGAATCATGTTTTAGTTCTAACATTATCGTCAACTTCAATACTGTTTAACAAAATTCCGCACTTAAGAAACAGTAGTATCGTTATGTATCAATTTTTTTTTTATCTCGTATGAATAACACCTCAAAAGCATATTTCTCGAATTTGAATCTACAGGATATTTTTGGCAGTAATCATTTATGAACGATCCATTCTTTAACTAAAGTTCACTTCCTCACATGCATGATTAATTGCATACAAAGCCTAACAAGCTTTATGCATGATTGCTATTTTGTCCTCTATAACTTTAAGTTATATATATGTATCATGCATGTATGCATGCCCATTATTGATGCTAGTCATGCTGTATATGTAGTCATGCTAGACACTTTTAATGTGTGCAAATCATGGCTCAATTTTTTTTTTTTTTGCTATCCCATGAAAGGAAGATGATAATAGATGCCGGGCGTCATTGTTGTAGCCCATTATAAATGAGTTTTTTTTTTTTTTTTTTTTTTGAGTCCACAAATTAATTGATGCACTGATATAGATTTGTAATAACTGTAAATTCATGCTAGCTAGTTGTAGTAGTAACGTGTTATGAATGGGCCTGACTATTTTCTCTATGGTTTGGGTTTGTACGAAGTCCTGACTGCTTAAGTCTAGTATAATGACAACATCATATGGGTTTTAATATTCAGCCCAATATAATTGTGCTTTGGGGACCAGAACATTGATTAATATGCTTTTCTTATAACTTATGCTACATGTTACTCATAAACAACCAAATCCATAACCCCATGATATAAAGATGGTGATATTAGCCCACTTCTAATTTATGCTATTATGTACAATTGTTCACATAAATCTCACAGTATACAAATTGTGGTTTCTGTCACCGTCTATAATTATAGTGGCTGAACAGCTGGATATTATAGTCGCACTAATGTGTCGTGTAATATGTGTAAAACTGTAATTATAGGTTTCATAACAAGAAACATGCTGGTACTCACCACAGTGATTCCAAGTAAAGTGTTATGAAAATTGGTTTTTCTGGTTCAATATTTGTGTTAAGGTTTTATATTGGTACTTACCACAGTGAAGCCAAGTATGTTTATGAATATTGATTTTTATGAATATACCATAAAGTCAAACTGAACCAATTTTTGTTTTGGACTTAACGCTTTGTCCATTAGTGTTTTGGTAGTTTTGGTATTTTCATTTACTGTTTGCTCAAGATTTCCATAAAGATAACGTAATCATCTTTGGACCTAAAAGTGACAGCCCATAATTAATGTGATTGGGCCTTACAGTTAGACTTTCGTTTTAAGACCCATATTATGCATGTGCCCTAGTTGAATTTATTAGATTGTGCACTTCTTATAATTAAGATGCATTATGATATTTTGATCTTGTAGCATTTATTCAGCTGCATGTTTATTCCCTTAAGGTTCATATCATCATGATTTGGTATCACCACAGTGAACCAATTACGATTATGGATATTGTTTTCCGTTTTATATTCATATCAAGTTTTCTATTGGTATCCACCGCAGTGATTCCAATACGTTTAATAAATATTAAAACTTCCTTGAACATTCATATTATGATTTGGTTTTCACCACAGTGAACTAAATATTGTGTTAAATGTTAGACTAAGTACCTTATTGCCTATTTATCCACTTGCATTATTGACCTACCCACAGGTAGATCAAGCATATGTTACATTGGATAAAATTAAGGGGTTGCACGTATTTGTGATTAAATGAGTGTAGGATATCCACAGATACCATGTTTATTTTGATCATGTGATATGTCACCCATTTATAGTATTACTAAAAATCTTAGTAATATTTGTTTAATTAATGTGTTGACTAATGTTGTGAGCATATTTATCTTCTCGTTCTATTATTCTTATATTTTATATATTTTGTATGTTTTTATCCTTAATAAGACCAATGTAATAAACTAGAATGAATAAGTCTAGTTGATTTTAGTGGGAGTTCTAGATCTTGGCATATATTTTCTTATTGTTGAATCTACTGTTATTTTATAAAAACAGTAAAAAGGAGAAAATTATGCATTATGCATGAACTCGATTGAACATGCAAATTAAACTCAATGTTTATGTGAATAATTGTTGATGAATAATATTAAGAATCATTTTCGCACTGCTAGCTGAAAAGTTAATTGTTGAACTGATTACTATTCATAGTACTCATAGTATGCATGATTGTATCCTTGAGTTTCCCAATTTAGTTGTTAAATTAAAGAATTTAGACATGTTAGTGGATGATTACTTTGTCCTTCAATTTGTTCTAAATTTCTTGCCTACATAGTATGTTCAGTTTCACTATTACACACTATTAAAGACAAGTGGAATGTGAATTAAATGGCGAGACTACTAGTTCAAGTATAGGCAAGGCTTAAACAACATTATAATCTTGTCACTCAAACTTAATTCATGTTTCAAGAAGTTGAATGAACAATTCTCTAATTGTGTTTGGATATACACTATGTGTGTGCCAATGCCATTTATGTGAATATGGCGTTTGTTTGATATAAAAGATAAGCTTTTGGTTTTAGTATGGTTCGATCAAACTTAATTGGTATTCCTAACCCTTAGTGAATTGATTATGATTAATGTTTATCTTTATTATGGCATAAAAGACTGGATTATACATCTAGATGAAAAGTAAACTAGTAAAAGAAGGGGTTTTCCCGAACCTCAACTTTACTAATTTTGGTGTGTGTGTGTGTGTGGAATGCATTAAGTCAAGCAAACCAAACACACTAAGAAGAGTCATAGGAAGTACGCTTCTTGAAATAATTCAAATAGACATATGTGGACTTTTGATGTTCCATCTTTTGGTGGAGAAAAATATTTCATTACATTTATTGATGATTTTTATCGTTATTGTATCTAGCTATAGCATAATAAGTCTCATATGTAAATGTTATTGAAATTTACATAACTGAAGTTAAGAGACAATTAAATAGAAAGGTGGAAACTTACATTTTGATAGAGGTAGTGAATTTCTTGGAAAGTATGATCTATGACACGGGACAACATCCCGGTTGCCAAACTTCTAGAACGGTTAGGAATTTGTGCCTAATACACAATGTCTGGTTTTCCATGACAGAATGGTGTAGCTCAAAGGCATAATCAAACCTTTATGAATATGGTTCGAAGTATGATGTGTAATTCTAATTTACCCATATCATTGTGGATGTATACTTTATAAACCGAAGTGTATATATTGAATTGGGTTCCTATTAAGGCAGTTACAAAAACACCTTCAGAAATATGGAAAAGATGGAAACCTAGTTTAAGACATTTACACATTTAGGGTTTATCTAGAAAAGTCCAAAGGGTATAGATTTTACTATCCTAACCATACCACTAGAATTATTGAAACTGGAAATTATTGATCATTATGAATGGCAAAATCAGTGGGAGTGATCATATCAAAGAAGTAATCATTAAAGAAGTTAGGGTACCAATTTTGTTACCTCAATTTTTTTGTAATGATATTATTGTTACTTCTGTTGTTCCTCATGTTGTTGCACCGCTTAACAACAATAAACAACAAGTTGATCCTCAACCACTTAATGAAATTAATGCCATTGAACTGAATGTAAACGCACACAAAAAGTAGCATTAAAAAGATCTTAAAGATCACGACCAGCTATTTGGATGACCACGTGTTGTATTTACAAGAATTTGAATTTAATGATCCAGTTACATTTTCACAAGCCATTACTTATAGTAATTCTGATAAAAAGATTCATGCCATGAATGAAGAGATAAATTAAGTGTGGATTTTAACTAAGTTTGGGGTTAGTAGAATTAACTCAAAAGGTTCTATTGAATGCCATAAAGCAAGACTTGTATCCAAATAGTTTACTCAATATGGTGACATTACTTTCTCGTGCTTGAAACTTTCACTTATATGTTAAAGAAGAATTATCTTAGAATTATTATGGCATTGGTGACTCATTTCGATTTAGAGTTACACCAAATAAATGTGAAAATGATATTTTGAATGAAAGTTTGGATAAAGTCTACATGGTTTAATTAGCCACACAGCTTCATAAAGGAAGACCAAGAACACATAATCTATTTGTTAAAGAAGTCAATATACAGACTTAAAACAAGCTTATCGAAAATGGTACCTAATGATTAATAGTATAAAACGTTTGGGTTTAATGTACATACCCAAAGTTCAGTGGGAGTAAGTTTATTATTTTGATTATGTAAGTTGATGATTTATTGTTTCGCAGCAGGGATTTTCATTTATGTAAACATTTTTTCTGTCTAAACACTTTGCAATGAAAGTTATGGTGATGCGTCATATGTGATAGAAATAAAAATATTTCGGGATTGATCACAATAATTGTTGGAACGTCTCAGAAAGATTTCATTAATAAAGTTTTTGATAGATTTAATGTGTTAAGGCATAATTGTAATGATGCTCCAATTCAGAGGGGGAATATTTGAATTAAATCAAGATCCTATGAATGAATTGGAACAAGAACGAATGAAAGAGAAACCGTATGCTCATATTTTAAGAGATTTAATCACCTTGAGGTGATTGATTTTACAAATTCGGAATTTAATGGGTGTGTGGATAGTCGATAAAACATTATTGTTTCACCCACCATAGAAGTCGAATTTGTAGCATGTTGTAAAGCTACATGCAATGTTGTATAGTTGCAAAACTTTATATCATAACTTAGAGTTATTGATTTCTAAGTCGTTTGAATTTTATTGTAATAATGTTGCAACTATATGTCTTTGTAAAAATGATAGGTATTCTAATGTTTAGCACATGATATAAAATACTTATTGATTATGGTTTAAGTTTAGAACAAGTGAGTGTCAATGGAACACATTAGTACACGTGTTAGTAAATCCACTAACTTAAGAGCTAGAAATAATGATATTCTAGCATCATGTTAACAAGTTGGGTTTTGAATGTAACCCATAACTTAATGATTTGTGGATTACTTAGTGCTTATTATTTGACATTATTTTGAGCTCATTATTATTGATTAAGTTCTGAATTTTCTGTTTTCCATTGTTTATGTACATGTATGTGAATGGATAATTGTTGACAGAAATAGTCTTTTACGAAGACATTACTGGACCATTATTTTTACTTCCGCTTATAGACCTAGTTAATTAAATTGTTGATATCGTAGTACATGGAAGGAACCATGTCATTTACGCGATGTGGAACCGCCATGACTCATATTAGTGGTTTAATTAATGACGGTATTATGATAACCATTTCGGAAACTAATTTAGCTCTTATTGCGCGCCTTATGTATTCTACATTAAACCGTATGTGAGATTTTACTATGTGAGATTTTACTATGGACCAAGTGGGAGACTGTTGGAATTTCCACATATAAAGCCCAAACCATAATGTGGTCCATGTACCTTTAACCTTGGTTTAATATAGAAATAAGCTAATTAGTAATAGGTTATGTGGAAGTCATATCAACCGTAGATCTTAACTATGATGGACGGTCTAGATCTAATGGGCTTAGGTTTGTAGATTTAGGTCCTCTCTCCACCTCTATAAATTGGTGTATGATCTCCATCCTCATACACTGACTATTACAACACATATTAGAGTTTAAGAGGCAAGGAGAGTGAAACCTAGATCTTGTGTAGCTTCTTGGATCATCAATGGCTGTAGACAAGGTATGTGTATTTGTTAGTGACTAATTACATGATTCATGATCCTTATTGTTTGTTGATAATGTTATTATGCTTATAGGTTGAAGAATGGCGACTGTGTAAGGAGCATGGATATACGTGGGCGAAAGCTCAAATGACAAATGTTGTAGGATCCTGGCAAGAGCCATCTTTGATTCTAATATTGCGAAGTTTTGTCCAATGCAAAGCCTTGGCCCCCAACCAAATGGGAAGAATAACACTTTGTTCCTTGTAGCTTTTGATACTCCTTCTGAGAATCTCTGGGGATTAAATTCCTCAGCATCTTCTCCCCATAGTTCGCAGATTAAAAGCATTGCAAGTGTAAGTTGTACTCCAGGTGGCAAAATGACTTCTCCGAGTTTAACCTTCTTGTAAGTCTCTCTCATAAGTATATATGCCGGAGGGTATAATCGAAGAATCTCATTCAAAATCATTGTAACCTGTGCAGAAATGCAGTAAACTCAACATAATTATATATGGTAAAGATTACATGTCTATGCTATTGGAAAGTTATAAATCAAGCAACACTTACAACTTTTAGCTTGTTCAGCCCATCATATTCTGGCTTATTTGACCCGAACACTTGCATGACCTCTTCCCTGGCTTTCTGTTGCCAATCACAGAAAGATTTATAATTTACCTGTATTTCAATTAGCAACCTGTGATTATACAACTGCCAGAATCTAACCAAAAAACATTTCAACATATGCAAAACAATTGACTATGATTTTTCCACCAAAATATTTTGCATGAAGAATCGGTCCACTTTTATTTATTACTTTCATGCTAATTACTCTTCTGCTTGCCACGTTGTAAGTATTCCAGCATGCAGAAGAGAAGATAAAGGGGGTCAAAATAAATGTTACTGTTGATGAAAAAGCACCAAAATTGATAATGATTCAGAATCCTAAATATTGAACTTTCACCCACAAGTGTTTGACAATGCTACCGGAACATCATGCACATTGCATCAATCAAAAGATGCAAAATCTGGTACACACCATGATCTCAAAAATTACTTTTGTTACAACCATCATATATATATATACTAGTTATAACCCGTGTCTACGGTACGATTATTTTAATTTTGATTTAAATTTTTTTTTTTCAAAAATTATTGAAACGAATACAATTAGATGGTATTTTATTTTTCGTAATAGTAGGTGGTACAATAGTATTTTATTTTATTTTTTTGGAGCCACAGTTGCATACTAATTTTTTATGCAATAATAGGCGATACAATTGTTTTCATAGACATTTTATTTTTAAGATATTGTTTTAATTTTGTTTTAAAAATTATTGAAGTGAATTATTGTAAAAAAATAATGATTTTATTAGGGGCTATTTTTTGATATAATTTTAAAATTTTGATAGAAATTTACAAAAAAATTGTTCAGAAAACTATTATATATAAGTTTTTGTAGTGAGAGGTATATGAATATTTGGATAGCTTTGTAATAATTTTACTAAGTGTTTTTCCAGTTGCAACGTCTGAAGTTTAAAAAAGTTGCAAAGTTAAGCTACTTTGAAGGGTTAAGTTGAATCTAACCGATAATTTTTTTGAGATCACACGCCATTTTTAAGTTCGGATCATTTGACATAATAGTTATTTAATTTGATCATTTGCAATTGATCTGATAAAAAAATATAGATAGTGTATAATTTTGTACAATATTTTCATCTATGCATCAAGTATAACTTTTTATGTAACAAGATACATCTTATACAAATCAAATGTAAGAAGTTGAAAATGTGAAAAAAACATTAAGCTTAACAATTAAATAAAGTCGAATACAATTGTCATGTTTCATCACTACCAATAGAACACTTTATTATGTGTTCGTTTGTATTTTAGCCACCCAACCGTTATTTTCTTCTCCTGTTATGCATAAAAGAGGTGAAAATGTATGTTGAAAAGAGATTGAGGAGAAATATAATATACCAGTATCTTCACCCCCCTCAAAAAAAGGAGAAAAATAATATAGTTATTGATAATAAACTGAGGGAAGAGAGTGACATGTGACCATTCCTGCAAAAAGATTACTAAGGTGTATAACTATATATGCATAACCCATGTTTGTTGAATCTAATGATAATAAATTAAGGGAAAAAAGTGACCTGTGACCATTCTCGCAAAAAGATTACTAAGGTGCATGCTGAATATACAACAAAGAGATCAACAACTAATAAAGCAACAAAATTGATATAGAAATTAGTGGAACAACCAATATACTTAAGGTTATTGTCCAACCAAAAACTATACAGTCTCCAAATTAATTTGATAGAACAACCATATACTTTTTCATAATAAACAACAAATCTATTCCTGAAAATCTACAAAAAAAAAAAAAAAAAAAAAAAAAAAAAGTGACTCACCTTAATAAAATAGTGGTAAAAAGCCACTATCTCGCATACATATATAGTTCTGAGAAAAATAAATTTTTAAACAAAACTGCATAAAGAAATATCAATTGCAATCGTCGATTTTCTCATCACCACCATCAAGCATAACATGGAACTATGTCCTTGTAATTTGGAAGAGAGCATTGGAAAACAATGAAGTTAATGTTATTCGTGCTAGAACCACTATTTCACCTGGTTTATCTTATTCAGTAAGAATTTTTTTCTTGATCATAATGGCAGAGTGGATAGAAGAGGTGCATTTGAGGGTTAGGTTGATTATCTTATCAGGTAATCCAAGGGATGACATAATTTCCAGCAGACATTCCCAGTTGACTCTATCAAAAGCCTTAGACATGTCAATTTTGATGGCCATGAGGCCACTCAACCCTTGCTTTCTTCTCATAGTATGGATGATCTCATGTGTCATGATAATGTTATCAGAAATCTGCCTAATAGGGACAAAGGCACATTGAAGAGGAGATATGATTCTAAGTAGAAATTCTTTGATTTTTTTAGCTAAGAGCTTTGATAAGACTTTGTAACGTACATTACACAAGCTTATGGGCCTGAATTCCTCAGGTTTGGAAGGACTAGAAATTTTTGGGATAAGTGCAATGTTTGTATGGTTGAGATGATCTATACTAGCATTCGTATCCCAAAAACTAGACACCATATTAGTGAATTCACTTTGGACAATATCCCAAGATTTTTGGTAGAAAATGGTTGGGAATCCATCAGGTCCAGGTGCTTTGTGTGGACCAATCTTAGAGACAGTATGGAAGATTTCCTTTAAAGTGATGTCAGAGAAGAGGTGATCTTTCTCTTCTTGAGAAACACAGGATGGGAAGAGATTTTTTATGCACAGTTTCTGGTGATCGCTGAGAGGGTGGACAACAGGGACTAGAAGTTCAGTGAAATGATTTACAAAGACATTGGCAATTTCACTTTTCTTGTGAACCCAGTTGTTTTGGGAATCAATGATAGATGTGATCCTACTATGATTCCTCTGGATCTGCATACCTAACTTAACCTTTTTGTTACACCTTTTTGTGTGTTATAAGTCGCTTACTTAATAAAAGTTGCAAATTGCAGTTTATATTATACTAGTGTCTTAGCCGGTGCGTATCCATTTTCGATTATCATTCAAGTTTTAAATTTTATTAAATATTACAAATTACACTCATTTATTAAATCTTATAAAATAATTATTTCTTAAGTAAATTTGGGTAGTTTTTCTTAATATTTTATAGGAGTTCATTATAATTTTTTAATTTAATTTTTTTTTTAATTATTGGACCTTTTCCTTATAAATAAAAATTCAGCCCATAAATAAAAATATGTTAAATTAGGATAAAACTATTATTTAAAAGGTATTATGTAAATTTACCAAAAAACCATGACTAAAAGGGTATTTTAGTCAGAATTAGGTGACAAAATTCTAAAGCTCAATTCTCATTAACCGGACTTACCCCTGAATTTTATTCAGGTTTATAATAGTAGTATAGATAGATAAAATCATTCTTCAGTGAAACAATATTTGACTTGAGTGCGACAGATAAGTGTACATAATTTTCTTCCTGAAAGAATACTGACTTGGTATAATATAATCTCTGCTTGGGAAGTGTATATATGCATAATTTCGTGAAGAACTTCACCATAAGTTTATAGTTAATGTTGTTGTGTTTACAAATTTTAAACAGGGTTATAAATTATTGAATGATGTAGCCTAGTCGTAGATGTTGTTTTGAAGAAGAGACTATAGGTCAATGGGATCAAAAACATTTTAACATTTCAATGGGATAGGATATGGCCATATGGGGGTATTGGTGTTGCAACTCTCTGCACATAACTTGAGCTCCACTTTTCCATAGCTTGAGTTCTTATTAGTAAACTACTGAATCTGTGATTCACCATCACAGACAGAAAAACCGGGCCTCGGCTATCATAGCCCATCAAAAGGGTCTGAAATAGGAAGCCCTGAAACATGCTATTAGATTACATGGGATGGATTCTCTTTGTCAGGAAGCTATAGATGAGGTAGAAACTAGGGGAAATGAAGAAATCACAAGTTTGGTGCCAAGCACTAATTCCGGAGGTCTGTTGCACCTAACTGCATGTTTATCAAGATGCTATATAATGCAAAAAGGGTGGAGTGAGAGCTTCAGAGAGGCCTGCCGTCTGTATTAGCGACACATTTGATATTTGTTCTGACGAAATGGATACTAGCACTAAGGAAATTATTAATGAAGAACTAAAGGAAGAAGATATCAGCTTGGTAAGCTGTGAGGAGATTAAGCGGCATAAGTTGTGTCTTTTGAGATCCTTTGTTGAGGCACAGGATCCCTCCTCAAAAGTTAGTCTTCTTTCTATATACTTTATACATACTTATTAAACCTTCCTCTTGTTCATGCTATAATCAATGTAAATACTGACTTTATGAGTATCTGTGTAGGAAGTTGATGACCATGTACTCAAGAGGTTCCTCCGTTATCGTAAATTGGACGTTGAGAAGGCCTCTGAGACATTTCTAAAGTACCTGAAATGGAGGAAAGCATTTGTTCCTAATGGTTTTATTTCAGAGTCGGAGATACCGAATGAATTATCGCAAAAGAAGGTTTTTATGCAAGGATTTGATAAGAAAGGGCGGCCGATGGCAGTTTTTATGCATGGAAAGCATGTCCCAATCAAAAAGCAAGAGAGACTAGAAGAGCTCAAGCGTAAGTTTACACTTGACAAATAAAATTTCAAGTAAAGAATACCGACTAATCATTTGTCCTTGATGACGTAGTTTTCTTAATCTTTGTCCATCTAAGCACACGAGGCACATACATAATACTGAGACAGGACTAATAATAGTTTCGGCGCTGAGGACAGTACTACAATTCAACTTGATCAAGTCGCAATTCCCTATCTTGGATGAGTGTCCAAGAAAAACTTCCAACAAATGACCATATAATTTTGTGAATGGAGAACACCCTAATCACTCTTTTGAAACAAAATTATCTATCTTGGATGAGTTTCCATGAAAACTTCCTACAATTTATATTTGTATCTTTTTTTTTTATGTAACAATATTAGTTGGCTCTTTCATTTTTTTTACCCACATTTCATTCGTTTTACAGGACTTATGGTGTATTCTATCGATAAACTTTGTGCCAGGTTTGTCACAGAATACGACAATGTTAAATTTTTATTATTGAGAATAAACTTGAGAACAAACTACTGAAGTATAAATTACATATGATATGACCATCATCTTTCCAGGATGCGAAATGGTCAGGAACAATTTAGCTTCATTTCAGACTTTGCAGATTGGGGACTCTCAAAAAATGACATCAATGGCTGCCTAACGCTTCTAGCAATATTACAGGTACGTAGAAAGCTCAATTATCCCTTTAGTTAGTTGGGCAGTTTTCCATGGAAGTACCATCCTAATTTTATGTATCCTTAACTTTGTTAGAGCTTTATGAGCACCCTTAATTTGCACCACCTTTTTCTCTTAATATCTGAACTTTCTGAGGATATATACCATCAAATTTTCTAGTATAACAACCATCCATGATATATACCATCAAATTTTCTGAAGATACACATAATTAATATAGCTCCATGTGTGAGCTTGTGGAAGTGAGATTTGAGTAGTGCTTCTATTTTTTACGGAAATGTTTCACAACTGGTAGTCATTTAAGAATGATTTGTAATACCAAGAGGTGATGACAGGATTACTACCCAGAAACACTTGGACAAGTATATATAATCAATCAGCCCTATATCTTTAGCACCATATGGAAGATCGTCAAGCCACTTATTCGCAATAACACAAAGAAAAAGGTATAATTCAAACACTCTTATATTGAAGTGTATCAAAATGCAAGCTAATTTGAAGTAAAACAATGATATTACATGTGAAAAATCAAATCTTATATATCCAACTTGAATTCCATGTTTGTGTTTCTGCTTAGTTTGTGTTTGTGGACAACAAAAAGGTGACATCAAGACTGCTACAAGACATTGACAAGGAACAACTCCCAGAAATCTATGGTGGAAAATTGTCGTTAGTATCAGTTGAAGAATGTTAAATTGCGAATAGGGGAAATATAGATTCGACTAATACATCTTTGTATATTTTTTTGAACAATAAAGGTATTGGCATCACATGGAAAAAAGACTGGTATAGATTAAGCTACTAAATAACTTTTCATTCTCTTTTCGTATTGAGTTCGCTCGAACAAAAAGAAATTTAGCTTAACGTTTTCTTTCCATATAGAGATTCCAGATTCAGATTGTAGCTAATATGTGATCTGGTTATCAGATGCGTGCATGTAAAACCCAAAAGTCTACTTATGTTTTCTGAAAATTTCAGAATTAAACAATCATCAATCTGTCACAGCCCCTTACCTCTTGGGTAAAACCTTGACTTTGAGAGAAGATCTTGGCTTTGAACTTTGAAGATGCTAAATGAATAAGATGGTTAACTTGGTTACAAATGAAGACTAACTGAGCTTCAAATTAATCCTAGAAATCTCAATTGGACATTTTCTGGTAAAATTAATAAAGCATAGAATTGACGGAGCATGAACAAGAAAAAATCAAAAAATCATGCACAATATCAAACATTACCATCTACTGTGTAGGAAGTGAAACATCAGATTCTCAGAAGATTTTGCATGTGTTGAAGGAAAATTCCATTATATATGAATGAAACATAGAACTTAATGTTCTAGAGTCCCACAATGGGTTGTGGGTTTGGGTCTTATAAAACATTGTAGATAATTGTCACTCATGTGGGGGATTGTTGGAAATATATTTTCTAATAAAATATTTTGTTATGAGTGAAAATTAAGGAGAAAATGTGCATCCATTGGATAATACCTTTTAGGAATTGGTGTGACCAGATTCAGTGTATTTTCATAATTTTTTATGAAAAGACATGTCTTTTCCTTTAGTCTACAATAGGTGTCTATTTGTGAAAAGGTACTTTGAAACAACTTATCGCCTTTTTGTAAAAGGTGTATGTATGTGAGAAGACACCTATGAAGAGACACTTATGTGACTATAAATAGTGTGCTAATCTGGCCAATTAGTATACAATTAATTAGACAAAGTCTTCTTCATTTCTCTACAATAATTCGAAGGGTTCTTCATATTCGTTCGCTAGTACTCTACTATTATAGTGCAGTTTAGTAGAGTGAAGAACTGTTGTATCTTGGGAGAGCAATCGTCCAGAGACTGTTTGCACCATAGCAGGGACGTAATATTGTCTTAAGGAAATTGCTTCGGCAAGCCTCAGTTCATTTCCTTCTCCAAATCTTTATGCGAAAAGTGTAGTAAGTGTTTATTTATTTTTGAGTTTATTGAGTATAAATTCTTTTGAGTTTTATTCTTTAGTAGAATTAATTTTGTAATGTGTATTACAATGATATTCATGTGTTATTTTATGAGTTCACGCATATCGTTACCAACAGCATGTTCATTAATTAGCTGGCTGTCGACAAGGCATCTGACTTATGTCTAAAATACAGTAAGTAAAAGATATATGGCAACAAACTAGCAGTTGCTTGGATAGTTTGGGTACAGATTCACACATACCAAATGAACGAGGGAAACAGAGAATTGAGGACAATCTACGTTACAATGTGTCTAAATTTACTCTTTAGTAACAACCTACACTATGTAGCTCTTTTTATACATGAATAGTATGTAGCGGCCTACAGGCAATCATATCGCTCGTGGCAATGATGGTCCAACAGGCGTCTGCGGGGGTTAATAGGCCCTGCAGTGTTAATTCGCTCAACTTAGGTGGTTGGTTTGGTCTGGTTTGTGGTAGCCTAACAATCCAGTAGTCCTGGTCCTGCCAGCCTGTTGTGTAGTGGGCAGATACAGGACAACACTAGGCCCTGGTCTGAGATACGTTCCAGATGAGGCTAACAAATACAACTCAAATGTTGTAAACCACGACTTGGTAATTGTTAGATTTAGGACTTGTCGATGGGTTGATTGATGTGGACATGTAATTGAATACTATCCATAATGTGAATTAATGTCTGTGGGGACTTTTTGTTTGTCTTGGTGAACTCTTAGATGGCAAGTGATTAGCTGGTTTTGTCGTGTTTTGCCATGGTTGTTTTTACTATATATTGTTTGCTCAACTTTTTCGCACATCTGTCTACTTAGAAGAAATGAACAAGTGTGCATTGTGTAGTTGCAAGCTTTTCTTGTTAAACTCGATCAGTTTGTGATAATTCATAATCGATCATATATCTTCTGTTTTACAATATGCTTGGTTGTTATCTTTATGTGTAGATTTAATACAACCATTTAAAATCTACCAATCTTTCATTACGATCGAATGACTTCTGAAATGTTTTGAGGGAAATTTTGACTTAACCCCTCACATTATGGATACTCTATAAATAAACCCCCCAATAGTTGAAAACTTGGATTTAACACCCTTCTGTGTTTTTCATCTAGTGCCTAATTTTTCTTACCTAAATACCTTTTAACCATATATTGGATTAAACCCCATAAATTCTTACTGTTGTCTTCTTCTCCATTGTTTTCTTTCTTTTTTGATGAAGAGCACATATCCTTGAAGAACATCATTTTAATTTTCTTTTCCCTCGATACCTATTTATTAGGTGTTGTTCTTGTCGCCAACAAACCATCTTTCCATTACCTTTGTTGAATCACCTCATTCAACCCCACTTGAATTTTCATACAACCATTTGAATACATTCGAAGATACTAAGGTACTTGGATTGAAACCCCACAACTTCAAACATTTAATTTCCCTCAATTCCACTTCGATCTCTTAAAGTACAATACCCATAAAATTCACACTATAACAAATCTCGAATTGTACCCCTAAATTAGTGTCGATTGAACTTTTTAATTTGTTTTACAAAAACATGATTTTTATCTGAAAAAATTGGTTTAAACCCCCCACATTTGTGACTACTTTACACTTAACCCCCCTAACTTTTTTTTATTTGCGTTACCCCCCGAACCGCCGGTCCAAACCGGCTGACCTTTTTAATGGCAGAACTACCCTTTTTCTCTGGGGGGTTTACACAAAATTAAAATCCAAAGTGGGGGGCTAATACTAAACACAAAAAATGAACACTAAATATTTTGAAAAACCCAAAAATACCCCTGGAATAGATCCGTTGGAACTCACATTTTCTATAACTAACAGTCATCCCACAACATAATATGCATTCAATTCAACTACAAGCAAGCATTCATCCATGGGAGACAAGGTAAAAACTCACCTTCTTGTTTTTTTTTTTTTTTTTTAAGATTTTTCCTTCATCTTCTTCCTTCTTGTACCTGCATTCATTGTTTAATGGCTATGGGGGGTAACACATATTATTAGTTACTAATGGGGGGTTTTCGCACTACAAGAATACATCAAATTTGCCACGGACCGGAACCGTGGCAAAACAGGATTAGCCACGGTTTTTGACCGTGGCAAGACCGTGGGTGTTCAGGGCGTAGCTAATTCTTTTGCCACGGTCCGGGTCCGTGGCGAATAGCTATATTTAGCCACGGTTATGAACCGTGGGCTTTGCCACGGATATCAATCGTGGCAGAATTTCAATATCCCCACGGTCCGGGTCCGTGGCGAATATTTTTTTTAAAAAAAAAAAATATCGAAATTAATTTATTTTTCAAATTAGCTACTGTTTTTAACCGTGGCAAATCCGGAATTTTTAAAAAAAATTGAATTTTGCTACTGTTTGGAGCCGTGGGAAATCTGAATTCTTTGCAGAAAAAAATAACAATTATTATTTTTGCACCTGCCCTGCATAATCTAAAATCGGCTAACGACGAACAATTTTTTTGCACCTCCACAATGCATAATATAAATTCATATTCTCACTGGATACAAAAAGGAAAATTAATTGGTTTAAGCGCATTTATAGACTACATCCAACGTCACTTTTAACCAAGTCAGTAATGAAGTACAAACTAAAACAATTAAAAACAACCAAAACTTAGACGATTAATCGTGTACCAAAAGATGCATTTGAATGTTCAACGAAACAATGAAATATAACATCTCTGTAAGAAACCATGGTACAGTTTTAGAGATCTTACATTAAATAATGAAAGCGTTTACATCCTTTGTTCTAACGTGAATAGAGAAAGTTGTTACATCCTTTATTTATTTCATTAAACAAAGCAAAGCATGTAATATCACATACTTATTTTGAACAAAATAATGTCTACTGATCAAATATATAAACGGAATACCTTAGTTCATCACTTCACAAAGTAGTCACGCAGTCTATCTCTACTCTCACAATCTAGGTCATCTGCTGCTAGCATATTAATTACGATAGACATGGTTTCGGCATGACGCAAGATTCCTCTCTCATCCATTAAATTCAAAAACCTGCACTGCGTTTTGAAGCACTACAGAAATTCAAAAAGTGTAGAGTGGTAGTACTGACAGGAATCCGAACAATGTCTTCCCTCTGCCATCCAAGAGAATTATATACGACAATCACCTACAGAAAACAATACACAGTGTGACATTGATAAGCTTTTATTTATCACAAAGTAGCGAGAGTCATAGTGTTAGCCTTACCAAGTTTTTCCCATGAGGCAAGTCAACTTCTGATGGAGGACAATAGCTTATGTTCAAAATGAACGACGCCACTTAGCACCCTCTCCTAAAGGATCGATTCTAAGGTAGAAGTTCCCTTTGATCTGAAAAAATAAGAAATACAATAAAAAGTAAGAATAAAGAGTAAATGATTCAATAGTAGGTGTTAGCTTGTGCTGCTGTTGAAAAGCTTTAGTTAATGCCAAGACATGTTTGTTGAATAAAGGGTACATCGCCAAAAACAGAGGAGGATTATATATCACTTTTAATTTCCTATCTAATAAGGTTGCATGCATACTAAAGCTTATCTTGTCTTTTACCATTTCAAAAAGTTGGATAAACAGTCTATATGCTACAGAGAAAAGGTGTTGTCTATTGTTGCAGTTTAACAGTTTATGAAACATCTGTTTGACTGAAACTTAGTTAACCACGTGGATACAATAGTCAGCATAATTAGTGACCCCAAAATCCAAATGGGCTCTTTAATTTCCAAAGGATGTGCTTACTGTTAGCCCCTGGCATTCATTATCGACGCAGACCGTCTCATTAAGCGCTTCAGCAACACCTTTAGAATCATCAAAAAGCAACCTCCTACACAATACAAGGAAAATTGAGCCGTAAAGAAAAAGAAGAGCTGCGTGAATGCTATTAAATATCATGAATCATCTCCTTGCAGATACATAAACTCAAAGTAAAAAAAAGCTTCTAGTGGTTGAACAAACCTATGAAGCATCAACTCCATTTGTCCATCTGCTAAGCTGGATCCACCGACAGATCGGTCCACCAAAACTGAGAGCTCAGTTTTGCTGTCTTCCATGTATAACCCGAGATTTATCTGTAGGAAAAAAACCACAAGCATAAGAGGTGTTCAAATTATTTCAAAGTTAATTATTGTGTCTAAGGGAGGTATAATCATATAAGGGATGTATTGTAGATTAAACGAGTGAAAAGATCCTTGAGAGCGCAAGTGTAAGAAATGGAAACAAAAAGTTGCTGAAAGGAAAGTGTGAAATCTTTATTTGTATACAAACGTCTATACTTTACATGTGCATACTGTATGTGGCAGACAGCAGAACCAGAGATTGGAATGTTTTGTGAGATATAACTATGTAAGTGTCAACCAAAGGTCAGAAAAACTAAACCAAATAGTGTAGAACTCATGATGCTGCTTCATAGGCTGCGACCCTGGGTGCATTTTACTTGATACATTTCAGGCCCATGCCAGGTTTTTGACTCACATAGGGCACCGGAGTCAGGAGGTCAGATGTTAAGTCCCAGGCATACATAGTACTTAGAACATGCACACACACATCAAAACCCTTACCGTATGATATCATATATTAAGGAAAAAGAGTCACGAAATAATTTCACATATAATGAAAACATACAGAGTAATAATTTCCAGCAACAGGTTGCTTCACTTGCAAGTCCCAGTCAGTTCTAAAATCTCGAATCTGCAAGTACAGTTACAAGATAAATTGAGAAACCATTAAATAGATAACATATTATATTACTGAAAGTTCTTAATCTGCATCAACTTTCTGAGCTAGAAACTAATCTCAACTAGGAAGTATTTTCCCTTAATCAGTAATCTCAGTCTCTGTATTAGTCTATAAGAAAATTTTCAATATATGTATTATCATTTATGTACCCTCTTAATGAAGTCTCGTCCATTAGAATCTGTGTAGAATGTTTTATTGGTCTTCATGGTAGTTGTGATTTGTGTTGCAACTTCTTTTCCAATTCCATCATCGATGGGTATAGGCCCTACCTGAAAATTGAGGATATAATGATTTGGATACATGTTAGGACACACATACATAAACGTTCTAAGAAAAATACACTAACAAGAAACATAGATGGTTGCATGAAAGTATGGATATCCATGTGCAAGAAGGTGATCTTACAGTAAATTCAACTTCAACATGCTCCTTTCCCTTGTACACTCTGGTGATCTACGCATGTTCACTCACATTGTTTATATTAAAGACAACAACCATAATTATATTTGGTACAAAAAAAGACAAGTTTAAGATGTAAATTTTCCACTTGGTTATTACTAAAAGCACCTGGGAAGTCAAAAGAATTTCATCCATTGCAGACATACTTTAAAGGCTTACAATGTTCTACATTCTAAATATCAGGGTAAATAAAATTCACATAAAAAAAAGCTGACTGTGACATGGTGAAACACCTGATTTATCCATGGAGTAATTTGTTGATGGACTTCATCCAACACCGGTCCCCGGAAAACAGTGTAAGAAACCTGGAACAAAAGAAAACATTCTTCTGAAGTGTTGGTATTCCTTTAGACAATTCATAAACTATGGGAGTGTTCTGTATATCCGCTAAATTAATAATCATGGCAACAATATTCCATAAAATCATCAGAGCACTTCCCTATTCTACTAGAAAGAAGGTACATATCAATAGATGGCCTCATACCTGCCTTTCAGATTTTAAGGGATATGAACCATTCGGACGGAAGACATATGCTCCAGAGGCCTTCATAACAGAAGATTTATACAGTAGCCAGTGATTAAAAAGAAGTTAGTAGTAAACTAAATCGGACAAAAAAAAAAATGATATATACAACAGAAAACAGTATACTAGAAGTATTGCACTCCAAGAATAGAGCTACCTGAGGATCCAAGTCACTTCCATCATTTCCAGAATAAAAACTATATGATTGGTCTACAAATTAATAGACTAAATTCTATTAATAGTGTAAAAGCTAAGCTTTGCAAAATCCACCACCACGTTCAGAACATGTGCAGCCAGCCCTACAGTAAACTACAATTAATCATTTAACAACAAGTCTACTTTCTTTGTATTGTAATCCACTAATGTGACAAGATTAGCATTTGAAATATGAAATATAACTTCAGAAATATCAATTTAAATGAAATGGCAGAGAATCCAAACAAACATGAAATAACAGAGAATCCAAACCAACAAAGATCATGTATTTTTCATGAAATTAAGAAGAGTAATGAAAATTACCAAATCACAAAAACTTTCAATTACCTTTCTTTGATATAGAGACCTTAACCAAATAGATCAGAATCATCGAGAATTGCTCAATCAATCAAAACACTAGGACAGAATTACAAACAAAAATTAAACTGCATCCATAACAAAGATTGCAAAGAAATAAAGTTCAAATTTAAACTGCATCCATAACAAAGAATCACAAAGGTTTACCTTCGTTGTGTGGTGAATGTTGAGAAAAAGACGAGTGGTTGAACAAAATTCCTTATGGAAACGATGAGCGATTGACGAAATTGAAAAATCTGCAGAGAGAAAAAGACGAGTGGCGCAGCAATTTGTGATGAAAAAGAAAAAGAGAGAGAATTAGGGTTCTTCTAGGCGCGAACCTAAATTCCTTAGAAACGGTGGGAAAGAAAAGTGGGAAGATAGGGTGTGTTTGTTTGAAATGCTGAATACTGGTTGCTGAATGCTGGATGCTGAATGCTGAATATTGAATGCTGGATGCTGAAGACAATGCTGAAAAAGTTGTTTGTTTATCATTTTTCAAAACTTCTGTTTTACAATTGATTATTTTAAATTTGACAAATTTATCCTCTTTTATTCTAGTCTTTGGATGCATTTTAATGAAACTGAAATTTTAAATTTTAAAAACATGAATCTGAAGTTCTTTGCGAAAAAATGACATCACGAAATAATAATTGAACATTTAAGAAATACTTATAGAAAACATGGTTAAAAAAATCAAACAAAATAAAAACATATTAAAAAATCGAGACAATTAATTGCATTTATATACATCATTTTTATTTTTATAATAATTAAACCCAATGCATATGATATAACTAATGAATTATCATAGAAAGAACACATTGAATGGATCTTTCATGACTAATGACTATTATTGACTTATATACTGCACATTCATCCACAATCTACAAATAGATAGGGCCTTATTTTATAAAGATCAATAAGTAGATTATGTATTTATGATTATATAATAAAATATAATATGTATTAATCAGTTAGCTTGGAAGGGTCAAGAGTGCAAGTCGGTTCCTCATGAGATTAGAGAAGAAGGAATCCTATGTGGACTTTGGACATACGTATAATGAAAGGTATTATACATGGGTATAATTGTCATAAAATTATAATAAGCATTAAGAAGATAAATTAAGCATGAGATTTGTGCTGGTTCAAAATGGCTGAAAAAGTCCATTATGTTCTGAACACTGGTTCTAAACAAACAACATAAAAATCACTTTTCACTTATTATTAGCCTGGTCCACCACTTAAAAATCACTTATTGCTGAACACTTGTTGAAACAAACACTACCATAGTTTTTTCTTTTCTTTTTTTCTTTAACCAAAAAGTTCTATTATTAGTTGTAGATAAAACTTGAGATATGAAATAACAATCCTACGATTCACAATCACTTCCTTGGCCACGGTTGAAAACTGTAGGTAACTTTTCCAAATCACAAAATTTGGGACAAAGTTTTCCCACGGTCTCTTTTAACATTACCACTGACCCGGACCGTGGCTAGCTTTGCCACTGACCCGGACCGTGGCTAAGGAAACCGCAGATCCGTGGTATAACTCAGATTTTCTTGTAGTGTCGCTAACAGGTTGGATCATCTGTATCAAGACCTTGTTTTGTGTGTGAAGATTCTGGACACTGGTATAGGCAATGCCAATACCTGGACTATCCATGTGTGGAAGAAGGTTGTAAGGAAAAAATGAGGGTATTGAAAAGCACAAGGGACCATAGTCTTGGATGCAGGTTTCTTAGATGCAAGAAATATAAGTGCGATGGCTTTAAGTGGATTGATCACCCTACCAGCAAGGGAAAACAAGGAAGGCAAGTTGAAGAAGAAAAACAAGATGAAGAAATGAAGGAAAAAAAGGCACAAAAAGGCAGTTTGAAGCTAACTATTCAAGGAAAAATGCCTATGACTATTGAAGGTAGTCCTAGTGATATGTGTGAGTTTGTAAGGAACCTAAAAATTAATGACTGAAGAATATAATATCTAGTTGTTCAAAGTCAATAAAAAATCTATGTTGTTTATGTTTGAACTACAAAAAATAGCACATACAAACTGTAACACCATCAATAAAACTGTAAAACCATCAATAAAAACTGTAAAACCATAACATCCATAAAAAACTGTAAAACCATCAATAAAACATAATACCATCCAAAATCCATCAATAAAAATATTGTTCATAACATCCAAAATCCAAAAAGATTTTGTTTCACATCCAAAATACAAAATAAAAACCAAAGTGACACCAATAAACACTATATGCACCAACATGCATATAGTACACATTACAGCTCAGAGTATGTATCACATTAACCAAACCAAAATGACTGAAAATAGAACAGTACATGTATCATCAACCTTCAGAGAGTATTTAATGCCTTACTTTTCCTCTTGTGCAGTGCTTGTGTTGGATTAAAAATCTTTCTCTTCTGGGGTTTTGATGGTGGTTGACCCTCCGCTTGTTGAGGTTGAGTTGAAGGTGCAAGTGTTTCTTCAGTTGCAGGTGGAAGTACTTCTTCAGTTGTGGGTGCAAATATCCCAGGCAAGTTTGGTTCAATTTCAGGACCCCTTCCTCTTCCGTTGCCACCTCCACTAGCTCTTCCTCTTCCTCTTCCAGCTCCACTTACTCTACCACCTTTTCCTCTGCCAGCAAACATTTCAGCCAATGATGGTTCAGCTTGATCAATATCAACCATGTTTTCACCCCTACCTCTTCCAGCCCCCCTACCATTAGATGATTGTGTTCTCCCTCTTCCACTCCTACCCCTCGCTCTTCCTCTTCCCCTCCCCCTCCCATTATCTTCAGGTGGTTGATATCTAGGTGGAAGATTAGTATTCTTCAACGGTTTAGTTCTAGGTCTCCCACCCTTATTTCTTTCTTTCTCAACAACATTGTTATTATCCTGTAATGGAACCTTTTCACCAACAGGACCTCCTTGACAACCTTTTTTGTTGTGTCCAAACCCACCACATGAACTACACTTCACAGTTCTCCTATCTGGATCCTCTTGTGCACTTCTAATCCTATTCACTCTAGGCCTGCCTGGTTGTCTCTCCCTAATGGGGGGGAATACAATTTTATTTTCCTGCATATTAAGAAATAAGAAATATTAAGAAAAAACCATGCCACAATATTAATTCAGAAAAAAAAAAAAAAATGTATAGTACCTGAATTGGCTCCCATTCATCTTCACACAATATAGGTATTATATTATCTCTACAAGCAGCCTTATAAGCCTTGGTCAAGACATATGGACTACAATACCTGTTACATTATGAGAAAAAAACATAATCAGACATTGTTCAAAATATTAATGTTGAGCCAAAAAAAAAAAAAAAAAAAAAAGAATTTGTATGAAAAAGAAATATTTGTGAAACATACTTGTAATATGGAATCCTCCTTGGCTTGAGAACACACACAACATGAATACATGGGAACCCCCTTTTCTGCCACTGCTTGCAAGTGCATTTCCCCTCAGCCAATCTGACTCTTGCCCAACCACCTGATATGGTATGTGATACTTGAAATGTGTTGTCTGATGAAGCCCCAACTGTGTACTAACCTGTATGCTTCTACATTTCTTGCAATTCTTCAACAACTCTTGGAACAATTGCATCATCATGCCAGCTAGCCAACTTTTGTTGTCTGTCATACAACATCTTCATTTGCAAAGTCATAATCATCACAACTAGCTTGATAAGTGGTTTATCCCTAGCTTCCAATATGTGAGCATTCCATGCTTCACTGAAATTGTTTGAAACATGCTCTAACTTGGATATCTTATCAAAATGTGACCTTGAAAACACTTTGGGACCACCTACCTTGTCTCCCATTGTAGGGGTACTACATACTCCGACCAATCAAAAGCAGCCACGTGGCACAGTCATCTTTCCATCAGGTCGCCACAATCTCTACCTGCTAGCAGCTCGACCAAAGCGACCCGACTACGCAACGAACAGCGATCTGCTATACACACGTGCTCCTATTCAATGCACAGAATATTCTCATCAGTTACAGAATTAATTCACAGGGATGATCCTCGCGCGTTACACCTTTAATTCTCATTATGATGGAGGAGAATCTGCAAGATCCACGATCCACGCCCTTCTACCGTCTATATAAACAGAACTACGATGGCTTGATCTCTAAGTTCAATTCCCTCGAGCTAGAGTACGTAGGCAATCTCGATCTCAACGAGGTGCAGCCACCCCGATCTCAAACATCCCCATTTGGTCAAGTCTCCCAAGCGACCTGACCCAGCAGTGCATTAATCTAGAAATAGGTTAATACATTTGGCGCCGACTGCAAGGAATTCGATATAATCGAAAACCCAAACCCTCCCACCCACAAAATCAAAATCACTCATTCCAAATGACTAATCAGGAAGTTACTATCCAAGATCTGCAGGCACAGATTACACGTCTGCAGGAAGAAAATGAACGTCTAAGGGCCGCACAAACCAACCCCCAACAAGGGGAAAATAGCAGACTTGGAGTCATTCCTGCTGATGACTCCAACCAAAAGTTCGAGCAACTCAGCCAGCAGCTGGCAGAATTCAAAGCATCACAGGCTCTCCTTCACCGGTCCAAGAGCCACACTATGTAGGGGTACTACATACAACATACATGTGGCACCATCTCTACCGTCCATCATGGTGCCACATGTCAACATCTAATGGGCTCTCTCTTGATGTCACAAGTTACAAAGTTAAAGCCAATTACTACAAAGATATTCTCTCATCATTACCTCATTAAATGCTAGGAATGGAGTTACATTGTAGCCTATAAATATAAATGCAAACTACTCATCTTCTCATGGTCTCATTGTGAATCATACACAAGACCTCAATACTCTCTCATGAGACCTCACCTCTCAGGTCTCATCTCTCTCTTGAGCTCTCTCCATTATCGAGCTCCCATTTTGTATCACCACCACTACTATAATAAACTTCTTTCTCCCTCTCCGTGGATGTAGGCACAATTGCCGAACCACGTAAACAATGGTGTTCATGTCTCAACTTTATTATTATTGTTCATATCATTTACACATCATCATCTTTCATTAATGTATTGACCAACCTCACAAAAATGGTTAATACATTTGGCGCCGACTACAGGGACTTGGGATTTTCTCAAGCGAATTCCACCCACCAACCCCACCGAACACCATTGTTCTAAGGTTCTCAGATGGTGATTTTCAAGAAATTCATTGAATTTGAAAAGATAGAATTGCAATTCACAGTTGGGGGCTTGGAGCAAATTATCTAGACAATTACTAGACTCGGCAGAAGCAAGATAAGTATCACTTTAATATTTTCTTAGTCATTCAGATGAGGCAACGGGCTACCAAAGAGCGACCTCAATTGTCTCTGCTCATTACCCATACGGTTATTACATGGCCATTTATGTTATATGTGCGTTTATGCCATTCTGTCATCCATGATTAGTCATGTGACACATAAGTTACATTTTCACATTGATTCTTTCTTTCATATCAATTCAACATGTGACCACCATTTACTGACAATTAATTTTGTTAAGTATTTTAGTCAACATTACATCCCTTTTATTTTGTTGACCATTGATGCCAAGTTGCCAACTAATTCATGATTGATACCATCAATACTACTGTACTACCTCATGCGATCTGATTGGTTCACCTAGTATGGTCATGTTATGTACCAGCACATACATCAAAGCTTAGATGTCAACAAGCTCGGCCCATTACAAGCAGCTAACACCTCAAAGAGCTATTTACCATTTTTGCCACTAATTAATATCTTATGTTGCTATACACTCATACTGCCATGCTAGGCTTTTTAATCTTTATCACACCGAGCTCACTTCCAACACGAGCTCACTTATATAACCCTCACAACCGTCACCCACACAACTCGAGGGCTGTTATTAAGTTGTCTTTTAAGTATTTATTCAATGGCAACGTCGAAAGGCCTACTTTGTTGCTAATGATTTTGTTGGTGTAGCTCTCTTTCTCTTTCTCTATGAGCAGGTCACCCGAACACGACCTCACTTCTCATGAGCTACTTTGTACATATATAAAAGCAAATTCAAATAAAAATTCGAGCTTTAAACGACATGCCCAACCACAATGGAGTTCTCAGATCTTGTAGAGACCTCCTCACATATTCAGGTCTCTAAGCCAAAGACCTCTCAGGTCCCTAGGCCAACGACCTCTTAGGTCCCTAGGCCAACGACCTCTCAGGTCTCTAAGCCAAAGACCTCTCAGGTCCCTAGGCCAACGACCTCTCAGGTCCCTAGGCCAACGACCTCTCAGGTCTCTAAGCCAAAGACCTCTCAGGTCCCTAGGCCAACGACCTCTCAGGTCCCTAGGCCAACGACCTCTCAGGTCCCTAGGCCAACGACCTCTCAGGTCCCTAGGCCAACGACCTCTCAAGTCCCTAAGCCAGCGACCTCTCAGGTCCCTAAGCCAACGACCTCTCAGGTCCCTAAGCCAGCGACCTCTCAGGTCCCTAAGCCAACGACCTATCAGGTCCCTAAGCCAGCGACCTCTCAGGTCCTTCATACCAGGTCTTTCATGCCAGGTCCTTCATCGCGACCTCATCAGGTCTATCAACGACCTCCCCAACTTACAGGTCTTTCAACGACCTCAAGAATATTTATGCCATACAGGGGGCTATTCTCACTTTATCTAATGAAATTAACTTATTATTAGCACAATTAGCTATTAATGATATTTTTTTTTTTGTAGCTCTCTGTATGTGCAGGTCACATGAACACGACCTCACTCCCCATGAGCTATTTTTGCACAAATGTGCCACATTGCTTTCACTGAACTCTTTACAAGTGAAATGCTTGATATACAATACGGCCACCCTCATTGACTAGTGAGTCACTCGTATGCGGGACGACCTCAAACACAATTCTCTAGCCACACGCCTGGTCGAACGCATTCACTCTCAACGCAATGCAGACCCACAAAGGCCACATGCCCGAGAATTGTCAAACAGGTCTCCACGCTGCGACCATTCACTAGATCGGACACCAAAAGGTTCCAAGTAACTCTCAAAACACTTGGTCAACCAATGCTCTTTCTCAAACGAGCTACATGTGCACTCCAAAGTGCCACATCTATCAGAATGTCCAATCACAAGGCGACAAAGATAGTACATACAAAACTCATAAGGAAGACATACAGTTCAGTGTAAGTCTCTTACTAAATTTTATAATATTTCACATGCTAACATTATCAACAAGTATCAGGTCTATGCAACTCGACCACAAAAAGACAACCACCCATGTATGCAAGAAGACCCACTTCAGTACGACCTGCTTGCAGCTGTCCATCTCGTCTACATGCCTTCTGAACGAGCTACCAGGTCTCCCTGGAACTAACTAGCTCGCTATACACAAATTCATGATCGAGTTGCCATTACCACAAGGGACCTTCATCGCGTCCTGCAAATCTCAATGATCAAGCTCATCAAAATTTGGGGCGGATCGACTTCGTTAAAGAACCCCATATTTCATTCATCTTGGGGGCTGGATTGGTTCGATTACTTCTTTTCAGCCCGAACTCTGTTCAACCTAAAAAGAGGGGGCTTATGTAGGGGTACTACATACAACATAGATGTGGCACCATCTCTACCGTCCATCATGGTGCCACATGTCAACATCTAATGGGCTCTCTCTTGATGTCACAAGTTACAAAGTTAAAGCCAATTACTACAAAGATATTCTCTCATCATTACCTCATTAAATGCTAGGAATGGAGTTACATTGTAGCCTATAAATATAAAGGCAAACTACTCATCTTCTCATGGTCTCATTGTGAATCATACACAAGACCTCAACACTCTCTCATGAGACCTCACCTCTCAGGTCTCATCTCTCTCTTGAGCTCTCTCCATTATCGAGCTCCCATTTTGTATCACCACCACTACTATAATAAACTTCTTTCTCCCTCTCCGTGGATGTAGGCACAATTGCCGAACCACGTAAACAATGGTGTTCATGTCTCTACTTTATTATTATTGTTCATATCATTTACACATCATCATCTTTCATTAATGTATTGACCAACCTCACAAAAATGGTTAATACACATCATCATCTTTCATTATTATTGTATAACTCTTTGAAGCTGCCCATGCAAAAGAATCAAGGCCCTTATGTCTAGTCTTTATGTTAGCTACAAGATGCCTCATACAGTACCTCACATTGGCAGATGGAAACACTTGCTTCACAGCATTGATCAACCTCTTTTGCCTGTCTGATAGAATAGTCAGTTTCTCAGGATGCCTCCCCACCATTGGTTCCATAATCTCTAAAAATCTTGTCCAGTTTTCTTGGTTTTCTACTTTACAAACATATATACCTAAAGGGAACAATCCATTATTTCCATCCAAGGCCATCATATTCAGTAAAACACCTCCATACTTACCCTTCAAAAAACATCCATCAAGCCCAATGAGTGGCCTACAACCAGCAACAAATCCATCTATGAATGCTTTGAAAGATATACAAAGGGTTGTAAAACTCTTGTATGTATCATCTCTTGAATATGCAGCAATACTCCCTGGATTAGCTTTTAGGATTTGCCTACATAATTCTGGTACTTTTGCATAACTTTCCTCATAGTTTCCATGTACCCTCTCCAATGCTAGTCCTTTTGCTTTCCATGCTTGCCAATACTTAACAATCAATTGATGTTTGTTCCACATAATATTTATAATGTCCCTGGTCTTGAAACTCCTGTAATGCAATCTCATTTTCTTCTCAATAACCTTTGTTATCCAAGGTGCTCTAGCCATGGAATTTGTCTCACATGGATCCATTGAACAGTTGTGCTCACCTTCTAAGATATTACACTGCATTTCTATACTGTTGGAAACCCTTCTAATATAAAATCTCCATGGACAACCCCCAGCCTTGCAATTTCCACTATATCTGTTAGGGGTGGGGAAAAAAACCGAAAAACCGAAAACCGAACCGAAAAAACCGAGTCAAAATCGGTCAAAACCGAGTTGACTAAAAACCGGTCAAGACCGGACCGAAACCGAACCGAACTATATAGCTATTGGTCCGGTCTCGGTTCTTGTTTTTATAGAACCGAGAAAACCGAACCGAACCAAAATAAATAAAAAAATATTTTTTTTATTAGTAAATTACTAAACTAGACATAGGAATTAGGAAACCTATGGTGGATCCATGGTTGGTTCATTGGTTTTGGACCTTTTTCCTATTTAGTACTTGATTTGGTGTATGTCTTATTTTGTTTAAAGCCCAAAACTTAAGAAAAATCATTTAAATTGTAATGGACTAAAGGCCCAATAAAAAAGCCCAGGACCGAGTTTCGGACCGAAACCGGACCGATTGTATTTTGTCTGGTTCGGTCCGGTTACATTCAAATAATTTTGGTCCATGGAATCGAAACCGTACCGATACTTTCAAGTCGGTTTGGTCCCGGTCCTATTACATTTTAGGACCGGACCGGACCGTGCCCACCCCTAATATCTGTAACTTTCATTCTTATTCAGCTTGATCTCAAAATGGTACTCTACAGCATACTCTGCCATCCACTCTCTGCACTTATAAATATCATCCCACCTCATCCCCTCATAAAGAACTTTCTTTTTTTTTATTTTCATCTCTTGTAACTCCTTCCTCAACCCTTAAAGAAAAACTACTTTTCAAAAATTCGGCATCCTTCTCCTCCTCATTAATTGGTAAGCAATCCTCATCTGAGTCATAATCCAATTTTTTCCTGTTTCTCTAGGGGCATCATCCTCTTCTGATTCACTTCCAATATCATCACCACTACTCTCATCTTCTTCATCTATGTAGTCTCCATCTGACTCATCCTGAGATGAATGACCTAATACAAAGTCTTCTTCTGGATCAATTTGGTCTATGTCAATATCTTCTCCTATACCAGAACACCCAATAATATCTTCATCAAGTGGTTCTGCAGCTTTTAGTACATTACTATCACCACTGACATCATCTAGACCATTCAATTCAACAACATTATTACCACCATCCACTTCAAGTACATCATTAATATCCAAAGCAGCATGATCACTATCATGTTCAATACCTACAAAAATAAATACATAAAAATACATATATTATTAACATAGTTCTATACCATTAAAGAAATATACAAATATACAAATGTTGATATTAACATAGTTTTCTTGGTCTATATTATTAACATAGTACTATACCATTAAAGAAATATACAATATAGTATTGCATACTCAAAACTATACAATAAGAATATAACAATAAAAAAACTCACCAGGTAAAAGTAGTGGAGTCACAGGCTTTGGCCTTGGCATTTGTTTTCGCACATACTGCCCATAGTGGTCCCCTTCACTACAAAAAAAATGACTTTTTGCCGCGGTCATAAACTGTGGCCAAAAGTTTAGAAATCCGTGGCTATAAGTTTCTTTCCACGGAAAAACATATAGTTGCACCCGTGGCAGTACTTTATGTGACGAGAAGTATTTTGCCGCGGTCAAAGCTTGGTTGTGGCTAAAGGTCAAATATCTAGCCACGTTTAAACTTGTGGCGAAAACCTAATTTATATTTACATTTTTAATATTGAATATTTACTTTTTGCTGCACCACTAGCCGTGGCAACAAGTTAAATTTGAATTAAAATTTTTAACTTGTTGCTACGCATCGGCCTGTGGCCAAAAGTTCAATTAAATTTAAATTTTCAACTTTTTGCTACAGGTATTTTCGTGGCTAAAAGTTGTTTTAAATTTTAAATTTTTTTCTTCTTGCTGCAGACCTACCCGTGGCTAGATTTTACTTTATTGTCATGGCTAATTTTTTTTTTTCCCCTTCCTATAAATCACTGTTACAATATAACCTGTGATTTGCACTTAAAAAATAATACAATTATACACAGTAGTTGCACCATAATATCCTTCCATTTAACCAAATTATAAATAAATTCCAACAATCACATTTTCAGATCCAATATAATTGCAGATCCAATAAAATACCAACTAAAAAGTAAAAACATCTCAAAATACTTTGCATCTAATTTCTATAAGTTACAAAAGTGTCCATTAACTTAGTACCAACAGTTCCAAATGTGTGCATAACTTGGTACCAGCTATACTCTTCCTCCTCCAAGTCCCACATCAACAATTCTCAGCTTTAAGCAATCCTCTGAAAATAATAATAATAATAATAGTGTAAGAAACTGAATTGAATGAATAAAGTTCAACAAAGCCAATACCTATATATTGTACTCAAACAAAAACTCAACTAATGAGTAAATACTAGTGTTTCTGTTCAACCAAAATTCAAAGCTTCTATCTTTCTTAACACTAGGATATAAAGTGACCCAATCGACAAAACAAAACAATGTTCACGCAATAAAAAGAAAATCGTTTTTAACATTGTTAATGCACCTTTCAACTAACTAAAATCAAACAAAATAAATCACCAATTAGCATGAAAAATACAATATATGGTTCTCTATGCACAAACCGAATACTTATAACTACCTTGCAGAATAGGTGTGTAATTTGAAATAATCTTTGACTACATGCTCAAGGCAGACCATACTGTATATAAAAACTAAATTACTGCTACCACTAACGAATAAAACTTGTTCAACTGCAACAGTGCACCAACCTAAGTGGGTTACATAAAAAATTTCTGATGAAATCTTACTTAGTGCTAAATTATGTACCAAAACTAGTTCTTAATAGACTGGAAACACAATAGAGACTGCAGATTTTAGCTGCCATCTTTTATTACCGGCAAATGAATTAGAGAGTCATTAATTAGATAGTGTCATTGTGTAACAAACATTAATTAAAACAGTCCATGGACCAGGTTCTTTTTGCTCAAATTTGTCACAAAAAAATCGATTATAACATAAGATCTATGCAATCTTGGGAATCAGTAAATTGATTGAAGGTCTATAACAATTGGTGTTCGAATATAACTGATTAAGTAAATTGCCAAATATTGGGAATCAGTAAATTGATTGAAGGTCTATAACAATTGGTGTTCGAATATAACTGATTAAGTTATTGGCCTGGCTAATTTATGCAAACAGATGAAGAATAAGAGACTTGTTAAGTAGTGATTGAGATTAATTGAAGTATACTTAACTAGTAACCAAAAAATTATGAAAGGAATTCACAACAAACAGATGGGTAATTAACAAATGGATAAGAGAACAAGTATATAATACGATTGCTTGTTTAAGTAGTCATCTTACCTGTCCAAGCAATTGAAGAAACCAAGTTAAGTTCCATCTAACCACAAATTGTATACAAATAGAAGGGGAAGAAGAAAACGAAGATGGGTTAGTGGGTTACTTTAGGCGAATGAAATTAGAGAGAGAAGGAAATGAAATAAGAAAGAGAATCGATTGAAAGAAAGTGGAGGTGACGACGGTGTGGGAAGGAGCACCAAGGTTTACGGTGATGTGGTGATGGTGGAAGCTGAAATGAGAGATAGAGAGAGAGAGAGAGAGAGAGAGAGAGAGAGAGAGAGAGAGAGTTTTGTTTAGGTTTTTAATTTTTTTTCGTGGGCAAAGCGCGGGGAAACCAAAAATAATTTTGGATTTTGATTTTTCAAAACGAAAAATAAATCATAAAAAACATATTAATATATTTTAACAATTTAGAAAAAAGACTTCAAGCCACAGCCACAAAACCACCGACACAAGAAGGAAGGCTCTAGCCACGATTATAGCTATCCGTGGCACAAACTGGTCTTGTAGCCACGCAAAAGTACAGGTGCAGCCAAAAAGTTTACCTTTTGTTGCGGATAAAATTTTTATTGCGGCTAGAAACACTTTTTGTCACGGAAGAAGTTTATCTTGTAGTTAAGAATATCTTTTCGGCCACAGATAAAGAATATGTGAGGCAAAACGGTGCATGTAGCGACACAATTCGTGGCCGTGACAAAATCTCTTGCAGCAAAAAGCCATTTTTTTAGTAGTGCTTGTTGTGAAGCATTTTCTTGTTGTGAACAATCCCCATGTGAATCCAACTCTTCAAAACGACCACTATCAGGATAAGGTTCATATCCACTTAAAAAATCCTCAAACAATTCCATTAAACTATCATCACTGTCTTCCCCACCACTACTGTCAACTTCAACAGCTTTTATAGGAATCAATTCAACATACACATCTAGCAAACCTTTATCATTCAATATCCCTGTGTCCCACAAAGTCAATAAGTGAATATCTTCTGTTAATTTTTGCCTTTCATTATCTTCATTCATGTAGTACATGTTAACCAGTTCTTCTTTAGAATTACAACCAACAACTTCAACTATAGAAGCAGTAAAATCAATAAGATTTATAAAGTCTCTATGACATCTACCCAACAACCCATGTTCACCACTATGATATTTTATGTTTTGGTCCCATTCCCCCCCCCCCCCAATGCAACAAAACTTGTTTAATATCATGATCTTCCTCAACAATCACTTTCTTCCCCTTTTCTTTCTTTTTTGCTTTCGGATTTGGTGCCATGACTGCTGCAAAACAATAAACAATACATTAACAACCCTAAACCCCATCAAAATTTTTTACCCTTAAACACACCACACATTGACAACAGAAAACCCTAGCTATAAATTAAAAGAAAAATAGTAAAATTGATGGAATTAGACTTACCTATTATCAAGAAATGAAGCAAAATCGAGTGAAATGCAGCAAAATCAAGTGAAATCGAGTGAAAATGTGAACGTCGTCGAGTGAAATTGCTCCGCCTCTTCGAAACAGGGTTTTCTTTTCTTGGGGGGTAAACAACAAAATGTTAAGTTGTACATATATACCAGGGGTATTTTTGGGTTTTTCAAAACATTTAGTGTTCATTTTTTGTGTTTAGTATTAGCCCTCCACTTTGGATTTTAATTTTGTGTAAACCCCCCAGAGAAAAAGGGTAGTTCTGCCATTAAAAAGGTCAGCCGGTTTGGACCGGCGGTTCGGGGGGGTAACGCAAATAAAAAAAAGTTAGGGGGGTTAAGTGTAAAGTAGTCACAAATGTGGGGGGTTTACACCAATTTTTTCTTTTTATCTCCAAACAAAAGTTTGAGTTTCTTTGTTGCTATGATATGGTATTTTCTTGCTTATTTGATTAAGAGAGAAGGAACAAAGGAGATGCAAAATTTTGAAAAAAAAAAGTGTTGCCTAAAAAATTTGCTACAAGTGATTTTTGTAGCCCACTTTCTCTTTGAGATAAAATAGAAGACCATTAATCCTGGTGATCTCAACTCAAATATACAAGTAAAGATGAGAAAGATAGGAAGGAAGAAAAAGAAACAAAACATGGTTGAAAAGGGCATTTAGGTAAGAAAATATAGACAGAGGATGAAAAACTAGACGGAGCCAAACGGCGGGGTGTTAAGTCCAAGTTTTTAACTATTGCGGGGTTTATTTATAGAGCGTCCATAATGTGGGGGGTTAAGTCCAAATTTCCCATGTTATGTTTTGAATGTCGGTATAGAGTTACTAGATGAGGTCGGTATAGAGTTACTAGATGAGGTCTGTATAGAGTTTGTAGATGTGTTACTAGAAATTAGGTGCAGTCATTAGTGTTGTGCCACTCCAAGGAGGCAAGGATTAAATTAGGTGGTCTGATCCAGTGCAACTAACTGTTTGTCAAGTACCTATTTAATGATAGTAAGCTTAAGAGGACGTCTGCATCTGTGAGAGTATCACATTCTGCATTTAGTTTAAAGAAATGGATAATATTAGTAATTAAAGAAAATAAAAAAGAGGAAATCATCAACATGGATAGTAGTGAGATTATGAAGCAGAAGTTGTGCCTTGTAAATGTAGTGGAAATTCTAGCCGGAAAGTTGGGGAAGATGATCGGAGAGAGGAAGGTTTTGAGTGATTGAGAGTAGCTGAACTATCTGAGCGTTGATAGCTGCCTACGTATCTGGAAGGGGCGATCCAGAATCAAGCCAAACGTAGTTCCTTTTATAGGTGGCTTAGGTTGTGGATCAATAATGACTCAACGTTCGGATCATAAAAGTGTGCGGATATTCAGGGATTCAATGGGATAGATTCGTAACCGTCGTATGATTTGGAGTTTGAATGTGTTGAACTCGGTGTTCAGAGTGGGTTAGCCCCAAGTCGGATGTGCTCGGATACTTTATGAGATGAAGTGAATGAAAATATGGTTTTAAACGAAGTCGGATGAAATAAGTGTCAAGTCGGTGTTTGGCATACCGAGTTGGCAAGATTAGGATTTGAATGGAGATGCATGATGTGTGATTAGATGCGAAGTCGGATGAAATAAGTATAAAGTCGGTGTTTGGCATTCCGAGTAGAGGAACTCGGTAATGGGTATATACATAGCCCCTTTTCATTTGGGCTGAAGGTAGGTAATTAGCTTTAGGGCAAATGAAAATGAAGTCGGCTGTGACGAGATGCTTTATGGAACACCAAGAGGCAAAGATTCCATTGTGTGCTGGTTTGACTACTAGCTTATAGTTTCGAGGTGTAGGGCATGATTGTTCCTTGAGATACGTGTTATGTTGGTACACGTGGAGAATGTTTGCTGAATTTTAATTTGAAAAATCGATCGTGGTTTGGTGGGAGATGAAATGGTTGGACGGTTAGATTTGAAGATTAGCGTCTGACCGTTGATTGTTGATAAGATGTGCGGCTGAGATTGTGCACACGATTTTATAAAACACTATGCTTGTAACTGCTGGAAGAAACCAAGGGTTTTTGCAAAGGTTTAAAGCTGCCGCTGCTGAGTTATTTCGAAGGTAACTCTCTCTTCTTCTTCTTCATTTTCTGTTTTGTCTCTTCACATTTCTTGCCTGATTTGCCTTGAAGTTCTTGTTTTTTCCGTTGAAGTTGTCGGAATTTGTTGCTTGAACCTGTTTCTGGTGTTTGCATTTTTGTTTTTGCTTCTGTTTATCGCTTTTTACTTGATTTTCCTTTTCCATTTACTGCTTTCCGCCATTGTTGTTCTTTATCTGTTCTTCATTTCATTTGGTGAAGATGAGTAGTGGTAGTGAGCGAGTTAGCGAGAATACTGGTGGTGGTGAGCCGAGTACTAGTCGAGCTGTAGATGATGAAGAGATATTTAGTCGACATGAGATAGAAATAGAGAGGGCTCGGAAAGCCTTTCCCAAGGTTAGGGAAGCATACGACATCCGGATTCGAGATCTCGAGATGTATAGGGTAGATAGTAGGCTGTTCGATCTTGGTGGGGATGACACATCGACTTTGATTTGTGAGGGTCAATTGCGGGCTGGGATGCGACTTCCCTTCTCGAAGTTTGTCTGTGACGTCTTGAATCAATATGAAAAAGCCCCGATAATGATGAACAGCAGTTTCTGGCGGGTTATGCAAATATTTGAGGAGCTGAACAAGCTCGGCTATGACATATGCAAGCCTGACGTCGTAGCATATTTCACCTGTGTGGAGGGTCGGTCTGGTGACTTTTCGTTTTCGCTTAATAGGAGGGCTGAGCATGGTCCTCACGAACTTTACAATGCACCGAGTTCCAATGATAATTGGAAGAAGTCGGCCTGTTATAGGATTAGAGGGTCGTTCATCAAGCCTAGTGCCTATCTGAAGCACTTGCGCATTCCCCGTATAGGTATTTAGGTCGTTTGCTTTGTATTTTGTATTTGCTTTATTTCTGTGTTCCTCCATGGTCTCTGACTTTTTCCTTGGTAGGTACTGTAGATTATACTCGGGATTATAATCAGAAGATTGACGGGCGCATCCTTCCGGGTAACATTATCGAGTTTGCAGAAGAGTCTTGGGAACGCAAGCGTGCGATCCTGCCTCATCTTGCGCATCTGTTTAAGGATCCCCGTCCAAAAAGAGGTGCTGGTGGTGCACGTACCAAGCCAGCCGTCTCGAAGGTGAAGACAGTCAGAAAGAAGAAGGACTTACCTACCGCTGTGGCAGTTGCTACAATTGCTTGTCCCGACCCGGAGATCCACCTATCGTGTCCCGAGCTGCTCTACCGATGCCTCCAAAGCCTATTCCTGGTCCACCGGGTAGCCAGTTTGGTAGGGTGGAAATCGAGCTGGAGACCTCGAAGAAGAGGAAGAGTTCTAAGTCGGCGAGTGTGACCGTCGCTGCACCTGGCATAACAATCTTGAGCGATGCTGAGAGAGCTGGGAAAGAGAGGGAGGCCCAGTGAGCTCGTGCCCAGCAAGCGAGGCAGCAGAAGGGGAAGTCTATCCAGCAAGATGATGAGGTTCCTCCGACTCGCCCTGCTGATGGCCATTTTGCTCCTATATTTCCTTATAAGGATACTTATGTGAGATCCAGTGATGCTGCTTGGGAGGATGAAGACATGTGTATCACCCTGATGGAACACATGGCTTTAGATGCTGATGGGGCTCGGGTATGCGACCGTTCGATCATGGACGACTTCAAGGATCTTAGCTCGTCTATGTACAAGGTATATTCTATTTGTCTTTTCTATTCCTTTCCCATTACATGCATTGACTAATCTCGGGTGATCCCTTGTTTCAGATGAACGTTATACATAGCAAGTGGATGGCTCTGCTCAAGAGAGCTAATGAGAAGGAACGGGATGCCAGGAAGGCTAAGGAGGCCCTTGCTGCCGAACGTGCCGAGTTAAAGAAGCTGCGCGATCGGCTAGACAAGGAGGAGAAGAAAGTGAGGGCCCTCAACAATGAAGTGTTGGAGGTCAGCGCTGAAGTAATGGAAGTCAACAAGAAGAATGCCGCACTCGATGCCGAGTTGAAAGATACAAATGAGAGGTATGAGGCTGACAATGCTAGGTCGGTTGAAAGCATCACCGGTTGGCAGAAGATGGCTTATTACTGGCAGCGACGTGGAATCTGTCGTGAGCTGAAGCTTAAGGAAGTCATCCCCGACTTTGATCCCTTAGCCGATAATGAGCAGATTAATGCCGAAGCCCAAGCCCAGTTCGACTCGGATCAACAAGTGGAGATGGAGAAAGTTGCTAACCTGGCTAGCGAACTCGAGCGTGATGATGAAGTGGCCGAGGCTAGTGCGCAGATTGATGAGGTCGTTGTGCAGGAGGGTGAAGGAGCTGAGGCCATGGATCATGAGGCTGTTGCCTAGCTTTTTTTCTTTGTTTGAGAGATGTGAGGTTTTTGTTTTTTGAGCATCTGGCTGTATGAAACTAAAGAGGGATAATTTCGACTCAGGTCGGTCCTTCGAATATGAATGGTTTGAATGTACACTTTGTTTTGAAAGAATCTATTTTATTCATGTATGCATCCTATTATCTGCCTTAAATATTCTAAGTATAGAGTTGATGCCTTAGCTTGAAGTGCGTATTCTATGGAATGTACTCCTTAAGATATTTTCCATTCCACGGTCTATCGACTCGGCTTCCTTCATGATCAATTAATCTGTATGCTCCATTACCCAAGTCGGATTGAATAATGTAGAGTCCTTCCCAATTAGGGTTGAACTTTCCATCGCCCGCGACCTTGGTGTTCTGAAAGGTTTGTCTTAAGACCAAGTCTCCTGGTTGGAAAGTCCTTGACCTTACTCTTTGATTGTAACTCCTTCTTAGTATTTGCTGGTAACGAGCTGTTTGTATGATAGCCTTATCTCGCCTTTCTTCCAACATGTCTACCTCATGTGCTAGGAGATTTTTGTTTTCCTCTGATTCTACCAATTCCGACCTAGTTGTTAAGTAAGTTAACTCGGTAGGTACAACAGCTTCAGTACCGTAGCATAATGCAAACGGTGAGACGCCTGTTGATGTGCGTGGAGTCGTTCTGTAGGCCCATAGGACTCTATCTAGCTCCTGTATCCACTTATCTTTTTCCGCCTCTAACTTTTTCTTGAGTGTATTCATTATTGTCTTGTTAGTGGCCTCAGCCTGGCCGTTACTTTGCGCGTATCGTGGTGTAGACAGTGCGTGATTGATTCGCCAATCCGAGTAAAACTCCTTAATCGTGTTACCACAAAATTGTTGGCCATTATCAGTGACTAATGTGTGTGGTAGGCCAAATCGAGTGATTATGTATTTCCAAATGAAATTCTTGACCTCTTGTTGTCTAATTTTCCGAAGTGGAATTGCCTCTACCCATTTAGTAAAGTAATCTGTGGCAACTAAGAGATATCGCTTTTTACTCCTATCCCTCGAAAGTGGTCCTACAATATCGAGCCCCCACATGGCAAATGGCCATGGGCTAGATATCGTCTTGAGATCTCTCGGGGGTTGATTGTGTAGAGGTGAGAATCGTTGACATTTGTCGCAATGTTGCACAAAGATCTCCGAGTCGGCCTGCATGTAGGGCCAGAAGTATCCTTGATTTCTTGCTTTCTGTGCTAGGGAACGAGCCCCGGCATGGTTTCCACACTCTCCTTGGTGAATTTCTGCTAGGATCATCTGAGCTTGACGAGGTGGTAGGCATCTGAGGTAAGGTCCTCGGACCGATTTTCTGTATAGCCTTCCATCGAGGATCAAGTAACTCTTGGTTTTTCGTTCCAGTTTTCTGATTTTCGACTCGTCGTCTGGATAGACTCCCTTGATGTAGTTCATTATCGGGCCCATCCACGAGTCCTGGATTTCTTGTTCAGATATGTCAATGAAGTCTGAGATTGTATTGACGTGAAGGGATTTATCTTCGTATGCTGGAGTATTTCTTATTTTGACCTGTATCTCCCTGGTTGTTTCCGTGTCGACCTGGGATGCCAGGTAGGCGAGACTATCCGCATGACGGTTTTCATCCCGCGGAATATGTTGGATTTCCCATTTCTCAAAACTGCTTAGCAAGCACTTCGTGTATTGAAGATATAACTTAAGTGTTTCTTCCCTTGTTTCATAATCCCCAAGTAATTGACTTACTACTAATTGGGAATCACTGTAAATTTTGATCTTTTGCAAGCTAATATCCCTTGCCATACGTAAGCCCATTACCAGGGCCTCGTATTCCGCATCGTTATTCGAAGAGGTGAAGTTCAGCCGTATTGACTTCTCGATTATTACCTTCTCAGGAGATATGAGTGTTATACCTATCCCGACTCCGTTATTGTTTTTTGATCCGTCTACATATAACTTCCACATGGGTTCTCCTTGTGGGAAATTGTCCCGCGGTTCTTCCTCGGGTATCCAGGTGATATCTTCGATTGGATAGTCAACAAGCAGGTCGGCGACGACCTGGCCTTTCTTGCTATTCCGGGCCGTAAAAATGAGTTCGTGATCCCCCAGCTCCTGGGCCCATTTAGCCATTCGACTTGACTTGTTCCTATTTTCCAACACTTGCCTCAATGGGGCATCAGTTATAACTCTAATCTTGTGTGACTGAAAGTATGGTTTCAGCTTCCTAGAAGCGAATAATAGGGCCAGTCCTACTTTCTCGAGGCTAGAGTGCCTGAGTTCGGATTGTAGCAGAGTTTTACTAATGAAATAAATGGGTCGTTCGTTACCTTGTTCATCTCTGAAGAGAACAACGCTGATTGCATGTTCGGAGCTGCCAAGGTATAATCCGAGTACGTCCCCTGGCTGGGGTACTGTTATGACTGGCGGGGTTGCCAAGTAAAGCTTTAGTTCGTCGAATGCCTGCTGGCATTCTGTCGTCCACTCGTATTTGGAACCTTTCTTGAGTAGCTGTAGCAATGGTCTTTGCTTGTCGGATGCACGAGCAATGAACCTGTTTAGTGCAGCTAGCATTCCGTTTAACTTTTGGACTTGCTTCTTCGTTGAGGGACTCGGCATGTCCAATATTGCCCTGATTTTCTCGGGGTTAGCCTCTATTCCTCGTTGCGTGATGAGATAGCCCAAAAATTTGCCTGATGCTACTCCAAATAAGCATTTTTGTGGGTTTAGCTTCATGTTGAAATCATGGAGCCTTTTGAAGGTTTTCTCCAGGTCGGATATGTGAGATGATTTGAGTTTACTTTTAACTATCATATCATCTACGTATACCTCCATGGTGTTACCTATCATATCCTCGAACATTCGTGTTGCGAGTCGTTGATATGTAGCCCCGGCATTTCGTAGCCCAAAGGGCATGACCGTATAGCAATAGGTGCCTCTTTCCGTGATGAATGCTGTTTTTTCCTGATCTTCTTCTGCGAGCTTAATTTGGTTATACCCTGAGTAACCGTCCATCATCGAGAGGAGCTCGTGGCCAGCAGTAGCGTCCACTAGTTGGTCTATCCTTGGTAGTGGAAAACTATCCTTTGGGCATGCCTTATTTAGGTCTGTGAAGTCTATGCATACTCGAATTTTGCCGTTTGGCTTCACGATGGCTACTATGTTCGAGAGCCAGTCGGGATATTTGACTTCTCGTATGAATTTAGCATCAATTAGTTTCTGGACCTCGGTATTGACCGCCTTAGCTAAGTGGGGGGCCAATTTCCGTGCCTTTTGTTTTACTGGTCTTTTCGTTGGATCGACATGAAGTTTATGGCATGCAACATTAATATCTATACCAGGCATGTCAATATACGACCAAGCAAAAATATTCTTATTCATTTTCAAAGTTGCAATGAGTTGCTCTTTTACAATTGGGTCTAAATTAGCCCCTACATATACAACTCTAGGTTCGGCTTCAGTGCCTATGTTGACTGGCTCACCCTTCTCGATGGTTGGGGAGTCGGTTACAAGCTTGCCTTCAGGGGCATCATTGGTTGGCTCAGAAATGGCCTGGCCGTCAGAGGCTTCGAAAGTTGGCTCAGTACCGACCTTGCCGTCAGTGGCTTCATAGGTCGGCTCAGTAGTAGCCATGCCGTCAGGGCTTCATAATATGGCTCAGTAATGGCCTTGCCGTCAGGGGCTTCAGAGTTTGGCTCAGTAGTGGCCTTGCCGTCAGGGGCTTCAGAGTTTGGCTCAGTAGTGGCCTTGCCGTCAGGGGCTTCAGAGTTTGGCTCAGTAGTGGCCTTGCCGTCAGGGGCTTCAAATATCTGGTTGACAGTGAGCTTGTCAGGGCTAACGACTGTCACCTTTGTTGCTTCCTTGTTGGGGAGGGGTATGACCTCAGGAATGGCGTGGCAGCCATGCGCCTCAATTTGATCACCCCGGAGTTCCATTATACCATTAGGTTCAGGGAATTTGATGACCTGGTGGTATGTAGACGGAACAGCTCCCATCTTGTGAATCCATTTCCGACCCAAGATAGCATTGAACTGCGTCGGAACATCGAGGACATAAAAGAGGCATTCAACTGTAACCTCATCCTCATCCTCTCCTGTAGCGACAGGGAGGGTAAGCTGGCCCTTTGCCGTTGTCTCTGTCGAGTTGAAAGCAAAGAGTGTGACATTGGGGGTCTGTAAGACCGAGTCAGGCATGAGCATTTGAGCTAAAGCCTTGTTAAATAATACGTCACAAGAGCTCTCTAGGTCTATTAGCACTCTCTTAGTGGTCCATCCACCAAGTCGGATATGGACAACTAGTGCATCATTGTGTGGCAAGCATACCTTCTTCAAGTCGTGGTCAGAAAAGATCAGTGCATTCTTTCCTTGCACCTGCTTGGCTATTACTGCCTGATGAGTGAGCTGAAAGATGTGGTGAATATGATTCACTTTTTGTCGCTTAGCTCGGGATGACCATTCAGGTGGACGAGTATCCATGATCATGTTTATCTTTCCTTTTGCCTTAGAGGCGTTGTCTGTTCTTTTGCACTTATCATTGATCTTCTGGTGGAGGTCCTCGGACTCCTCTGCCAAGAAATCATTCAAGTGTCCATCCATCCTGAGTTTGTGGCAATAAGTTCGAAGATACCGATAGTCTTCTGTTGCATGATGTCAGCAATTGTGCAACTTGCAGTACGGGTTTTCCTCTATAGGTTCAAGCTCATGGATTGTTGGCTTGAAGTAATCTTCTTCTTTGATTAGTTCATATAGTTGCGTATATGAACATTTGAACGGGTTAGGAAACTTGTGTTTCACCGAGCTGTTCGATAGCTTTCCTCGGGAGGTACCCTTTGTTGCTTTTGGCTCAGGATTTTTGGTCTTAACCATCTGTACGGCCGAGACATGTTCTCTTGTTTTTGCCAGTGCCTCTTTAAGTTTGATGTACTTATCGGCCCGGACATACAAGTCTTCCAGTGTCTGTGGTGCGTCGAGGATGATATTTTTCCCCAAGGCGGTTTCGGGGTGAACATCCGAGATGAACGCTAACAGGCATGCGTTCTCATCTGGACTATCTGCCTTGAGGCACTCCTTCTTAAAGCGAGCCATGAATTTTTTGGTTGTTTCGGTGTCACCCTGCTTAAGTCGGAATAATGCGGTTACCTCAGTTTTTCGCCGCTTATTGTGGATGTATTGGGTGACGAAGAGTGCCTCAAGCTGGTCGTATGACGTGATTGAGCGTTCTGGGAGTCGGTGGTACCAGTCGATAGCACTACCTCGGAGTGAGGCAGAAAAGAGTCTGCAGAAGATGTCCTTGTACTTGGGCCACAGTGCCATGCTGGTCTTGAATTGTAGGACGTGGTCCATGGGGTCACCACTTCCATCATAGGTTGTGAACTTAAGGGGAATGAAGTGTGGGGGTGGTTCCTGATGAAGGAGGTCATCGTGTAAGGGCTCTGTCCTATATTTTTCTAAGGTGGTGTTGGCCACCCTTTGAGCAGTATTGGCCTTACCAGATTCCTGGTTGTTCTTATGAAGCTGGGCTGAAAGTTGTAGGAGGCGGTTGTGGGTTTCTTGCATTTCAGCCATGGTGGGGGCGGTGGTGTTGCTGGAAGTTGGTATGACGATAGGGTTGTTAGTATTGATTTCATCAGTTGCTTGGCCAGCTGCCGGAGGGATGGTAGGGCTTTTCAGTTGAGCATTTTCAGCTAGCAACTTGTTGATCTGCTCCTGTTGTTCAGTGAGTTGTCGTTGGAAGGTCTCAAATTGCTCTTCTGTGATTCCGGCCATGGTCTTCGTCAGGTTATGATTCGTTCACAGTCAGTCGGCGCCAATGTAAATGTAGTGGAAATTCTAGCCGGAAAGTTGGGGAAGATGATCGGAGAGAGGAAGGTTTTGAGTGATTGAGAGTGGCTGAACTATCTGAGCGTTGATAGCTGCCTACGTATCTGGAAGGGGCGATCCAGAATCAAGCCAAACGTAGTTCCTTTTATAGGTGGCTTAGGTTGTGGATCAATAATGACTCAACGTTCGGATCATAAAAGTGTGCGGATATTCAGGGATTCAATGGGATAGATTCGTAACCGTCGTATGATTTGGAGTTTGAATGTGTTGAACTCGGTGTTCAGAGTGGGTTAGCCCCAAGTCGGATGTGCTCGGATACTTTATGAGATGAAGTGAATGAAAATATGGTTTTAAACGAAGTCGGATGAAATAAGTGTCAAGTCGGTGTTTGGCATACCGAGTTGGCAAGATTAGGATTTGAATGGAGATGCGTGATGTGTGATTAGATGCGAAGTCGGATGAAATAAGTATAAAGTCGGTGTTTGGCATTCCGAGTAGAGGAACTCGGTAATGGGTATATACATGCCTAATGCGATCCATTGTTGAGAAACATGATCCTACCTCAAAAGTAATACTGTCCGTAGACCCTCTTTTTCATGCTTTTCACTATTTGTTTGTTGTAATTTTGAGATGTCTTTGTAGGAAGTTGATGATGTGGTGCTCAAGAAGTTTCTTTGTCACCGTAAATTGGATGTACAAATGGCTTCTGATGCATTTCTAAAGTACTTAAATTGGAGAAAAGCATTTGTTCCTAATGGTTTTATTTCAGAGTCAGAGATACGGAATGAACTATCGCAAAAGAAGATGTTTATGCAAGGATTTGATAAGAAGGGACGCCCCTTAGGGGTTGTGTTTAATGGAAAGCATGTCCCAGTCAAAAACCAAGAGATTCTAGAAGAGCTTAAGCGTAAGTTTACACTTCATCACACGACTTTCATGTGACAATATTCCTGGCTCTTTACATTTATTTCCACATTTCATTTGTTTTACGTTCAGGACTTCTGGTTTATACTCTGGATAAAATTATTGCAAGGTTTGTCGCAAAATAGGGCAATGTTAGTTTTTTATTATCGGAAAATTAAGAATAAACTACTGAAGTAAATTACATGATATATGACCAAGATGTTTCCAGGATGCCAAATGGTCAGGAACAATTTAGCATCATTTCAGACTTTGCAGATTGGGGACTCTCAAAAAACGACTTCCATGGCTGCCTTGCGGTTATATCAATAATACAGGTACACAGAAAGCTCAATTATCCCTTTAGGTTAGCCGGTTTGCCGTAAAATCAGCATGCTACTATATATCTTTAACTTTGTTTAGAGCTTTATGTTTACACCGCTTTTTTTTCTTGATATCAACTGGGGATATATACCATCAATTTTTCTAGTATAAGAACCTGAGCATGGAGATACTTTCAAGTTCAAGTAACCTTCCATGATAAGAATAGTGATTGAAACTCACTAATATAGCTCTGTCAAAGATAACTACTATAAGTACATAACTAATATAGCTCAATGTGTGAGCTTCTGGAAGTGAGGTTTAAGTAGTGCTGATATTTTTTATGGGAATGTTTTGCAAGTTGTAGCAATTTAAGAATGATTTGTAAAATAACCCCAAGAGGCGATGGCAGGATTACTACCCAGAAACACTTGGACATTTATATATAATCAATCAGCCCTATATCTTTAACGCCATGTGGAAGATCCTCAGTCCATTTATTCGCAATAACACAAAGAAAAAGGTATAACTCAATTACTCTTATATTTAAGTAGATGCAAATGCAAGCTTATTTGAAGTATAACAATGGCATTACATGCGAAAAATTGAAACCTTATACAGTATATCCAACTTGTTTTTCATGTTTGTGTTTGTGCTTAGTTTGTGTTTGTGGACAACAAAAAGGTGACATCAAGACTATTACAAGACATAGACAAGGATCAACTCCCAGAGATATATGGTGGAAAATTGCCATTAGTACCAATCGAAGAAAGTTAAATTGCGAACAGGGGAAATATATATTCAACAAGTACATCAATATATATAGATTATTATGAAGTGAACAATAAAGGTTAATATGACCATCACCTGGAAAACTACTGGTATAGTGTTTGAGGTTCTAATATGATAAATATACCCTTTAATAATATAATGCTCAATTGTTCAATCTCAATAATTATGGACATCTGGTGAAGAAGGTGTCATTGTCTCCAATCTCAAATGTTTATGTCATTATGGACATGTTATGAAGAAGCTTTTTATTTGTTCATCTTCTTCAATATCAGTTGTTCATTAGCAATATTTTGGTTTTAATTTTCATCTTGATATTTATATATCTTCTTCGTTTTTGTTTTAATCATCATGAGCAAATTCTTGATTAGTTGACAAGAAGAACCAGCAAATATTGTTGAACAGATGAGATTGACAAATTTTAATTGATTGTTTCTTTGATTATGAACCCATCAATTAAGAAGAGGGATAAAGGATATACAGATGTTTAAGAACAACAAAACTGAATCCTACAGTTAGTTCAGAATTAGAATCTATTGTTATGAACTTTTGATAAAAGTTTATAACTGCAGTATCAACTTGACAGATTGTCCCATGACAGATTACTGGCTTTTCCTGTTAAGTAATCTGTTGCACTTTTACAATCAATTTCTATCTCCAAATTAGGTTTTTTTTTTTTTTTTTTTTTTGATAAATAAAAATTTATTAATGAAATGAAAAAGGATTACAAAATGATCAATAGCACACTAGATGTGGCATCAGATCGAAAACATAACAACAAGCAAAAACACAAGTCAACATAATCTTAGTGAAATCAATTGTTGGAAGATCCTATAGCTAATTCACTCGCGACTATTCGAAACTAACATCTCTCTAAAGAGTTTCTCTTTCCCATCCGTACTCATGCCAGTCATACCCATCTCCTTAGCTAAAGGGACTACAAAATACTTCACCAAGTTTCCATGGTCTACCCCCGACAATTAGCGATTTTCGACATTTTAAGTGAGTGTTGTTGTTGCTCAGTCAAACTTTCAAAACTAGGAGGGCAATCACTGTCTAGACTGAGTTGATTCTGTTTTTTCATCTTCTTCACCTTCTTCATCTTTTCTTTTATTTCCCTATCCAACTGGACTACACCTTTGGCTTTGTCAATACCATTAGTGTCTTCCTATACTTGCTTTGCATTTGTATTATCATTTTGTCTCTTCTCCTTGGTAAATGTAACTGTAACATCATTGATTCTAGAGGCATGCAAGCATTCGGCCACAACTTTGTTTTTCCTTCTTATATGATCTTGAACACCATCTTCTATCTCAATGTTGTCTAATATTTCCCCTTCCTTATTTGTTTTCTCTTCTTGGTTTTGGGACTCTACAACTCTGGAACAACTAGAAGTGCCAGATTCTTTTATTGAGTGATCCTCATTGATGCTTGATGGCTCCCCAATTTCTTCCTCACAGGGCGCAACAACTTGGAATGAGAATTCTTGACCATTCTCATCTTGTATAACCTTAAAGCTAGTGGATAGAGGTAGATGTGGTACTGCAGCAGACATGTTCATCTCCTTGCTTTGAAGAATAGTTGTTGACATTACTTTAGGTGCCTCATTACCCTTCTTTCCTCCAACTGGACCTACTCCTTTTCTTTTGTTTCTTCTAGTTTCCCATGCTCTCTTTTGCTTGTCAGGTTGTGATGCTTTGTTGTGAGCTAGTCATACAACTATCTATCACATGCCCAAAGGTTTTGCAGTCAGTGCATATAGGTGGTTTCCATACATAATCCACTTCAACCATATGGATCTTTGAGTTTGGTGTTTTGATAGGAATTGTGTGAGGGAGTTCAACATCAGCTTTGACCTCTATACACACCCTAGCAAATGACAACATCTTCTTACTCTCAGTGTTTTTATCTGAAAATTGGGGTTCTCCAATTGTACTGGCCAACAAACTTAGTCCTTTAGAGTTCCATAAATACTTTGGAACTTTGTAAAAATTCACACATAGTGGAATGGCATGAATCTTTCCTCTATCCTCCTCAATTTATCTTGACCATGGTTTGATGATGAAAAGTTTCCCCATAATATGCACAACACCCTCCTCCAACACTTTGATCCGATCCTCATAACAAACAAAATTGTAATTAAAAAGATCATCATCTAAAAGCATTTCAAACTGACCTGAAATTTGCCACTTCTTCTCTAGTATGTTCTTAACAATTGAAAAAAGAAGCTTTTTATAAATGAAAAAATCCACTAGTGTGAGAAACTACAAATAGTGCTAGTATAACAATTGTAAATTCAAACAAGCAATCAAACAATATGCAGAAAATAAATAACACACAGAGATTTTTAACGTGGTAAAACCCAAACAGGGAAACGTCCACGGTTGTCCTCGCGACAACAAAATAATCCACTAGATGAAAAGAGATGTACAAACCTATCAACTACCTGCACTCACTGCGAGTTGATACTCCTGGTTATCTCTAACACCTTGACCTCACCAGAGCACCTTGATGTACGCACAAGACACTCGACTTCTAGATGAACACACAAGAAGACTCGAAGCCGAATTCACAATAACTCTTGAAGATCACAAAGATATGATTTGAGAGAAGGGGGAAGAAAGGGAATTGAGTTCAATAGTCACAAACACTTTCAATACCAAAACCTAAACCAAAACACATGAACTAGAAGAAGAATGGACGGCCAAAGAACTGACTTGTTCTTTGGAAGAGAAACCCTATTTATACTTAGGGTTGGAAACCAAGGAAAATGGGCCGAAATACTGAAAATCCATATTGGACGTACGTACGTCGAATCAACGTTCGTACATCCCCACACGGTAAAAGTTTGCTGCCTGCTTGGACGTACGAGCGTCCTAACTGCGTACGTACGTCCTGACCAAAAGATGTTTGCTGCCTCAGTGGACGTACGTACGTCCTAACTAGGTACGTACGTCCAGTAGCCAATAACTTTTCCTAGACAGAACCAAGAGACACGAAGGACACGAGACGACCATGCGTACATCTTGATTTTCCTAACAATGAACTCAAGGCGAGATAACCAAAGACACTTTGTCACAAAATTGATGTCAAACCACTTCGTGCCGGTTTCAATCTCCCCCTTTGACATTGATTTTGTGACAAAAACCTATGACTCTATTAGCACTTATAAGACGTGCTTACAAACCCAAACCATGGCATTTATAAAGCATGCCTACAAAATCACTTAAGGTAGAACACACACAAGATCACTAACTCTTGTTATCCAGCTTGAGCAAAACACTTTAACCATCAGAGACCGAACGGAAGCACTTAAGAATTTCCGAAATAATCAAGAAATCAACAGAAGTTCCTTCGAGCAACTCCCCTATACTTCATGAGCTCCAAAATATTTTTGACACTCGAGCTCCCCCATAACTATATAACGTCTAAAATCATCAACACGTTCACTCCCCCATACGTGTAGCATACCTGAAACATGACCCAAAAATATCCTAACAACAAGAAGACGATTGTTAGTAATTAGAGTCATAAATCTCCCCCTTTTTGTCACAACAAGTGAACAAAATAACCAACCAACAAAAGAAACGATAAAATAACAACAATAAACAAATAACCAAGATAAAGGAATCAATACCAAACAATGAAGACAAAACAGATAAAAAGATAAACCTAACCCAACTGTTAAAAATTCATGGAATCAACTAATAACCAAACACAGGAATCCATAAGCATAAAGAACAAAACGACAAAAACACAAGGCTTAAGTTAACGAATTCGAAAAACCCGTTCCCAATGACCTAGAGGAAGCTTGGAGAAGTAAGCTTCCGCACGAGCCGAAGGTCTATTCCACCGAGCTATCACATGATCATCATAATCCTCCAGCCATTCACTCTTACAAAACAACTCCTCAATTCTGCTGTCCAAGCCACAGTCGGTAAGTGGAGCAGCAAGTCCTGGAACCTTCGGATAACCAACCAACTCCAAGATGTGATTTTGAAGATGTCCCGGTAATCTCTCCCAATGATTTACATGAACCAAACAAGGATTAAGAAAAGGTCGATGAATATAGTCATACCCATGGGGAACGCGACATAAACGACAAACCTTAGCATTGTTTTTGTATTCCATCACCATAAACGACACATACCCAACACCCGGAACAAAAACTCCATGAAGTTCATATTCTGCCATAGAAAATTCTGAAGAACAAAGAGAGAACTAGCAGGAGGTAAGAAGACACAATAGGAGTAAAAGAAGAGAAGACTCCCCTATATATAAGAAAAATAAGAGTAAACCTAACATGGGCCCAATAAGAGAGGTCCATTACCTAATTAGCAGAAATTTACTGCAAAACAGAAAAGAACTAGAACTAATATTAAAATAGCAATATCCAATAACATGCTCAATATCCAAAAAAATAGAAACAAACCGATATAGCAAAAGAGCAATGTTAAGTACAAAAATGTGGAGAGTAAACCAGAACACGAACTACTCGGAGTCCGAGTCACCATCACTGTGTTCACCATCACCCTCGTCCGCACTCTCGCTATCAGAGTCAGCGCCATCAATATCACTCACTACAGAAGGCACCTCATCTGGGAAAGGAGGCAACTCGACGGGAGTGAATTTGATCTGGAGATGACGCATCTGAGCGACATTCATCCTATGTAGATCACGGAGCATCGCATCATGTTGAGCAAGAATGACACCAAAACGATCCAAACGAGCGTCCGTATGATCTTGATGATGCCGAAGAGAGGAAACCCGGGCTTCAACTGCAGCAACTACCCGGTTGCTTCTAACTGAGGCCAACGGAGGACGGCCAGGGGTCAATGCCCGATCAAAATCATCATGACGATCAAGAGCCCGGCCTCCCCAGATGAGGTGATGCGTCAGACGCGCACCCACCGACTCAAAAGCAGCCTTCCTAGAATGGCAGCCTTTCTTGATGGCGTTGACCCAGTCATGGCCAACGAACCTCGGAGGGTTCACCTCCGTGTATCTTCCCTGAAAATCTAGGAAAAGGAAGAGTACCCTTAGCAGCATCAATCTGAAGCATTCGTGTGAAGATGACCTCAGACAAATGAAGATGGTGCACCGACATACAAACCACCAACTTGACCATGTCATCAGTCATGATGATCTTGTTGCCCTTGGTGGGGTAGATGTTTGAATGAGCAACCATGTGTAAGAGGATGGCGCTGTAAAACTTTGCATGATATCGTTCCGTGACCCCATCAATAAACATCTGCTGAACTTGATTGACAAAGTCAATTTGAATCGCATCCGGAACGGGCCATCTGACAGGAACAACACCTTCAGGAAGAAAATCATCGTCAATACCCAACGCCTCACGTACCACCTTAGGAGAAATAGTGTATCTCCGACCTTCAATTAAGACCGAAAAACTCGAGCGATTCTGCGAGGGTGTCTTCGTCTCATAGAAGGCTATCGTATGCTCAACCGAGTATTTTGTGATTGGTTGAGCCACCCTTAACCAATTTCTAGTCTCAAAGAAAGTGGCTATGTTGCCAAGTTGAGAAGCCCCTAGAGGGGTGGCAGCAATGTCTCCCAAATCGAAGAAACGCTCGGGAACAATGGCCTTAGCCCGAGGGTGAGCGCCAAGGGATGGAGAATGAGACGACAAGCCCGGAGTGGAACTTCTACCCCGTGGAGCGCGAGAAGATGATGCACCCTTAGACGCAGATGCCGTGGTGATAGGAGTGGTGCGTGCGCGCTTTGAAGCCATTGTCTACACAAGCACAACAGTAAACAACCAAAAATGTAAGAGAATCGACAGAAAAACCAAAAGAAAGTTCATTGAGGCATTTTATCAAACACTTGATGTGCAGAAACAAGACACATGCTATCGACAACAATGTAGGAAGGGCAAGCACCCAAACACACGGCAAAACAAGAGAGAAGAAAGAAACACCCCCCAAGGTCGTCCACAACTAAGAATAAGGTGATTTCGAGTATCGAACCACCAAGGTCCATGAAGACATTATGAAGCATACACCAAATAAGAACCAAAACTATAAAGCAATGAACTAACAAAGCTTCAAATCAAGGCCTAATAAACAACAAGAACATGACAATAGAGAAGAAAGAAGGAACAAGAGAAAAACTTACAAAGGATAATGATTGAGGATGACCAACAAGTTTTCGGACCAAACCACTTGACCAAAAAAACGACAAGAGAAGGAGAACAGAAGCAAAACAAGAAAAGAAAAAAAAAACAGAGGAAAGTCTTCTAAGACGAGCAAGGAAACCAATATGCTAACTGCTGAAATGTGCCCAAAAGGAGGGAAACACGATTGATGTAACAACAAATGGCTTTGTGTTTAAAACAAATTTGGTTTTAAACAGCAAATGGGCCGAACTGTAACAGGAACGTTCGTACGTTCTAAAGACGTTCGAACGTCGGGACCCAAAAACCAAACATCTGCCAGAGAACACGGTCGTACGTCCTAGGAACGTTCGTACGTTGCAAAAACAAAAAGATCTGCCCACCTAAACGTACGAACGTCATGAAAGCGTACGTACGAATTTTTTTTTTTTTTTTTTTTTTATAATGAAGAACCATCCTAAAACAGACAACCAAACCGAATAACGACCCAAAACAAAAATTGAGAGACATCACAAAGAAACATTTCTACTTATTGTAAGGATTCCAATTACAGAGGACTACAATTTAAACAACCCTCAACCACAAGTAAATGCAAGATTGAAGAACTACATCATACACCAAGGCATGGTACTTACTAGAATGATGCAAGCATGTAGAAGAAACGAATATACCAATACCAACCTCCGGAAACAAACTAGAGACATGATCATTGAAGTTACTTGCAACTAGACCAATGTGACAATGAACTAGATCACTACAGAAGCAAAGAAACCCTTTTTTTTTTTTTTTTTTTTGATAAACCCATAAGAGACAAATGCCATTCCCGTGTGGGAGTATTTAACATCTCCATCTTGTACCAAAACACGAGGGTAGGGTGTAGCCTACATCTTTTCGGCAAAACAAACTCAAGAAGTGCAATACCATGGTAACGTGCAACACAAGAACTAACATCTCCTGAGTGCATCCGTCAGAGCATGACCCTCACAGCCCCAACGGGTTCTTAGCCAAATGAGTATGCTCTCAAGACATTCAAATGGCTGGGGATTTTGTGAGTCATTGACCACTTACAAGAGATATATAAATATAAACGAAGACGATGATCATGAAGGAAGATCATAAAAGACTGGAGATATACAGATATTCAAATGACAATCCAACTACATGTAAATGCATCATGTAAGAACTACCAAGACGAAAAGAGTATGATGGAACCCTACAACTATGCATGACAGAAAAACACAGTTGAAGATGCCAAACTAGTAATATCTGTAAGATGGAATCCACACAATAAAGAAAGTAGTATGTTCTCAATACCAACAACAATATAAACGAAACAAACGAATAACCAAACTTAAACATCCTAAACACACACAGTTCCAACTGACACAATTAGGTAGATAGATGCAGAAGGGGTGTAGTGACAATAAAACAGTTATCAGGTGAGCGACTACCAGTTAACATCAAGACATGATTTGAATCAAAAACGTCACACTTATCATCCTCAAACACAACCTTACACTTAGCATCACATAACTGACTAATACTCAATAGATTGGACTTAAGACCCTTAACAAAAAGAAGCTCATGACTATTGAGCGATCCAACCTCAGAAAAGTTACCTTTACCTTCAACCGAAAGCATTTTACCATTTCCAAAACTAACCTTACCTCCATACCCAAGAGTCAGATTGTCAATTAGAGTCTTATCACCTGTCATATGACGCGAACAACCGCTGTCAAGATACCATGATGAAGACATTGGTTCAACCAAACGAGCCATGTGAGATACCATTTTCCTGGATGCATCCATACTCCTATCCCAGAAATGTGGTGGTGGAGTAGGCATGGGTGTTGTTTGAGGACGATTTCCATAAGGAGAAGTTCTGGGTAAACCCCACGGAGCATAGCCATTCCACATGTATGGAGCCTGCATGGAGAAAGTAGAAGACTTGTTCCAATATGAACTACTTGCAAAAGAGGGATGATGAGCAGGATACAAATTATTCCAACAAAAAGCAGAAGTGTGACCCATGCGACCACATGTTAGACATTTAAAGCCTTTGTGTCTAAAATTCTTTTTCGGGACATGCTTTACTCGAGTGACCTTGGGTGGGGAAACCACAGTAGACACCTGCACAGGAGCAGGAGAAGCGACACCTGTTGGTTTGACAAAATTAGTACAGGAGGTACGAGCAGTAGAAATAGGAACAGATGTGTCATAACCCAAGCCAGATTTATCTGAATGGGATTTACCAATTCCCAGCAGAGAGTTTAGATTATCACTAGCTTTACCAAACCCAACCAGTTGTTTGTTAGCCGCAAACAACTCAGCTTTTACTTTTTCATGTTCCAATACAAGGGATCGATATCGCGTCTCCAGTTCATTATTCAGCTTTTCAAGAGTGGCAATACGCACTTGGAAATCCTCCTTTTCCTTCACAAATTCTTCCTTCAACATATTGGAGTTACCTGCAAGATTACAAATATCCTGCCCAAGACTATCTATCTGTTCCTGTAAGACAGTGTTAGTTTTTCCAAGCAACTTTACTCGTTGCATGGAAAACTTATACATATCACATAATTCACTAGTAGTAGCATGAACACCAGAATCAGAAACATTAGTATCATCAGTAGAGGATACAATACCTCCTGGATGCTCATCCAGGGATGCACTGAAGACCACATAGATGGAGACAACATTTGAGGAACTGCCATCCTCATCTTCATCTGAATCATCCCACGTCACTGTGAGGTTTGCTTTGGAATTATCACCAGGTTTGCGATCCACCTTCTTGTCACATTCATTAGCAAAGTGTCCATATTCCCGACACTTGTAACATTGGACATCTTTACGATCAACACGAGCTCTTTTTCCATCCACAGAGAATCGCTCAAAACCACGACTCCTAGGAGCATTTGAGGAGTCAGGAAACCGCTTTCGAGGGTCTCGATTCTGTTGATATTTCAGAATCTTCTGAAAGCTACGTGATAAAAACGCATAGTTATCATCCATATCCTGTTCTTCATCATCAGAAGGTCCTGTGAAAGTTTCTTTAGATGATGTAGCTCTGAATGCCACAGACTTGTTCTTCAAAGGTTCTTCCATGGCCTGTTCCATCTCACATGTCCTTAGTTTCCCCGCAAGAGTCTCAATGGACATGTTCTTAATCACATTACTCTCAGTAATGGCATCCTTACGAGAACGAAACCGAGGAGGCAAAGCACGCAATATCTTACGTACCACTTGTGTGTCAGTATATGCATGACCAATAGCCGCACTGCAGTTTATGATGTCTTGGAGACGAATAAAGAAATCATCAAAAGTCTCAGAATTATCCATCCGTAGATTTTCAAACTGAGATGTTAACAGTTCCAGCTTGCTTTCTTTGACAGTTTCGTCACCTTCATGTGTACAGATAAGCCTATTCCATGCATCTTTAGCCTCTTCACAGCCTTGCACACGACGAAACTCACTGGCATTTAATGCCATGAAAATAGCATTGAGTGCCCTATTGTTATAATTCGCCAACAACTTCTGTTCAGATGTCCACTTTTCACGTGGCGTCAGTGATGTAACGGCAGTATCACCAGTACCTGTAGTGGTCAGGGGTTCTTTCCATCCTGTAACAACAGAAAGCCAGACTTCTTCTCCTAAGGCTTGGAGATAAGCTCGCATCCGTACTTTCCAATGACCAAAGTCTTTTCCACTGAATTGTGGAGGAAGACTTGAAGTAGCAAACTTGTGAGGTTCCATAAAGCACTATTGATCGTTAGCGTGAGCCTTTACGCTCCTTAACCAGCCCCCAGCGACTGATACCAATTGAGAAACTACAAATAGTGCTAGTATAACAATTGTAAATTCAAACAAGCAATCAAACAATACGCAGAAAGTAAATAACACACAGAGATTTTTAACGTGGTAAAACCCAAACAGGGAAACGTCCACGGTTGTCCTCGCGACAACAAAATAATCCACTAGATGAAAAGAGATGTACAAACCTATCAACTACCTGCACTCACTGCGAGTTGATACTCCTGGTTATCTCTAACACCTTGACTTCACAAGAGCACCTTGATGTACGCACAAGACACTCGACTTCTTGATGAACACACAAGAAGACTCGAAGCCGAATTCACAATAACTCTTGAAGATCACAAAGATATGATTTGAGAGAAGGGGGAAGAAAGGGAATTGAGTTCAATAGCCACAAACACTTTCAATACCAAAACCTAAACCAAAACACATGAACTAGAAGAAGAATGGACGGCCAAAGAACTGGCTTGTTCTTTGGAAGAGAAACCCTATTTATACTTAGGGTTGGAAACCAAGGAAAATGGGCCGAAATACTGAAAATCCATATTGGACGTACGTACATCGAATCAACGTTCGTACATCCCCACACGGTAAAAGTTTGCTGCCTGCTTGGACGTACGAACGTCCTAACTGCGTACGTACGTCCTGACCAAAAGATGTTTGCTGCCTCAGTGGACGTACGTACGTCCTAACTAGGTACGTACGTCCAGTACCCAATAACTTTTCCTAGACAGAACCAAGAGACACAAAGGACACGAGACGACCATGCGTACATCTTGATTTTCCTAACAATGAACTCAAGGCGAGATAACCAAAGACACTTTGTCACAAAATTGATGTCAAACCACTTCGTGCCGGTTTCATAGTGTGTCCTCCCACTCCTTAGATCCTTCTAAACATGTTTCTTCATCTATCTACAGTACTCCGTCAACGAAATTCGGTTTTCAGTAGTTCATTTCTTCTTTTTCAGCCGAATGGGGTTTAAAAATTAAAACAAAATTCCATGTGAAGTGAAACCATTAGCTTGATTCTTCAAAATCTCTTGATTTGGGTGAGATTATTCCTGTAATTGGATCTCCAAAGCATTTTGATGATTTTCAATCGCAATTCATCTCTATGAGTAGAGTTATTCATGGTGTTTTGATTTGGTGGTGTAATTGGTGAAGGAATGTAAGTATGTGATGGTGTTTTGGGTTGAAGGTTTGTGGAAGGTGTTTGTGATGTGTGAAACCGGCTCTAAGTTGTTTGACATCAATTTTGTGACATTGGTCGTCCATGGTTATTTCGCCTTGAGTTCATTGTTAAGAAAACCTAGTTATACGCACGTCGTCCCGCGTCCTTGTCTTCGCGTCGTGTGTCATTAGTGTGTTTTTTGGTTCAGGACGTACGTACTGCTTAAAGACGTACGTACGTATTGTATGTCAGCAAGTTAGTTTGAGTTCTGGACGTACGTACCTTTACAGGACGTTCGTACGTCGCAGCAGGCAGCAGGCGTATTTTCGTATGGAGACGTACGAACGTCATATCGACGTACGTACGTCCAATGTGGGTTTTCACTATTTCGGCCCATTTTCCTTGGTTTCCAACCCTAAGTATATATAGGGTTTCTCTTCCAAAGAACAAGTTAGTTCTTTGGTCGTCCAATTGAAGTCTTATTCTTGGAGTTTGTTTAGATTTTGGTTTAGGTTGTTTTGGTGATTGAACTCATCTTCTTCTTCCCCATTCATCTTCTTCTTCCTTCTTTTCCATTCATCTTCTTCTTCCTTCTTTCCTATTCATCTTCTTCTTCATTATTGAATAGTGATTTAGCTTCGAGTCTTCTTGTGTGTTCATCAAGAAGTCGAGTATCCTTGTGTGTTCATCAAGGAACTCTGGTGTAAGCTTGTTTCATAGTTCGGCTTCGAGTCTTCTTGTGTGTTCATCAAGAAGTCGAGTGTCTTGTGCGTACATCAAGGTGCTCTGGTGAAGTCAAGGTGTTAGAGATAACCAGTAGTGTCAACTCGCAGTGATTGCAGGTAGTTGATAGGTTTGTACATCTCTTTTCATCTAGTGGATTTATTTGTTGTCGCGAGGACAACCGTGGACGTTTCCCATATTGGGTTTTACCACGTTAAAAAATTTTGTGTGTTCTTTACTTCTTTATTGTTTTATTCTTGTTTGTTTTACTATTGTTATATTGCACATATATTGGGTTCTCAATTGGTATCAGAGCAGGGCGCTTGTTAAGGAGCGTAAAGGCTCACGCGTAGATCCTTAGTGCAATTTTAATGGATTCTGATAAATTTGGAACACTAATTTGTCCTCCTAAATTTGATGGAACTAATTTTCCCTATTGGAAAGTTCGTATGGCTGCGTATTTGCAGGCTATGAGTGAGGATGTGTGGATCGCTGTGGAAGATGGTTGGTCACCACCGAGAGTTACTACAAGTAGTACAGATGAGGTTGTTACAAGTGTAAAGCCACGAAACACATGGAGTGTGGAAGACAAAGTTGCTTCTACCAACAACCAAAGAGGGCTTAATGCTATATTTATGGCTTTGGATGCTAGTGAATTTCGGAGAGTTCATGGTTGTATAACATCCAAAGAGGCTTGGGATAGGTTGGTAAGAACTCATGAGGGTGACATTGCTGTCAAAGAGAGTAAGCTTGAACTTCTTATTACTCAATTTGAAACTATGAAAATGGATAATAATGAATCTTTTGATGAATTCTTTATTCGTTTGCAGGATATTATCAACACTAGTGCATCTTTAGGTTTAGTGTACACCGATACTCAAATAGTACGTAAAGTTCTTCGGTCTTTGCCATCTAGATTCCGTTCTAGGAAAGACGCCATTCAAGAAAGCAATGACTTAAAGACCATGTCCATAGAGACCTTAGCAGGAAAATTGAGAACTTATGAACTTGAGGTTCAACTTGAACAACCTCAAAATAAATCCTTTGCTTTTAAAGCTGGAACTTTTGAGGATGTACAAGATGAAAAAATTAATCATGATAAGTCTCTTGACACTAAGCAACATCTAAGTATCATTTATCGTTATCTTAAACATATTTTTAAGACTATGAAATATAATGGTTTGACTAACCATGGTTTTGACGAGTGTAAGCTTCCCAAGAAATTTGGTGCACAAGGGATAGAACAACAAAAAATCAAGTTATCTACCACTTGGGAGGAAGATGAAAGCGATGGTGATGTTGATGATGATGTAGCAGAAGACCATGCTACACATTGTGTTGCCTATGGAGCATCTTTGAATGAGAATGTGGATTGTCAGGTAACCGATATTGTCGATCATGAATTCGATGATTCTATTTTGGTAAGTCCTGGTGAGTTAAAGGAATTACATATGTCATCTGTTAAACAATGTCAATCCTTGCGTAAGACTAATCAAATTTTAAATGATATGGTTGAGTCTCTTGTAAAAGAGAAATTTGTACTTGCAGGTGATATGGATGCCTTATCTGAGGAATTTTCCCAAGAAAAGCTAGATTTCCAATCTAGAATTATTTCTTTGGAAATATCCAATCGTGAGATAGAAGATAAGTATCGTTCCTTGTTGGTTGAGCATGAAGCTGTGAAAAAGGATTTATTTGCTTCTACTAAGCGATTGCAAGGGTTTGAGAAAGCTTCAGTTGATCTAGACACCCTTATTAAAAGTGGAAAGTTTTCTTCAGATAAGACTGGTTTAGGATATGACTATGTTGGAGCTTCCTCCAGTTGTGTCCCTCCTACTACTTCTTTTGTGAGGCCATCATTGCCTCCTTTGTTACCAAATCCTCATATTCCTACTCCGCCTCCACCTATCAAGGCTTTTGAATCTAAGCCAAATGTGATGACCAAGAACAAGACAAGTCCTAAACATAGACATTTTAAGTGTTTTACTTGTGGTCGGTTAGGTCATACTTCAGCTTTCTGTTGGGATAAAAATTCCATGGTTCCATATTCTTCTTCTTATGGTAATAATTATTGGAACTCACATTGTTCTTTTCCTGTACAGGCTCATCATTCCTCTTGGCCTCCTTTTATGCGAAGAAGTGGCCCAAAAAAAACCACAACACTTCAACAATAGAAAGAGGGTTGTGCAAAAGGTCATCAAACCACCCCACATATGGGATAGAAGCATCGATGCTGCCAAATGTAGTCTAGAGAATGAGAGGTTAAGGATTGGAAAGTCTACTATCAGGGATAATATTCAAAAATCCTCCATATCCGGGTCCAACTTGCAGAATATCTCTCAAGTATGGGTACGAAAGGATGACTTGAACGTTTTTTTTTTTTGACTTCTTAAAGTCAGATTGAATATCATCTTCGTATTTTTATTTTTTGTTTGTTTTCTAGCCTTGTGTTATTTTAATTGCATATTGTTCTAACCATATAGGCTATTTGTTTGGTGTTTTTTTTTTTGTTCTTCTGTTTATGCATGCGTTAATTGTTCTTTCATTATTCCATGTATGTGTTGTTGGATGCATCTTTTCTGAGATATTGGTTTAATTCAATTGTCTTAAATAAGTTGCAATATGTTTGGGTGTTTTCTCTTTCTGAATTCTTAAGTATGTTTTGGTATGTATCATGCATTTTTCCTCGCTTGTTTGCACAGTGCACGGCATGCTTGCATGATGGGTGTTTTTGGAAACCACTTACATATTCTTTGAGCTCATAGAACTTCTCTATCTCTAGAGTATTTATGTTATCTTGAGCTATCTCTTCTCTATTTTGGGTAATGTTCATCTTATTGTTCGTGTTATTGAGCATTCTTATCTTCCTCTTACAACTCTTGTTAGTGGTCAATGACTCACTTTATCCCCAGCCATTTGATTGTCTTTATAGCAATATCAGTTGGATGAGAACCCGTTGGGGTTGTGAGGGTCATGCTCTGACGGATGCACTCAAGAGATGTTAGTTCTTGTGTTGCACGTTATCATGGTGTTGCACTTCTTGAGTTTGTGTTTGTCAAAAAGATGTAGGCTACACCCTACCCTCGTGTATTGGAAAAGATGGAGGCAAATATCCCTCCCACGCGGGAATGACATTAGAGTGATGTAGACTAAACTCCACCACATGCGGCAAAATAAAAATCCAAGCGCATATTCATTGTTTTTTTTATGTAAGGCATACAAAGTTTATATTCCTTTGCCTTTTTAATGTCTTGGTTTTCATTTGAAAGATCATATTTATATATTTATATTCGTTTGCCTTCTACTCATAACGTTTGTTTCAAAGGGGGTTGCAGTTTGTTTCTTCTATGCTCACTTACTCATCTAATCGTATGTCTCTTGTTGATGGTTCTATATTCTAGGTCTTCAAAGGGTGTGTTCTAGTGGTGAACTTTCTCTCTTTTTATGCATTGCATTGCATCTACACACACCGAGGTTTAGTTTATGATGCACTTCAATTCTCTTATTTGTTCAATCTTTTGTTTATCCCCATATATTGCCTCTTATTTTTGTACGGATTGGGATTGGCTACTGTTTTTGGAAAGTTCATGATGTGTTCCTCTTCACTTCTATGGTACATCGGTTATTTTCCTTTTATCTTCTTGTTAAGGTTTGTGAAGTTGTTTTAGTTAAGGATGTTTCTAATGTTAATGGTGTTTGTGTTGTGTTGACAAGAGTTTGTTCTATATCTTCTGTTCAATATCTACTTCTTGTTAACATGTTTTATTCTTCTTTTCTTCTCTTATTTGTTATGGTTTGGTTTTTGTTTTCTCTTTTTCTTTTGTTACCTTGCTTCATTTGTGACAAAAAGGGGGAGATTTATGACTCTAATACTAACACCTTCTTCTTCTTTGTTAGTGTATTTTTGGGTCATGTTTCAGGTATGCTACACGTATGGGGGAGTGAACGTGTTAATGTTTAGAGGTTGTACAGTTTTGGGTCGTGTTTCAGGTATACTACATGTATGGGGGAGTGAAAGTGATGATGATCATAAAGTGCATGTACAGTTTTGGGTAAGCTCGAGTATTAAACCTTGGAGCTCATGAAGTATGGGGGAGTTGTTCGAGGAACTTCCGTTGGCTCTTTGATTGTTTCAGAATTTCTTGTTCGTTGGCTCTATGATTGTTTCAGAAATTCTTGTTGCTTCCGTTCGGTCTCTGATGGTTAAAGCGTATTACTCTAGCTGGATATCATGTGTTGGTGACTCGGTATGTATTCTACTATGAGTGTTTTTGTAGGCATGTTTTATAAATGTCATGGTTTGGGTTTGTAAGCACGTTTTATAAGTGCCATTAGAGTCATAGGTTTTTGTCACAAAATCAATGTCAAAGGGGGAGATTGAAACCGGCACGAAGTGGTTTGACATCAATTTTGTGACAAAGTGTCCTTGGTTATTTCGCCTTGAGTTCATTGTTAAGAAAACCTAGTTGTACGCACGTTCTTGGGTCGACTTGCTTAATTGGTACCTGAATTTTAGTTTTGCCTGCGCTATTTACATGTAATTTGTCATCATCAAATCAATCAAAAAACAAATCAACAAAAGTGATTGACTCCCTTCCCTCCAAGATTTACCAATCCATGTTTAACCATGCCTAAACTATGCATTTTATCTTCTGTATCTACAAAATAAAGCAAGTTGAGAACATTCTTGAGTTGTGACTTTTGAGATCCTTTGTTGAGGCATAAGATCCATCCTTAAAAAGTTAGTCTTGTTTCTATATACTTTTTACATACTTGTTATTAAACTTTCCTCTTGTTCATGCTATATTCAAATGTACATACTGACTTTATGAGTATCTATGTAGGAAGTTGATGACCTTGTGCTCAAGAGGTTCCTTCATTATTGTAAATTGGATGTTGAGAAGGCCTTTGAGTCATTTCTAAAGCATCTGAAATGGAGGAAAGCAGTTGTTCCTAATGATTTTATTTCAGAGTAAAAGATATATAATGAACTATCGCAAAAGAACAATTTTATGCAAGGATTTGATAAGAAGGGGCGCCCGATGGCCGTTTTTATGTATGGAAAACATGTCCCAGTCAAAAAGCAAGAGAGATTAGAAGAGTTCAAGCGTAAGTTTACACATGACAAAAAAAATTTCAAGTAAAGAATACTGACTAATCATTTGTCTTCACATAGTTTTCTTAATCCTTGTCCATCTAAGCACATGAGACACACTGAGACCGAACTAATAATAGTTCGGTCACTGAGGACAGTACTACAATTCAACTTGATCAAGTCGCGGTTCCCTATCTTGGATGAGTTTCCATGAAAACTTCCTACAACTGACCATATAATTTTGTGAATGGAGAATACCCTAATCCCCCTTTCGAAAAAAAATTTACCTATCTTGGATGACTATCCATGAAAACTTCCTACAATTTAGGGGAATTAGACATACCCCCGGAAAAAGTTTGTACTCTTTGAGATACCCTCAGATTTGAAAATGATTAGAGACCTAGAGTTGCATTTGAAGCGGGTGAACTAAGCCATTGACTAGAGATGGACCAGTCTTTGTGTCTTTTCGACAAAAATACCCTCCCTTCATTTAAACCTGCATCCTAGTCATCTATTAACTCGAGCAATTCTGCTACTCAGGGACTTGTTTTTGCTGAAGAACACCAAGCCACATCATCATCATGGGAGAACAACTAACCACGTCATCATCATAAGAGTCTGACCCACTCATGAAAACATAATATCCATGATTAGTATACCCAAATTTATACTAGTTAGTCCATTAATATTTACTATTTTAAATAATTAATATGTACAATATTTGTTCTTTTTGTAGGATTTGCTTGATGGGTCGAAAGAGCATAGTTTTGCGTCATTTGGATTGTTAATAAAGCTTACAAACGTTGTTGTCAAAGTGAATGTATGCATGGGAGCCCAAAACATTTTGGGTTTTATTCCATTGGAGCTCCAAATGCCCAAAGTCAATCCATCAATTGCCCATCCAATGGCTTACTTCTAGTTGGCTTATACAATTGACAATGTGAAGGAAAGAGCCGAAATATTGGATTTGCATATGAAGAAAGTGGAATGCATTAAATGAGAGAAGAAGAAAGAAATGAGCTACACATCCATCATATCACCATATAGCCTTTTATCCCCACTATTCATCTTTTTACATTTCCATATTCACATCAAACTATTTCACTATTCTCTATACTATTTCACCAATACCTTACTATTCATTTCACCAATTTTCACCACACCCATACTCATTTTCCTATTCTCCTACACGTCTAGCCCACACAAACTGTATTTCCATTTCATGTACACCAATTTACAAAGTCAAGTGATACTATTAATCATACATGGTAACACTAGCTTTGGTGCATAGCTTTGAAAGTCCTGATTGTTGTAGATGTGGCCATAGGTGGTGCTATATGAGTGGGTATTAAATGAAGAGAAAACCATGCTTTGCTTTCTACGCGATTGCATGAATCTCATTTCATATATAAAGGGATGCATATATTTGTTTAGGGAGGGAATTTTAGAGATACCAAGTAGTGTAAACTAGAACTTTGTAAGCATAAATGAAGTTACATTCTTTTGTATTTTTATCTTCCATTAAGAGTAACTAAAATTCTTTAACTAGGATTGAGGAGGAAACCATCATTATGAATATTTGAATAAAATCAATTCTCCATTAGTTATATTCTTTTTATTTTAGTCTTTAACGATTACTAATATTGCTTCATTTGATATAAGCATAAGCAACTTTGGTTTTATAATTCTCTAAGTTAATTTCTGTAATTAAGTATACTTTCGTTTGATAAATCATACTTAGATTAAATTCTTTGATGGCTTATGCTTACGTTAATACATAATTCTTATCGTTGTTGTTTTTGAAAGCGGAGAAGATTAAACTTGTTTGGTTTATGTAAAAAAAAAAGTTTTGAATGTTGTATTTTCTGTATCATTATTATTCATCTATTTATATCCTAATCAGATATAAATAGTGATGGTGAAATCCAAAATATTCTATTGTTTCTTTTAATTATTCAAATCTTATATTTTACCGTTTAATTTAGTTTTAATTCAAACTCCCATCTTACACAATTTGCTAGGATTAAGATTTAGTTAGTCTTACATTTGATTTTTATATCTCTTGTCCAGGGGCAGATCCAGGGGTGGGCTTGGGTAGGCTGAAGCCCGCCCTAAAATTTTGGAAATGTTTTAGTAAGTAGCTATAAAAACTTAGCAACTAATATATTACCCATAATATAATCATCTAATTAAGAAATTTCTAAGAAAAAACAGCAAAAAATATGTCTATCTAATTTAAACATTCCAATAATAACTCAATATTAGAAAAAGAATGAGTTGATCTATCAGAAAATAGAAAAATAAATATCTTATTCACTAATCACTATACCCACCACATAAATATCTTATTCATCAATTTTTTTTCGTTTACCACAATTATTTTAAGATTTTTTGAGCACATCATACATAAAACTAAAAAGGGAAAACTCACTACACCCTCGTATTGTTAATTTTTTTTCTTTTTTTTTTGTAATAAAATTAAAAAATAAAAAATATGAAAAATTTAATGTGATTTTCTTGTTGAACACTATATAGTGTCTTATGCACCCGATTCAGCTGAAGGATGAGTATAAAAATGAATTTTTTTTGGCAGTGCACTTCAGTATTTGTATCAATATCCATATTATATAAAACCATTTTAATGATATTATAGGAAGAGAAAAAATTTATGCTAGAAATTACCGATTGTAACAAGTTGAACGTTAATTTTTTTTTAGTTTATATAAGCCCGCCCTAACCTAAATTTCTGGATCCGCCACTGCTCTTGTCCTTGTGGATCGACTCGTACTTGCTCTATTTATTTCGGTAAATCGTGTGATGGCAATATTATTAGACGTTATCACGATAACCACCCACATAAGAATTACATGAACTCACAACCTATCATTCGTGGGAATGTTTGAGAGAGATAACAAATTAAACCAATCGAGCTAGCATTTTGTGACGCTTACCATTAAACCAAATTTCGTGGGAACTCACAACCATTTTACTTACCATAAAAATTTATGACACTTCACCAACTCCCACCTACCAACACCACTGCTACTTCCACTAGCTCACTAGCTAGCAATACCACTATTTCACTATCCACCCACACCACTATTTCCACTAGTTTAGTATGCGTAACACCACAACTATTTTGTGCATTGTAATGTACATTAAGAAATTTGTGGTGAAATTCATTTTGAAGAAATTAGTCGAGGTACATTGAGAATGAGATGAAGCAAATCATAGAGATGAATATTTGAAGATGGAGTTTGAAGATTTTAAGATGGAATATGCAGAGGTCGATCTATGAATGGGTTTCTTTGGGCTCAAGCACAGGGTGTTTTTTTTTTTTAAAAAAAACTAGTAATTATATTTACTAACCAGCCTACTAAGTCCAGCCCACACCATTTCCCTTCTCTCCCTTTTATTCTTCTTCTCTACCAAGCCTATTCAGTTAACTTTAAAGTTTCAATTATCAAATATTATGTTTTGATATTTAGTTAATTTTTTAAATTTAATTATCAAATATTGTAAATTGGGTTTTTATTGTTCAAAATTAACACAAGTTCATATTATTGATATCCAAAAATAATCATCATTTCCCATATGTGACCTTTTCTATTCAACATCACACAACTAATAATAACAAGATTTTTGGACATACCCCTATTTGAAAGTCGAAATTTGAGATACCCCCATTTCAATATGTGGTGTTACCTTAGCCGTCCATCATAAAACTAACCTGAGGCTGTAAATCTCTATGCCTTGAAATGGGGGGGTATCTCAATTTTTTTTTCAAATGGGGTATCTCAAATTTCGACTTTCAAATTGGGGGTATGTCCAAAAATCTCTAATAACAAATAAGTTTTGTTTAGCACAAATAATAGAAATAATTATTGATATCCAGTCCCCAATAATTTAACACAATAACTCTTGTTATTTTAAAATTATCTTGATGGTGTTTGGTTAGTATGAATTACCGATGTGTTTATATATGTTAAATGTCGTTGGTAATTTTTTTTAGGGACCGACATCTTTTTTCTTTTTTTTGAATTTTCATCCAAGCCCAGCCCAATTTGAATTCCTGGATCCATCACTGCATATGATTGTGTAATGTGTATGGTGGTGGTGGGATTGGACAGATATTGATGGTGAAATTGTGGAGATGGTAGCAATATAGGTAGCATAGAATTGGCGGAGCATGAAAAAGAAAAAATCATGCACAATATCAAACATTACAATATACTGTGTAGGAAGTGAAACATCAGATTCTCAGAAGATTTTGCATGTTCATTAGCTGATATCGGAGGGCTAACAAGGCATCTGACTTATGTCTAAAATAAGTAAAAGATGGCAACAGGCTAGCAGTTGCTTGGATAGTTTAGGTACAGAGTCGCACTTAACAAATGAACGAGGGAAACAGAGAATTGAGGACAATCTACGTTACTATGTGTCTAAATTTACTCTTTAGTAACAACCTACACTATGTAGCACTTTTTATACATGAATATTATGTAGCAGCCTACAGGCGATCATACCGCTCATGGCAGCGATGGTCCAACAGGCGTCTGCAGGGGTTAATAAGCCCTGCAGTGTTAATTCGCTCAACTTAGGTGGTTGGTTTTGTCTTGTTTGTGGTAGCCTAACAATCCAGTAGTCCTGGTCCTGCCAGCCTGTTGTATAGTAGGCAGATACGGGACAACACTGGGCCCTTGTCTGGGCCAGTACTTCAGTATTCAGTTCTGGTGATCTTGCCATTTTAACTCAAATGTTGTAAACCACAACTTGGTAATTGTTACTTTTAGTTCTTGTTGATAGGTTGATGATGTGGAGATGCAATTGAATACTATCCATAATGTGAATTAATGTCTGTGGGGACTTTTTGTTTGTCTTGGTAAACTATTAGATGGCAAGTGTTCAGCTGGTTTTGTTGTGATTTGCCATGGGTTTTTTTACTATTGTTTGCTCAACTTTTTCGCACATCTGTCTACTTAGAAGAAATGAACAAGTGTGCATTGTGTAGTTGCAAGTTTTTCTTGTGAAAATTCATAAGAAATCATATATCTTCTGTTTTACATGCAATATGCTTGGTTGTTATCTTTATGTGCAGATTTAATACTGCTCTACCAATCTTTCATTATGATAGAGAACAGTGGAGAATGACTTCTGAAATGTTTTAAATGTAGGTTATAAAGTTACTAGATGATGTCGGTATAGAGTTTTCAAAACGGAAATATCACTCTTAATAAACAGTGATATTTCCGAAGTTCTAGTCACTGATCATTTTACAGCAACGTGGTTATTAACAAACCACAAATGAGGTAGAAAGTAGTTGCAGTCATTAGTGTTGTGCCATCCCAAGGAAGCAAGGATTAAATTAGGTGGTCTGCGTCTGTGAGAGTATCATATTCTGCATTTAGTTTGAAGAAATGGATAATATTAGTAAAGAAAATAAAAAAGAGGAAATCATCAACATGGATAGTAGTGAGATTATGAAGCAGAAGTTGTGCCTAATGCGATCCATTGTTGAGAAACATGATCCTACCTCAAAAGTAATACTGTCCGTAGACCCTCTTTTTCATGCTTTTCACTATTTGTTTGTTGTAATTTTGAGATGTCTTTGTAGGAAGTTGATGATGTGGTGCTCAAGAGGTTTCTTCGTCACCGTAAATTGGATGTACAAATGGCTTCTGATGCATTTCTAAAGTACTTAAATTGGAGAAAAGCATTTGTTCCTAATGGTTTTATTTCAGAGTTAGAGATAAGGAATGGACTATCACAAAAGAAGATGTTTATGCAAGGATTTGATAAGAAGGGGCGCCCATTAGCCGTTGTGCTTCATGGAAAGCATGTTCCAGTCAAAAACCAAGAGACACTAGAAGAGCTCAAGCGTAAGTTTACACTTCATCAATAAAATACCGAATAATCATTTGTGATCGATGACATAGTTTCCTTAGTCTTGGTCCATCTAAACACACGACTTTCATATGATAATATTCCTGGCTGTTTACATTTTTTCCCACATTTCATTCATTTTACAGGACTTATGGTTTATACTCTGGATAAAGTTTGTGCAAGGTTTGTCACCAAATAGGACAACGTTAATATTTTAATATCGAGGAAAGAACTTAAGAACAAACTACTGAAGTAAATTACATATTATATGACCATGATGTTTCCAGGATGCCAAATGGTCAGGAACAATGTATCATCATCTCAGACTTTGCAGATTGGGGACTCTCAAAAAACGACTTCAATGGCTGCCTAGCAGCTATATCAATAATACAGGTACATAGAAAGCTCAATTATCCCTTTAGGTTGGGCAGTTTGCCATAGAGGGAGCATGCTACTATATATCTTTAACTTCGTTAATTTTGAGCTTTATGTGCAACATTAGTTACACTGCGATTTCAATTGATATCTGAACTGAGGATATCAATTTTTCTAGTATACGAACCTGAATATGGGGATACTTTCAAGTTCAAGTAATCATCCATGATAAGGATAGTGATTGAAACTCACATCCATCTATAATTAAAGCTGCGTCAAAGATATACACATAAGTACATAACTAATATAGCTCGATAACTGAGCTTGTGGAAGTGAGGTTTGAGTAGTGCTGATATTTTTTATGGGAATGTTTCGCAACTGGTTGCAATTTAAGAATGATTTGTAACATAACCCCAAGAGGTGATGGCAGGATTACTACCCGGAAACACTTGGACAATTATATATAATCAATCAGCCCTATATCTTTAACGCAATGTGGAAGATCTTCAGTCCATTTATTCGCAATAACACAAAGAAAAAGGTATAACTCAATTACTCTTATATTTAAGTGTACACAAATGCAAGCTTATTTGAAGTATAGCAATGGCATTACATCGAAAAATTGAAACTTTATATATTCAACTTGATTTTCATGTTTGTGTTTGTGCTTAGATTGTGTTTGTGGACTACAAAAAGGTGACGTCAAGACTGCTACAAGACATTGACAAGGATCAACTCCCAGAGATCTATGGTGGAAAATTGCCATTAGTACCAATCGAAGAAAGTTAAATTGCGAACAGGGGAAATATATATTCAAGAAGTACATCAATATAGATTATTATGAAGTGAACAATAATGGTTAATATGGATTAAGGTTCTAAATCACTTTTCATTCTCCTATCTAATAGATTTGCTAGTATATGCAAAAAGAATTCAGCTATATTCAATATTTGATGAAGAGACTGTAGTAATTGAATTGTATATGCTAGAAATCTCAACCAGATATTATTTCTGGTAAATTAATGAAGCATAGAACTGATGCAGCTTGAACAGAAGAAACTATGCACAATATATATCATGCATTACAATATGCAGTGTAGGAAGTGCATGATCAGATTCTCAAAAAAGGTTATGCATGTTCATTACCTGGCTGTTGATATGCATGATGCATTTGACTCATTTCTAAATAACTAAAGATGGCAACAAGCAGTTGCTTGTAATGGTTTGGTTACAGGAGTCCAACATCCTACTGACATAGCGAATAAAGTATGGAAACATGGACTGAGGACAGGCTATGTTTCCAAATTCCATGTGTCTAAATTCTCTATAGTAACAACATAGAGTATGTAGCACTTCTGAATGGTATGTACTGGCCCAAAGGCGATGGTATGGTTCGTGGCAGTGGTTGTCCAACAGGCGGCTGCAGGGGTGGTTAGGCAACTGACATTGTTATTTCGCTCAACTTAGGTGGTTTTCCTCTGAAAGCTACGACAATGGTCTGGTTTGTAGTAGTCTGGCTATCTAGTATCTCGATCCTGGAAGCCTGTGGTCTCTAGTGGGCAGATACAGGATAACACAGCCCTGATCTAGGCCAGTACTTCAATATTCAGTTTTGGTTGACAGGTTGAGGAAATGCAATTGAATACTATCATTATATGAATTAATGTATGTGGGGCTTGTTTTCATATGTTGGTAAAATATTAGTTGGCCAGTGTTTACTCTGGTTTTGTCGTGTTTCGCCATGTTTTTATTTTTATTTTTTACCATCTGGTATTTGTTTCTTGTAACTTGTTTCGTGACTTCATGCATGGTCTGTCTATATAGAACAAATGAGCAAATGGGCAATGTGAATTCATAATTTATCCGTCTCCTGTTTGACTATTTAATTTCCTTGTTTGATATCTCTATCTGCAGATTTAATACTACTGTATGAAAAATTCATTTTGATAGAGAACAGTGGAAAATGACTTCTCTGAATTCTATAAAATGTAAGTTATAACTTATAAGACTTCAGAATCCAGAAGATAAGGTCGACATAGAACTTTCAGAACCGCTCCCCTACTCTTAACAAAGAGTGATAAATAATGCACAATATCAAAGTAATCAATTATCAAACATTACAATATGCTGTGTAGGAAGTGCATGATCAGACTCTCAAGAGAGGTTTTGCGTGTTCAATAGCTAGCTTGTGATCGATCGACAAGGCATCTGGCCTATTTCTAAAATAACTAAAGATGGCAACAAGCATTTGCTTGAAATGATTTGGTTACAGAATCGACATACCAAGTGAGCTGTGGAAACAGAGAAGACAAGCTACGTTCAATTCCCATGTGTCTAAATTTACTCTATAGTAACAATCTACACTATGGAGCACTTCTTATGGATATGATGAATAGTTTGCACTGGACCAAAGGTGTTTATTGATTGAAACGATGAATCCCCTAGCTTTATCGACAAATCACTAATGAGGTTGGAAGCAGGTGCAATAAACCAGTATGGGTGCCATTCCAAGGATTAAATATGGTGGTCCCTTATCCGTTGCAACTAACTATTTTTGTCAAGTTGCTATTTAGCGAAAGAGGGAGAGAGACCTTAAGAAAGGTCTAAGTCTGCGAGACTGTATCACATTCTGGATTCACTTTGAAGAAATGGATGATAGTAGTAAGGATTTAAACAATGAGGAGATCAGCATCGATAGTAGTGAGATTATGCAGCAGAAGTTATGTCTTATGAGATCCTTTGTTGAGAAACATGATCCCACCTCAAGAGTAATACTGTCCATAAACCTCCTCTTGTTCATGCTTTTCTCTATTTGTTTTTGTTGTAATTTTGAGATGTCATTTGTAGGAAGTTGATGATGTGGTGCTCAAGAGGTTTCTTCGTCACCGTAAATTGGATGTAGTGATTGCTTCTGATGCATTTTTGAAGTACCTAAAATGGAGAAAAGCAGTTGTTCCCAATGGTTCAATTTCAGAGTCAGAGATACAGAATCAACTGTCACACAAGAAGGTTTTTATGCAAGGATTCGATAAAAAGGGGCGCCCCTTAGCCGTTGTGTTTCATGGAAGACATGTTTCAACCAATGGGAAAGAGAATCCTGATGAGCTCAACCGTACGTTCCCATAAGTTTCACATTACCATCAAATGCATTTCTTCTTTTTTCTCAAGACTAATGTGTCTTCGATTTTACAGGATTTTTGGTGTATTCTCTGGATAAAATCTGTGCAAGGTGTTGTTGAAAATCAATGCCTTCATAGGCGGTGAAGAAGAAGACTCCAGAATATACAAGGGCCTGTTTACTTGGGAAAAACTGTTTTCAGTTTTCCATTTTCATTTTTCTTTTCTATCTCTAGTTTTCTTTTTCTAATGAAAATTTTGGAAAATTAGAAAATGTGTTCCCTTGATTTTAAAAATTAGAAAACTGTTTTCTGTTTTCTATTTTTTTTAACAACCTTTTTTTCTCAAAATAATAACTTTTATTGATAAACACAAAGAATTACACAAGCTTGAACGTAAAAGACGTATAACAAGCTTGAGCGAGATTCCATTAAATAAATTGTACAAATCATTTTTTCAAACCAAAACAACAATATAAACATAATAAAAAGAACATATTTAATAATATACATGTCCTCCACGAAATAGGTTGTAACAAACTACAATCTACAATTCACCGTATTACAAATTCAACATCCTATAGTACATAAATAGGTTGTAACAAACTACACTTCATCGTATTACAAATTCAACATCCTGTAGTACATAAAAAGGTTGTAACAAACTACAATTCATCGTGTTACAAATTCAACATCATGTAGTACATAAAAAAATCAACGACGATTGTAGTCATCAACTTGGAATGCACAACACTTTTGCCTATAAGACTTTTTCTATTCAAGAGCATATTGAGCACCAGCAGAAGTGCCTCCGAGCTTTGTCTGTGAGACTCTGACACCTGTCATCAGCTGAACCCTGTTCGTCATTGTGATTGAACTGAGTTATTTAGGTCATTTTCTAGCAGTTAGTGGCACTACCGTTGCTTATGATCAAAACCGATAATGAGTTACGGCAGCCAACGGAAATTAAGTTTAGCAGTTGAAACCATTGCCAAGACAAAATGAAATATCTCAAAAAGCATTTCTGAATTTACACAGCATGATCACGTTTGCAAATGAGTTAAGCATAACCTTAAATGCTCATCTTTAATCAAATAATACACATAACTAAAAACACAACCAATGCTGCCTATAATTACACTACTTATTGAACAAAAGGTATACTCCGAGAATTGTTAGACTAATCCTCATTTCTGTGGAAAAATTATCTGTTTTTGGATAAGTATTAACTTTACTTACACCAGTAAATCATTGGAATACAACCCTGATCGGCGTATACAGCAAGAACTGTACACCGTCAGGTAAAAATTATCGCTCTCACCTCAATCTCACAAGTTGCATCTAAGATCTTTCTTCTCAGTCCAATAGATCTACATGAACCCACCCAGACTATCTATCTCATGATCCTATAGACTAACAGAACCAACAGTGGTTAATAGGTAGCAGTCACATGTACTACAAAAGACGTGACATATGCTGACTTACAAAGTGGTAATACTCACCCATAACGTTTTCATTTATGAAAGAAATAATACAATATAGAGACAGCTCATTAAAGCAAAGAGAAACCTTCCTCAAAGCATTGTGTTCTAATCTGTTGCATGAAACGCTGAAGAAGTGTTGGGTGGCTTGTAACAATGGCATCTACATGTTCAAATAGCATTTTCTGCATGGAGTCCGATTCGTCGACTGTCCAAGCATAAACTTTTTTGTTCCTCCTACAAACAGTTCGGGTAATTAGATAAAAGGAACATTTTACAAATGGGCAAAAGACACAAATAACACCTATTCAAGCGCATACCCATGCAGACTTTTACAAGGTTCTCATCAATTAAAGGGTGGTAGACACCAACAACCCCAGCCGCTTTGATCCTCAATAAACTGTTTCTAGCGCCAGTTGATGGATCCCTCATAACAATGTAGCCTACCTGCAGTCAGTACAACCAGAAGGCAATTAGTTTAATGCACAATTAAAAAACGTTTTGGCTTGCAAAACTTATTGTTAAGTGCAAATCAAATAACATAAAATCTTATCAAGTCTAATCCCATGAAAGAAAGGTAGAATCCACTGAGCCTGCTGAAGAGCCACCTGACATACATTCTAGCAGCAAAAGACTTCTAAAACTCTGTCTGGACTCTGGTCATCAGGGAGCCAAAATGTCCAGAGCAATCAAAATGCTAGAGTGTATGTTTGTGCATGTCATTTGAGTTGTACAAACACACAAATGATTGCTTGTCATCACACACAGTAAGATGTTATATGTAGGTGAATTTGACTGGGAGTAGACACATGCTAACACGCTTGTCGTGTGTGTATGTATTCACCAGTATACAAGCATATAAAAGTAAAAAGTGCATGAAGAATGTTGTCTTACAGGAATATCTGGCGTAAGCTTAATTACGTCCCTTGCCAGATTGTCGCTTTTGGCCCATACAAGACAATTTTTACACCGTGCTCGCTGTACCTGATAAAATTCATAGAAAAAAAAAAACGCATTGACAGTATTAATGTCACAAACTCACAATCAGCTTGCATACTACTATTACATTGCATTCTCTCACACAAAATGCTTAGAGGCTTCATTCAATTTTGTGCAATCATAACATGTATGATACTTGTAATCTCCCAATAGGCAAAAGCGTAGTTTGGGTTAGAATAGTCCTCCCTGATCATATGTTGACAACGAACCATTATAATTTCATTGTTTACAACGTAAGGCCCGTTTGAGAAAGCCTGACTATCTTCTCCTGGTAAGATTACTGCTTCTTTTATCCTAGATAAGATTTGCATTTCATTAACTGGTTATCAAATCATAATAACTTGAACTTTTAAAGTATTCAGCATTTGTGCTTGTTACACTAAGTATGATGAGAATATTTTCGGGAGTTAGTTTGGAAGAGCTACCCTTGTATCTGATTCCCCAAATTTCCACGAAACTAATCTGATTTTCAATTTCTGCAGGACATATTTGCTGCAGGTACTGATACATCTGCCATTACAATTGAATGGGCTTTAGCAGAACTAATCAACCACCCAGACATATTTGATAAGGCAAGAGAAGAAATTGATTCCGTGGTTGGAAAGAGTAGGTTGGTAGAAGAATCTGACATTCAAAATCTGCCTTATCTCCAAGCAATTGTCAAGGAGACACTAAGGTTACATCCAACAGGTCCCCTTATTGTTAGAGAATCAACTGAAGATTGCAAGATAGGAGAATCTAACATTCCAAAGAAAACTAGGCTCTTTGTTAATGTTTGGGCAATTGGAAGAGACCCAAAGCATTGGGATAACCCGCTTGAATTCCGCCCAAACAGATTTTTAACAGAAGGAAGTGGGAAGAGTCAGTTAGATGTTAGAGGGCAACATTTTTACCTGTTGCCATTTGGGAGTGGAAGAAGAGGATGTCCTGGAACTACATTAGCTTTACAAGTTGTACAAACAACACTTGCAAGCATGATTCAGTGCTTCAAGTTTAAACTTGGGGATGGGAAAGGTACAACTGTTGATATGACTGAGGCCCCCAGGGTTAACACTCCCAAGGGCGCATCCATTGGTATGTGTTCCTTTTGCTCGGTTTAATTTGTTACCGTTGATATGACAGATTTGCACAAGTCCCTTTTCCACATTACACAGTTATCCTGAAATAGTTTTAATGGAATGAAGGAAATTTTCATACAAGAGAAGACAGACGTTATAACATATAAATACCTATCGTTCTTTACTGTGGATTATCCATTATCCATTATTTTTATAACAACATTTCCTGAATCTGATTCAAATCCAATTCTGAATTCTGATTAAACTGAGACCATTAACTCATAAGTCATAATTATTAAACTAATTAAACTTGGAAATCTCATCTTAATTTACTACAATCTTTACTAAAGAAAAAACAATTAATAGCATTATCCAATCACTAAAAAAAAATCCCCATTAATGAAAAATAAAGCTACATTAGATTAAAAGAAGTGGAATTCAAGAAGAAAACGAAATACCCATTACAAGAAAACAGACCTATTAATGTACAAAAAAAAAAATAACAATCAAATTCAAGCAAATTGCAAATTTATGCAGAAATCCAATATATTGCACAATCAAATTCAAGCAAATTGCAACAAATAACACCACACAAATCTCACCTTGATTGAAGATTGTAGAAGAAGGTGATTCCAGATCTCGAACAACTCAATATAAATCTATTACAGATGAAAGCCATCCAGAGCGAGAAGAAGAAGAGATCGATGTTTTTCTTTCGATTTTTTTTTTTTTTTTCTTATGTTTTGCTCAACCCGACGGTTTTCCAAATACAAAACTCTTAGGGAGCGTTTGATTGCAGAGTGGGAAAAAAAGGGAGTGAGAATTACTTCAGTGGGAATTCTAATTAATTTCCCACTATAGTGGGAATGACTTAAAAAAAATTCTCACTTCAGTGTGAAAATATTTTTAAGTTTTTTCACTTGATCAAATAAGGGTGTTTGATCGACAATGAGAATTCTAATTATTTTTTCACATGCTTTGTTTGATTACAATGAGAAATTAAGAAAGAATTGATGAAATAATCCACCAAAATCATAGATCCACCACCTAAACTTCGAAATCAACCTCCACAATCATAGATTTTGAAATCAAAATGTTAAATTTCCAAGTTTAAAACATGAAATTAACACCAACAATATATAATTCATCATTTAAATGATTAAATTTGACTTAAACATCATGAAAATACACCCACCACCTCAAAATTTGAGCTCCACCACTAAAAACCCTAATACCCATATCTCAAAACTTTAAATCCACTCACAAAACAATAAACCCACTAACTCAATGTTTGATTTCACCACCCAAAAGTTGAAACCAACCACCAAAAAATTATAATTTACCACCCAAAACTCCAAATCTACCACCACCAAGGTTGAAAGCAACAATCTAAAACTTCAAATGTATAATCATAATATAATCAATGGCTAGATATCCTTCAATATCAATCCAATGGTTTGTAAGAGGTGAGAAAATGTTTAAGTTATTTTCTCACTCAAGTGAGAAAATAAGCCTCTTTTCCCACCTTTTAAATTACTAAGGGGGAGCTAAGAAAATCTTTTCTCACTGTATAGTGGAAAATTGGTATACGATGGGAAAATACCATTTTCTTTTCCACCCATTTAAATTGGCAATCAAACACGTGAACAGTGTTTATTTTCCACTGGTCCAGTGAGAAAATGCTTAAGTTTTCTCACTATAGTGGGAAAACTTAAGCAATCAAACACACCCTAAATAGGTGTTTTCCAACTTTAAACTTAAATCAGAAAACAGAAAATTTTGGAAAATTAGAAAACTGTTTTTTAAATTAGAGAAAACAACGCAAATAAACACGTTTTCCAATTTTCGTTTTCTTTAGAGATAGTTTTCCAGAAAACTGGAAAAGTTTTCCACAAGTAAACAGGCCCCAAGTAACTCTAGAGATTTCTAATTAAGCAGGCGATTAGAATGTCCTAGAATTGTGGAGGAGATATTTTCTAATGTCGGTTAGAGAAATCTGGAGACTTTGAGATGTAATTTAAGTCGGTTATAACATAGTATAAATAGGTATGTAGATGTATTGGTTAGGACATCAGAGAAGAAGTTGAGTCCTGATCAAATACTAAAGTGTTAGTATAGTTGTTGTCCAAGAAGTGTTTGTCTAAACCCCTAAATGAGTAAAGTGTGTTTGTATAAAACTCTGATCTTTTCTGAAATCAAGCCCATCTATTTCTCTCAAGTTTACACTCCTAAATTCTTACAAGTGGTATCAGAGCCAGGTTCGGGTTAGTCACGCATTGGTGGTGATAACCAAGTGTTGGGTATAGTTTTCCCAAGTCGATCATTGACATTTGAAGGTCTACGATCGAGTGTGCTATTAGGGAGCACAAAGAGGGTCCTTTGTTGGCTAGTTAGTGTTATTGGAGTGTCGTCGTGCTGCCGGTGTTAATAATCGACAAATTGGTTAACATGGCGGAATTGATGGGTACGTTGGCTGGAATTGAGAAGTTAAACAACAACAACTATAGTTATTGGAAGTCTTGCATGGAGTCATATCTCCAAGGGCAAGATTTGTGGGAAATTGTTGTAGGAAGTGATGTCTCTCAACCTGAGGAAACAACCACAAATATGAATGACGTGAAGAAATGGAAGATTCGCGCTGGGAAAGCCTTATTTGTAATTAAGGCTTCCATTCAAAAAGATTTGATAGAGCACATTCGAGATGCAAAGACTCCGAAGCAGGCATGGGATGCTTTTGCAGCATTATTCTCGCGTGCTAATGATGCTCGAGTGCAGCTGTTGGAGAATGAGATTGGCACCGTTAAACAAGGTACTCTATCTATCTCAGAGTATTTTATGAAAGTTAAAAATTTATGCACGGAGATATCCCAGTTAGATAAAGAGTCCACAATAAGTGAAGCTCGGATGAGGAGAATCATTATTCGTGGACTCCGACCCGAGTTCAATGGGTTCATTGCTGTAATTAGTGGATGGCCCACACAACCCACGTTATTGCAATTGGAAAATCTCCTCATAAATCAGGAGTCACTCGCTAAGCAAATTAGTGGACTCTCTGTAAAAGAAGATGAGGAGGCTTTATTTTCCATGAAAGGGAAGAAAAATTCACCTTCCCATTGGAAGCAGAAAAATTATAAAAATAGCGGGCCCAAGTGGGAGTCTTCTAGTAGCTTCCAGAAAGGGGGAGAAGCAACTAAAGATCGCAAAGTCAAAGTCTGCTATAATTGCGGCAAGCCTGGCCATTTCGCTCGGTTTTGCAGGACAAAGGTAGCAGAGGGGAATGTTGCTCAGATAGATTCCCATGACAATAGAAGGATACAGGGAGGAAGTGAAGAAGAAGAATGGGATGTTCAAGCTTCATATGCAGCCGTTGAAAGTGAAGATGGAAACATGGACGTCGCTTTCACTACGACGATTGAAGAGATGGAGCAGGATGAGGTCAATAAATGTTTATTGACAAAGTCAGGCAAAGAAAGGATCAACTACGAAACAGATTGGATAGTTGATTCTGGTTGTTCTCACCATCTAACTGGTAATATAAAGAAGTTTATGAAGCTGGAAAAATATTGTGGCAATGATGCTGTCATCACCGCTGATAATACAATGCACCCGGTGGAACATGTCGGTAATTTGAGGATTTCCACAGTTGAAGGAAATACTCATGTCCTGGAGAATGTATATCATGTTCCAGGAATGAAAAAGAATTTAGTATCTGTTCCGCAGATCACTGATTTGGGGCATTATGTCTTGTTTGGCCCAAACAGTGTTAAAGTGCTGGCAAATGCAGAGGTTCGTGGTGACATTCTAATGGAAGGAAAGAAGGTGAAAAAGTTGTATGTGTTATCCGCTGGTACAGCATATGTTGACAAAACACGTCAACATGAGACAGTTGACCTTTGGCACGCTCGGCTGGCACATGTAAATTATTCACGATTGAAGGCGATGATGAATGAAGAATCAGTACGAGGATTACCAAATTTGGAGATGCGTGAGGGCGTCGTTTGTCCTGGTTGCCAATATGGCAAAGCTCATAGGCAACCATTTGGCGAATCTAAGGTACGATCTTCTAGACCATTACAACTTATTCATTCAGATGTGTTCGGAAGAGTTCGTACTCCTTCTTGTTCGGGAAGACGCTATATGCTCACATTTATCGATGATTTTTCTCGATATGTGTGGGTATATTTTCTGGTAGAAAAGTCGGAAGTATAACAGAAGTTTCTTGAGTTCAAATGCTTGGTGGAAAATGAACACAATCAAAAGATTGCATGTTTAAGGACCGACAATGGAGGGGAGTATACATCAGATGATTTTGAGAATTATCTGATAAAACATGGGGTTCGTCACCAGTTTACATGTTCATACACGCCTCAGCAAAATGGTGTCGCAGAAAGGAAGAACAGACATTTGGGCGAGACTTGCAGGAGCATGATGCATGCAAAGAATGTCCCGCCACGTTATTGGGCAGAATGTATGGCAACAACAGCACATGTCATTAATCGACTGTCGCAAGCAATTCTTGGTTCTTGCTCGCCTTACCAAGTTTTGTACATGGAGAAGCCAACTGTGTCTCACTTCAAAGTATTTGGTTGCGTCTGCTACGTGTTCGTGCCTGAGCAACTAAGGACAAAGTTGGAGAAAAATGCGATCAGATGCATCTTTATTGGCTATGACCAAAAGAACAAAGGTTGGAAATGCATTGATCCAACTACAGATAAAGTTTATGTATCTCGCGACGTTGTGTTCGATGAAGCATCATCATGGTGGTCACCTGACAACAAGATAATACCAGAGATGGAGGCGCCAGATAACCCCGCACCTACAGATTTTGAGTTCGAAGAAGACCATGGATCAGACTCACCTCGGGATGGTTCACAAAGTCCTCCAAGTCCTTGGCGAACAGGTGTTCATGGACCACCAAGTCCACAATTACGAGGAGAGAGAAATACCGACAGGAGAGATGCAAGTACTCCACAAGAAGCACAACTTCCCAGTGACAATAATCAATTTGAGCTAAGGAGATCTTCAAGGATAAAGAAGCCAAATCCAAAGTATATGGATGCTAGCTACGCTGATGTCATCCCACTTTCAGAGAGTTATGCATCTGAAATTCAAGAGGAGCCTGGATCATATCAAGAAGCTCAAGGGATTCTTGAGTGGGAGAATGCGATGAAGGAGGAAATTACGGCCTTGAAGAAAAATGAAACTTGGGAGCTTGTTCCACCACCTGAAGGAATTAAACCCATATCCTGCAAATGGGTATACAAGATAAAACGCAGGAGTGATGGATCTATTGAAAGATTCAAGGCAAGGTTGGTAGCAAGGGGGTTTTCACAAGAGTATGGAATTGACTATGATGAAACCTTCTCTCCAGTTGCGAAGATGACAACGGTCAGAGTGCTCATGTCGTTGGCAGCAAGCAAGTCATGGCAACTTTGGCAGATGGATGTTAAGAATGCCTTTCTATATGGAGACGTGGATCGAGAAATCTATATGGAACAACCTGCAGGATTCATAAGCCAAAGGAATCCTGGTTATGTGTGCAAGTTGAAGAAGGCTCTCTATGGCTTAAAACAAGCACCGAGGGCCTGGTATGGAAAGATTGCAGAGTTCCTAGTGTTTTGCGATTATCAGGTATCTGTTGGTGACTCTAGCCTCTTTGTTAAGAAGGTGAAAGGCAAAGTTGCGATCATTCTACTATATGTAGATGATCTCATTATTACTGGAGATGCCTTGGATGAAGTTGAAGAAACTCGTAAGAATCTCTCCGTAAGATTTGAAATGAAAGATCTTGGAGAATTGAAGCATTTCCTTGGGTTGGAAATTGAAAGAAGCTCGAGGGGATTGTTCCTATGCCAAAAGAGATATACTGAGGATCTATTGAAGAAATTCGGTATGTCGAATTGCAAGCCTATTGCAACACCTATAGAAGTCAATCAGAAGCTAGAGAAAGAAGTTGGAGATGAGCTGGAAGATGCACGTCTATATCGGAAGTTGGTTGGGTGCCTTATCTATCTTACGATCACTCGGCCAGACATCGCTTATGTAGTTGGGGTCGTTAGCCAGTTCATGCATAGTCCGAGGAAGCCACATTTGGAAGTCGTTCGACGTATTCTGAGATATGTTCGAAGTACTAATGACTTTGGTATTCTTTATGAAACCAAAGTTAAACCAGAGTTGGTTGGATTTACAGATGCAGATTGGGCTAGAGATCCATCTACAAGAAGGTCCACCACTGGATATACCTTCAACTTAGGTTCAGGAACAGTTTCTTGGTGCAGTAAGAAACAACCAACGGTTGCTTTGTCATCCACAGAAGCAAAGTATCGAGCAGCAACAATGGCGGCTCAAGAATGTTCCTGGCTCATAGAAGTACTTAGAGATGTTGGTGTGGATACCAACTACTCGGTTGAGCTCTACTGCGATAATCAAAGTGCTATACGACTCGCGTCAAATCCAGTGTTCCATGCTAGAACGAAGCACATTGAAGTACATCATCATTATATCCGTGAGAAGGTGTTGAGTGGAGAGATTGACTTGATCCCAATCAACACTGAAGAACAAGTGGCAGATATCTTCACCAAGAGCTTGTCCATTTTGAAGCAAAACAAATTTAGAGATCAACTTGGAGTATGTAGTCGAATGTCGGCATTGAGAGGGGATGTTGAAAATCAATGCCTTCATAGGCGGTGAAGAAGAAGACTCCAGAATATACAAGTAACTCTAGAGATGTCTAATTAAGAAGGTGATTAGAATGTCGTAGAATTGTGGAGGAGATATTTTCTAATGTCGGTTAGAGAAATCTGGAGACTTTGAGATGTAATTTAAGTCGGTTATAACATAGTATAAATAGGTATGTAGATGTATTGGTTAGGACATCAGAGAAGAAGTTGAGTCCTGATCAAATACTAAAGTGTTAGTATAGTTGTTGTCCAAGAAGTGTTTGTCTAAACCCCTAAGTGAGTAAAGTGTGTTTGTATAAAACTCTGATCTTTTCTGAAATCAAGCCCATCTATTTCTCTCAAGTTTACACTCCTAAATTCTTACAGGTGTGTCTTATAATATACATATAGGAGAATTAACCATTGCAACTCTGTTTCAATCTAGCTAGCATATATCGAAAAACTATTCAAGTGTTATATCTTATTATGTTCTGGCTGCAGGATGTCAAACGGTCAGGAACAATTCTGCTTAATTGGAGACTTCAAAGGATGGGGATTTTCAAATTGTGATCTTAATGGAAACCCAACAACATTAAAAATCTTACAGGTATTTTGTATCGTCACCCATAGAAATTGGAGCTTATTGACATCCAAAAACCATTGTTACAAAAGTGGAGAGGTTGTGGGTTCGAAACACGTCAACAACTGATTGTTGATGTAAGTTTCCACACGTAATTTAAAAAGGGGTAGGGTCCCCTCAACCTCGCTTGCCAATCAAAAAATAAAAAAACCATTGTTACAATGGTTAGAGATTAATGCTCACAATTGTTGCATCTCATTCAAATGGTCGAACAAATTGTGTACAATTATTATTTTCACAATAAAACAAATCCACCCAACTCCAAAAATTCATTTGTCTGAAATTGCTATTCTGTAAATTCCAAAATCCACACACGGTAGTTTTTCGTTATTTTTCTGAAATCAGTCAGGTAACTATGCAATTCAAGGCAACTTAACGATACGTGGAAGAGTAGTGCAGAGTAGTGCTCTAATATTTAACAAGAATATCACCCATGGTAAACATTTTAGAATGTTTTATTGCATAACTCGAGACTAGTGTCTGGTGATGGCAGGAATACTACCCGGAAACACTTGGACAAATATATATAATCAATCAGCCTTATATCTTTAGTACCATATGGAAGATTGTTAGATCTTTAGTACCATATGGAAGATTGTTAGTCTGTTCGTTCGCAGTAACACCAAGAAAAAGGTATGCTTCCCACTCTCTTGTATATACCAACTACAGTTAAACCTCGATAAATGAATGTTCGATAAGTGAATAACCTCGTTTAAGTAATAATTTTTTCCGGTCCCAATTCAAGTTTTTATACTAAATTAGTGTTCGATAAATGAATAACCTCGCTTAGATAATATATCTTTCTGGTCCCAAGGGTATTCATTTATCGAGGTTTACTGTATATAGGTCTATGTAACAAGCTTATCACTAAAGATTTCATCCCAAAATTAAAACTCAAGTCATATATAATAAAGTTTATTTACATGTTTGTATTTCTATATATAGTTTGTCTTTGTGGATAACAAGAAGGTGACATCAAGACTGCTACAAGACATTGACGAGGATCAACTCCCAGAGATATATGGTGGAAAGTTGCCATTAGTACCTATTAGTACCTATTGAAGAATTTTAATTATATTGTCAATAGGAGAAATAATAGAGATTAAATACTACATGAACATTTTTCTATATCTTATATGTAAACATTTGTAGGGATGATTGTTTTTTAATTGTGTTTGTAGTATACAATCTCCAAAACAACTTTAAGAATCGCAAGTCTGGATGGGTGCTGGCAAAAATGAATGGTGAAAATCCAAATTAGTCTACTTCTAGCAATGCCATATTTGAAAACCCAATATATGAGCAATATAACAATAATAAGGCAAATAATGAAACGACAAACAAATAAAGAACACCCAATATTTTTAACGTGGTAAAACCCAATATCGGAAACGTCCACGGTTGTCCTTGCGACAACAAATAAATCGACTAGATGAAAAGAGATGTACAAACCTATCAACTACCTGCAATCACTGCGAGTTGACACTACCGGTTATCTCTAACACCTTGACTTCACCAGAGCACCTTGATGTACGCACAAGACACTCGACTTCTTGATGAACACACAAGAAGACTCAAAGCTGATCTATGTAACAGCTTACACCAGAGTTCCTTGATGAACACACAAGGATACTCGACTTCTTGATGAACACACAAGAAGACTCGAAGCTAAATCACTATTCAATAATGAAGAAGAAGATGAATGGGGAAGAAGAAGATGAGTTCAATCACCAAAACAACCTAAACCAAAACCTAAACAAACTCCAAGACTAGAGATGAATTGGACGACCAAAGAACTAGTTTGTTCATTGGGTAGAGAAACCCTATATATAGTTAGGGTTTGGAAACATAGAAAATGGGCCGGACTTTGCAGATTTTACATTGGACGTACGTACGTCGAAACAACGTACGTACGTCCCCACACGGAAATAGTTCGCTGCCTGCTTGGACGTACGTACGTCCTAACTAGGTACGTACGTCCTGACCAAAACACGTTTGCTGCCTAACATGACGTACGTACGCCCTAACTAGGTACGTACGTCCTAAACCCAAAAACTTACTTTTGACAAAAGGACGCGAGGACACAGACTTGGGACGATGCGCGTACAACTTGGTTTTCCTAACAATGAACTCAAGGCGAGATAACCGAGACAATCAATGTCACAAAATTAATGTCAAATAACCGAGTGTCGGTTTTAATCTCCCCCTTTGACATTGATTTTGTGACAAAAACCTATGACTCTAGTAGCACTTATAAAACGTGCATACAAACCCAAACCATGACATTTATAAAACATGCCTACAAAAACACTCATAGTAGAATACATACTGACGCTTTAACCATCAGAGATCGAACGGAAGCAACAAGAAATTCTGAAACAATCAAAGAGCCAACGGAAGTTCCTCGAACAACTCCCCCATACTTCATGAGCTCCAAGGTTTAATACTCAAGCTTACCCAAAACTGTACATGCACTTTGTGATCATCATCACTTTCACTCCCCCATACATGTTCACTCCCCCATACATGTAGTATACCTGAAACATGACCCAACAATACACTAACAAAGGAAGAAACGAATGTTAGTATTAGAGTCATAAATCTCCCCCTTTTTGTCACAAATGATGCAAAGGGGTGACATAAATCAAAACGAGAATAAAGCAAAATGAACCAAAGAATAAAAGAAGAGAGGAAAGAGAAAACCATACCATAAATCTGGAATCCATGACACACAAAACTAAATGACATGAGAGAGATCTAGGCATATAAATGAAGAAGAAAGAGTATTAACACACACACAAGAAGGGAGTTTAGATAAGAACCAAAACGAGATAAGAAGCAGATAGTGAAAAGACACTGAATACTTATATAGGTAACAGAGGGAAGAAAAGAAAACATAACATGAATCCCTGATAGAAACCAAGAGAAACCTATACATAGAAGAAGGAGTCAGGACCTGAGATAGACTCCAAAGAAACGACTTCATAGTAGGAAAATATCTAGAGAAAAAGAGCAAACAAACAAAAAAGAAGAAATACCAAACCCAATGAGATCGGCAACTAACAACAATGACCAAGAACCAAATAGTCAAACCCATGACAAAACTACAGAAATATGAGTATTTGCAGGATGAAATATGTAAAGTATAAGAAAATCCATTGAGAATCCATGGGGAAATCCAATCTGTACATGTCCTGAAACAACTCATCCAACCACAAAAAAAAAAAAAAATTAGAGAATCTCATAAACAAATAGAAGAAAATATTATCCCAAACCCAATGGAATAGAGACATAAAAGGAATAAACCTGTAAGCCCACCCCTAGTGAAACCCAAAAATTAGTTCAACATATGCCAAACAAGATAAGCAATCATCAAGCTCATAAAAAAATGCTTTATCTGAAGAATGAACAAGGATTATCGATATCACCACGTCACAAAGCAACAATCCAACTTCAGAGCAAATTTCCTGCCAGAACACTAAGACTCCGATGACATGCCATACATTGTCAGAAAGATTAGAGAGTCAATAGAAGAGAATTGCTAACAATAGATGACCAAACTGAGCATATGCATCCCAAAGTAGAACAGTGGTAGCCCAAAACCATTGCAGGAGGATTATTGCAGAAGACTACCAAGAACACATCTAATCAAACCTATTGCAGGAAAAAATAGGATCAACCAGGCACAAGAAGCAACAATAAGAAGATAGGCAAGTCTCATAAGCATTTAATCAAACACCAGCTAGCCAACAAGGTAATCCAAGAATATTATCCCAACATAGAAAAGTATGATGAGAACCTATGAGAAAACATGAATCAGTATAAATCATGACAAACGAATACACCAATAACATGATTTCATCACCAAAATATGCTTATGCATACCTTGTAGCCTTCTTAAAACAAATTGAGAACCATTACCTTGAGAAATCACATCAAACACATGTGATCCAATGACAAAAATAGAAAGCACGAAGTTTAAAACCAAATAATACTAACAATCTGACCTTAGTATGTCAATGAAACACCGACTGAAAATAATTACCAAGGAATGGAACCAAAATAGAGTAAGCCATAAACACTTTCAGCAAGAACATCTGCCTGTAAAGTTACTGAGAAAAAATAAAGTTAACGACACGCACATTGTCCATGAACCTGCATACAGTAGAAAAGAGCAGTCTAAGTGGTGGTAGCAACAACCAATGCTAGAACAACAAGCATACAAGAATCCGAAGGAATGGTGCCTCTACTCCTTTGAGCACGAGGAGGACGTGTGTCCGATGACGAAGCACCCTTGGAGCCGGGTGTTTATTTGGTGGGAGTAGTCCGAGCTCGCTTAGGAGGCATGTCCTGCATACCCAAAACAGGAACCAATTGAAGAATGTTAGAAAACACTCTAAGTAACAACCAAAACAGTTGAGAATTTTCATTTACGCATTTGAGCAAACACTTGGTGTGCAAGATAGTACACATAGTCAAAAACACTATATTGCGCAGTCGATAATAATACTAAACATGTCCAAGGGTTCCATAACCATTAAGAATCACACGAGCACCCAAACTTGTCAAGACACCAAGTATATATTCAATGATGTAAGCTAGACAAAAAAATGATAACCAACCTTCCAACCAAGAACTAACATCTCCTGAGTGCATCCGTCAGAGCATGACCCTCACAGCCCCAACGGGTTCCTAGCCAACTGATAATGCGCCTAAGACATTCAAATGGCTGGGGATTTTGTGAGTCATTGACCACTTAAAAGAGGTATATATAAAAGGAATGATGACCATGAAGAAAACAGAAGTTAGAGATGATGCCATATGATCATTTCCTAATCATACAAGGATCAAGGTATAAAAATACTCTAAAAATCCCACAACATGCAAATGCATCATGCAGTAAACCACCAAATGCGAAGGGAGTATGATGTAGCCCTACAACAATCCTTGACAGGAATCCACAGTTGAAGTTACCAAACTATAACTAGCCAAAAAGAATGGAATCCAAACAATAAATAGACTAGTATGTCCTCAACACCTAAGACGAAGCCTATAGAAGAGAAGTAATAAAAGAACCTAAACCGCCAAAACAAATTACAACTTATTTAAGATAATTGAATTAAACTAGTATCTTAGAAAGGATGCATCCTATAACACATACATGGAATAATGAAAGAACAATTAACGCATGCATAAACAGAGGAACAAAAAACAAAAAAAAAAAAAACACTAAACAAATAGCCTATGTGGTTAGAAAAATATGCAATTAAAATAACACAACACTAGAAACAAACTACATCATCCCAAATATGGGACACCACCAGACTTTTGCAACTCCAGAAAAACCTGCAACTTATCTTTTCTTACCCATACTTGTTTAGCACTAGGCGTGCACACCTTGGGGGTTGAAAAGATATGAGATTTCCCCTTAACAAGCTTTGCAATACACTTGTCCTTACCTAATTCCACCTTAGTCTTAGACTTCCTTGTGTTGGGATACCTGTTTTTCTTAAACCTGTGATGAGAACCATTATAATTCCAAGGTCTAGAAAATGCACAAGAAGGAACATTAGAATCAACATGATTATAACGATGAGACACACGAGAATAGGATGAAACATGTTGATCAAAATCCCAACAAAAGATATCCAAATGACCAACTCTACCACAATAAGAGCAATGAAAAATATTAGACTTACTCAAAGAATTCTTAAAAGAAGATGTGGTAGTAGAAAATGAAACATGTATGTCACCATTGTATTTGTGACATGGTGCCTTAACAAGACCTATACCTCCATTATGAGAACAATATGGCTTATCAGTAAAAACAGCTTTACCATTAGCTTTAGACTTAATTTTTTTGCGAGAAACATGCCGAAAAGTATTAATATTAAGTCTAGTCTCAATTGGTGGGGTAGGCAAAAGGGCAGGCAAGCTAGATTGCTCAAAAATAGTCACACTTGATAAACAACGACTACAATTAGCATTAGGAAGGTCATATCTGGTTTTGTTCTGCAATATGAGTTGAGTAGATACAAAATATTTCTTGGTTACCTCAAACTCAACTAAAAGGGATTTATATTTATTTTCACCTTCATGATTAGCCTTCTCCAGATCTGCAATTCTACACAACAAGTCAAGTTTTTCTTATTCAAATAATTTAGAAATAGAACTTGAATCATCTGTAGCTGAAAAAATTTGTTTTTCAAGAGTCTCAACTTTATCCTGCAAAGTAAGATTAACCTTATCCAATTTTTCAATTTTGGATTCATAAACTTCCCCTTGAAGCATATAATTTTCTGCACAATATCTGAGTCGTTGTTCTAGAGAATCAACCTTAGTCCGCAAAACACCATTATCTTCAAAACAAAAATTATCAGAAATAGTAGACAAATTACAATTAGCTTTATTGAACTTTTCCTGCAAATCAATATTATCTTTTTGTAACCTTTCACATTCTTTTGCAGAAAGCCTGTAAAGAAAAGCACAATCACTATTGCTAATAACATACAAATTATCATCCTTTTCAGAATCCGATTTTGGTTTTGTGGATTTAGACGATTTAGCAATAAAATTATTATGACCAGACTCATGAACCATTATTGCACTCATAGGATCTACGCGTGAGCCATTACGCACCATAACAAGCTCCCTGCTCTGATACCAGGGACGTACGTCCTGACTAAAACATGTTTGCTGCCTAACATGACGTACGTACGTCCTAACTAGGTACGTACATCCTAAACCCCAAAACTTACTTTTGACAAAAGGACGCGAGGACACAGACTCGGGACGATGCGCGCACAACTTGGTTTTCCTAACAATGAACTCAAGGCGAGATAACCGAGACAATCAATGTCACAAAATTAATGTCAAATAACCGAGTGTCGGTTTTAATATTGAGTTGTTGGACTGTTTCATTCAAAGAACACATGGTATCAGATAGGTAGAAATCAATTGGACATGGTATCCATCTTTTACCTTCCGAGTAATCAATGTGACGGGAACAAATATGCTTTGATTCTTTGAACATGCTCTATGAATAAACTTGTTTACATTTAACATAACACAAAAAACGGTAAAATTTGTTTAAAACCTACAGTAATTAATGGAACTAGTTCTATACAGGGATAGATAGATCTAGGGGGTGGTTGCATCCCCGGCCATGCTCAGATTCCTGGCTTCTATGATAGTACATAGATGTTCATTGTTGAGCACCATATCTCTTGTGATTCTCATGCCTTGTCTGTTGCTATTACTATGAAATAAAAGAAGTGTAGCGGAGACAAACATCCACTAAACTTATGATGCGGATATGCATGGACTTAATCATGTAACAACCGGCTACAAAGACTCCACACATTCGTGGACTAGGGAGCTGAAGACCTTCAAGCCTATTGGTTAGTTAGGCCCAATATAGATATGAGGCCCAACATGTGATATATAAGGGTTTTCTCTACAAAACAAAACCTTCAACATATCTCTGCTTCTCTGGTGTCTTTCTACCTCCATTAGAGAGTTTTTTTATCTGTGTGAGAATCTTTCATCGTCCTTGTATTCAACACCATCTCAACAACAACTAGAGAATACTATTGAGTGAAGCTAGTGAGACAATTGTTGAAAGTGAATCTACAAAGAGAGTTTGTATGAGGGAAAGTATATATACCCAGAGGGCAGAGGGCATGCAATTGCAGGTGTTATAGTCTGTGAGAGATATAACCAGAGTTTGTGATTGTGAGTGTATTAAATTAGTTTTACATCATATATTGGATTATTTATCGTCGTGAGGACGGTCGTGGATGTTTCCAGTGATTGGGTTTTACCACGTTAAATCTCGTGTCTCTATTATTTTTTATTGTTTTTGTTTGTTGGTGAATTGGACTTATTTGGGGCTTACAAATCGAAGATTTATATATATACTAAGCCTAATGTATTTTTAGGAATGACTGTTACAAACAACATTAAGTCATCTCTCCTTGAGATTATGAGATTATTAGGTCTGGCCAAAGAGTATCTGAATAACATTGAATCGGTTATAGTCTGCTTGAATACTATATTAAATTCTGGATGTCTAACTCAAAACTAATTGACAATGAATGGTGTAACTATATATATCATATGAGGGACTATATCTCTCAGCACTCGATTTGTTAGATAATTTGTAAATTTGCCCGTAGGTTAATATGTTATATTTGCAAAAAAAAAATTGTGATCTACCAACTGCTTATTTGACAAGGGAAGAAAGAACAATGAAATAGGTATAAAAAGACATCTGGGGTCAAGATATCCGTTTTTATCAGGAAGCTATAAATGAAGGTGTGGGCAGATTACTTGTCTGCTGCCAAACATTAAATTTGGAGTTCTGTTGCACCATACTTTTGTCAATATGCACAAACTACATACAGAGAATTGAAGTAGAGAGAGTGTAACATGCACATTCAGTATTGTGTATAAAATAAATGGATACTAGTAGCAAAGAAAATAATAATGTTGAAGAAGTAAGGAAAGAAGATATCAAAATGGCAAGCAAAACTGAGATTGATCAGCAGAAGTTGTTCCTTATGAGATCCTTTGTTCAGAAACAGGATCCTACCTCAAAAGTAATACTTTCGATAAACTTTCCTTGTTCATGCTTTGATTACTATATAATATTGTTTACAGACTTTACCATAATGTGTGTAGGCAGTTGATGATGTGGTGCTCAAGAGGTTTCTTCGTTACCGTAAATTGGACATTGAGAAGGCATCTGATTCATTTCTCAAGTACCTAAAATGGAGACAATCATTTGTTCCTAATGGTTTCATTTCAGAATCAGAAATACCGAATGAACTTTCGCAAAAGAAGGTTTTTATGCAAGGATTTGATAAGAAAGGGTTCCCCTTAGCAGTTGTGTTTAATGGAAGGCATGTCCCAGTTAAAAGCAAAGATAGCTTAGATGAGCTCAAACGTATGTTCCGTTAAGTTTCAAACTAATTAATAATTATATATGACTCGGTCTTCGCCCTTCTAAACCACATCGGAAATTTCTGGCCAGTGATATATTTTCCTCTCATTTTCATCTAATTCTCTTTGGTTTTACAGGATTTTTGGTGTACTCTCTGGACAAAATCTGTGCAAGGTGTGTCTTATAATGTACAGGAGAATCAGCCATTTGTGCTTACATATATATAACTATTGAAGTGTAATATTACCACTATATGGCGCAGGATGTCGAATGATCAGGAACAATTTAGCTTCATTATGGACCTCAAACAATTGGGATTTTCAAATTGCGATCTCAATGGGATCCCAATGATGTTATCAACTTTACAGGTACGTATGTATATGTATCTCCACCTGTATGATTTGGTCTACATTTTAACAAAAATATATATCATCCATGGTAGCCATTTTAGATTGTTTTGTGGCATAACTCCAACTGATGATGGCAGGATTACTACCCTGAAACGCTAGGATGCATATATCTAATCAATCAGCCTTATATCTTTAAGACCATGTGGAAGATCATTAATCCATTTATTCGCAAGAATACAAAGAAAAAGGTACGAATTCAAATTCTCTTATATATATGTAGGTGTATAAAATGTTGTTTGTGAAAACTTCGACGAACTCTTATATACAATGAACGTTATTTACATGTCTGCGTTTCTTTATAGTTTGTCTTTGTAGACAACAACAAGGTGACTTCAAGACTGCTCCAGGAAATTGATGAGGATCAACTCCCAGATATTTATGGTGGAAAATTGCCATTGGTGCCAATTGAAGATTGTTAAATCATATTGTCAAAAGGAGAAAGGATAGAAGCAATTAAATACTATGTGAACATTCCTTTCCGAATCCTTCTGTAAGCAATAAATGTTACTGGGAATTAGACACCAGGACGAGATTACTAGTCCAACCTAAATTCAGGCCCATGTCTAATCTACTTATAAATCCAGGACGTGATTTTATTGTTTCTTTATTTCTTAGCCATAACTATTTAAACAACTTATATTAAGGCACAAGTCTAATTATGTATTTCTTTTTTTTGCCCTCGAGAGTTTATAATCAATTTATTCTTTCTTTTTGTGAATTTAAAACGGGTGAATTATGTGTATACCTATTCACACAACTCGTCGTGAACCCAATTTTACTCGACCTTACTCGACGTAACACTACTTTTACTCGAGCTCACTTCGTGACCACAAATACAAATCCAATTCGACCTTGAAAGACCTTCATTCGGCATAACCCTATTTTTATCCGAGCTCACCCGACGTGGAGCTACTGTCATTCGACCTACATCGTCTTTATTCAAACACTATACGTTTTGATCCTCTTCAGTTACAATATATTTTCAGATCCAAAATATCAGTCCATTAATTGACCACACCGTTGGGCAATTAATGAGCTATCCGTTGTCCCAATCACCTATATATATGAACTACGTGGGCTTGATTCTGGGACTTGGTCACTCTCAGATACGTAGGCAACTATCTAAATCAGATAGCTCAGCCATTTTCACAACTTCATCTCCTCCTCATCTATTTTCCGATCATCTTCTCCGACCTACCTAAACCCAAATTTACCTACATTTACATTGGCGCCGACTGATTCGTGAACGAATAATAACCTGACATCCGACCATGGCAACAATCACTAATGAGCAGTTTGAGCAACTCCAGAAGCAAATAGCCGATCAGCAAGAGCAGATCAACAGACTGGTGGCTGAAAACATCCACCTTAAAAGCACCACCACCACCACTAATGGCACACCGCTCAACGGAGTTGCTACCAATATGCTTAACAATGAAGAAGTCACAACAACTGTCAACAACCATGCCCTACCCACCTCCAGTAACACCGCCGCCCCAACCATGGCTGACCTTCAAGCTGCTCATGACAGAATCCTCCAACTGTCAGAGAAACTCGACAAAAATCACCAAGACTCACTCAAGGCTAATACAGCACTGAAGGTAGCATCAACAACACTTGAACGGTACAAAATCGAACCTCTTCATGATGATCTACTACAACAGGAACCACCACCAAACTTTATACCTCCAAAGTTCACCACTTACGACGGAAGTGGAGACCCAATGGACCACGTCCTACAGTTCAAGACAAGCATGGCCCTATGGCCAAAGTACAAGGATATTTTCTGCCGATTATTTTCCGCATCACTCCGTGGGAGTGCAATAGATTGGTATCATCGACTGCCTGAAAGATCCATTACCTCGTATGACCAACTGGAGTCAGTTTTTGTCACCCAATATATCCACAAAAAGAGGAAACGAATCGAGGTTACTGCCCTTTTTCGTATCAAGCAGGATGAAACTGAGACAACAAAGAAATTTATGTCAAGATTCAAAAAAGAATGCCTGCGAGCCGAGAATCCAGATGAATACTCATGTCTCTTGGCATTCATATCCGCTGTCAACCCCAATACGGCACTAGGAAAGAATATTATCCTAGACGCCCCTGCAACGTTGGAAGACTTGTATGTACGCGCTGACAAGTACATCAAACTGGAAGAAGCCCTCACAAAATCCAAAGAAAGAGTGGCTGTTGTCCAAACAACAGAGTCCACTTACTCCAAACCAAAGACGAATCGATCAGAATACAAAGGAAAGGCCACATCCAATGCCAAATCCAAATTCCCGAATCCGTTCAAGTGCTCATACAATCAATTCTTTGACCTCATCAAAGATGAGGATTACTTCCAGCCTCAAGTTCACGACCTCGAACCGATTGAAGGAAAACCATACTGTAAGTTACATAAGTGTCGCCACCATCTCACTGAAGATTGCCGTATTCTACGAGATTACTGTCACAAGCTTAAGGAGGAGGGTCACCTCGATGACTTCCTCTCCGAAAATGAACCCGACCTCCGCAGCAAACTAGAGGCCAAACGGCAAAAGACCTCGACAGAGAAAGGTAAAAAGCCTAAGGGAACCATCAATATGATCATGGATGCTTGACCTCCCGAATGGTCAGCTCGTTCTAAGAAGCAGAAGATTCATCACATCCACCATACCTTCCACTTGACTCACAAAGCGATTGTGGCTAAACAATTCACAGGTAACAATGCTCTGGTCTTCTCTGACCTCGACCTCAAAAAAGTATGTCTCCCTCACAACGACACATTGGTCGTCCATATCAACATTGGGGGGTGGATAATAAAAAAAGTGCTTATCGACCCCGGAAGTTCTTGTGACGTAATATTTAACAAGGCATACAGTCAGATGCAAATGCCCGACTCGGTCCTCCAAAAACCGCAAGTAACCCTTTTTGCATTTAACTCGACCGAAACTGAGGCAAAAGGTGAAATTTGCCTTCCTGTGGCAACTGGTGAAAATGAAGACGAAGTAACTGTGTACTGCACCTTTTTCGTCCTTGATGTCCCTGCTCAGTTCAATGCAATTCTCGGACGAAAATGGATTCATAAAATGAAAGCAGTACCATCGACATATCACCAGGTCATCAAATTTCCTGGCCCCAGAGGCATCATGGAATTACGAGGTGACCAGATCGAAGCACATGGATGCCATGCCATACCCGAGGTCATCCCACTCCCTAATAAAGTGGATACCCTCACAGTGGCGAGCTCATCTAAGCCCACTGTCAATATGATCTCTGCAATCTGCAATGCAGTCGAAGAATCTACTCAACCCACTGGGGATGAGATCTCACACGCTCAAAACGGCAAGGAAATTGTTCATCCATCCGACCCACCTGTCATTGAACAAGGTGAAAAGGTCAACATAGGATCGGATGACGATCCAAAATATGTCTATGTCGGGGCTAACTTGGACCCCATTGTAAAACAGCAACTTATTGCTACTCTGAAAATGAATAAAAACGTTTGCGCTTTTGCTTATACCGACATGCCAGGGATCAATCCCACTATTGCTTGTCACAGGTTAAATGTAGATACCAAAAAAAAGCCTGTGAAACAAAAAGCTCGCAAACTAGCAGCTCATCTCGCCAATGCAGTTACTGCAGAGATACAAAAGTTAAAAAATGCAAAATTCATTCGTGAGGTCACATACCCTGACTGGCTCTCTAACATTGTCGCAGTCATAAAACCTAACGGTAAAGTCAGAGTATGTATCGACTTCACGGACCTTAACAAAGCTTGTCTAAAAGATAGCTTTCCTCTCCCTCGAATAGACAAGCTCGTTGACTCAACAGCAGGTCACGAACTCATTTCCTTAATGGATGGCTATTCAGGATACAATCAAATAAAACTAGCAGACGAAGATCAAGAGAAAACTGCGTTCATCACTGAGCAAGGTACCTTTTGTTACACAGTCATGCCATTTGGACTAAGAAATGCAGGAGCCACGTATCAACGACTTGCAACCAGAATGTTCGACGATATGATTGGTAACACAATGGAAGTTTACGTAGATGATATGATTGTCAAAAGCAAGCACAAAGCTACCCATGTCACCGACCTCGAAAAAACATTCCTCCGACTTCATGAGTACAACATGAAACTCAATCCGGAAAAATGTTTGTTCGGCGTCGCATCGGGAAAATTCTTGGGTTACCTCATCACACAAAGGGGTATCGAAGCCAACCCAGAAAAAATCAAAGCCATACTTGAGATGCCGAGCCCAAAAGCCAAGAAACAAGTTCAAAAGCTTAACGGCATGATAGCAGCCTTAAACAGGTTCATAGCCCGGGCATCAGACAAACAACGCCCACTACTTCAACTACTAAAGAAAGGGTCAACTTATAACTGGACACCTGAATGCCAGCAAGGATTCGACGAACTCAAGTTATACTTGGCTACGCCACCAGTCATCATGGTACCACAAGATGGCGACGTGCTGGGGCTCTACCTCGGCACGTCCGAACATGCAATTAGTAGAGTATTGTTCCGAGACGAAAGAGGTATAGAAAGACCAATATACTTCATCAGTAAGACATTGCTTTCTTCCGAAGCTCGGTATTCAAGCCTCGAGAAGGTAGGTTTAGCTTTACTATTCGTCTCAAGAAAGTTGAAGCCGTACTTCCAATCACACAAAATAAGAGTCATCACAGATGCACCTCTTCGGCAAGTACTGGAAAGCAGAAACAAATCTACACGAATGGAAAAATGGGCCCAAGAACTCGGAGACCACGAGCTCATTTTCACTCCGCGAAGTAGCAGAAAAGGGCAAATCGTGGCCGACCTACTGGTCGATTACGCCATCAACGACAACTCATGGATACCCGATAACGAGGTCATCGACCAACCAACACCAAAACTCCAACATGGAAACTCTACGTCGATGGCTTCAAAAACTTCAATGGCTCAGGAGTGGGAGCCACACTAATCTCACTAGACGACGCCATCATAGAAAAGTCAGTCCGATTAAATTTCACCTCAAGCAACAATGATGCAGAATACGAGGCACTCCTCACTGGCATACAAATGGCCATAACTTTACAGGTAAAAGAATTGCGAATCCTAAGTGACTCACAATTGGTAGTTAGCCAAATCCTCGGCGACTACGAAACAAGGGAAAAGACTCTGAAGCTATACTTGGAGCATACCAAAAAATTATTAAGTTACTTCAACAAATGGGAAATTCAACATGTCCCACGAGATGACAACCGCCATGCCGATAGCTTGGCATATCTGGCCTCGCAAATCGACACTGAGTCACCTCGAACAATACAAATTGACATACAGTCAGCTCCGGCATATGAGGCACAGATACATCAGGTAAATGAAGTTTCAGACTTCATAGACATCCCACCAAATGATATAGAAAATTCGTGGATGGGACCAATCATCAATTTAAGGGGAACATACCCAGATGATGATTTCGAACTACGTAAACTCGAACGAAAAGCCAAAAGCTACATCTTACTCGACAAAAGACTCTACCGAAAGTCAACTCGAGGGCCATATCTGCGGTGCCTCCCACCAAAATAAGCGCACACAATTCTCGCTGAGATCCACCATGGAGAATGTGGAAACCATGCAGGGGCTAGATCTTTAGCCCAAAAAGCAAGAAATCAAGGTTACTTTTGGCCATACATGCAGTTAGATTCAGACAAGTTCGTCCAACACTGTGACAAGTGCCAAAGATTTGCACCATTAATCCACCAGCCAGCTCGAGAACTCAAAATAATCTCAAGCCCATGGCCTTTTGCAATTTAGGGGCTCGATATTGTGGGCCCTATCTTGAAAGATAAATCAAAAAAACGATTCTTACTTGTGGCAACCGACTACTTCACCAAATGGGTCGAAGCAATACCCCTACGACGCATTCGCCAACAAGATGTTAAAAACTTCATCTGGAAATTCATTATCACCCGATTCGGACTACCACATACTCTAGTCACCGACAATGGTCAACAATTCTGTGGAACTGAAATCGAGGAATTCTACCTCGATTGGAGAATCAACCACGCGCTCTCAACACCTCGCTACGCTCAAAGTAACGGTCAGGCTGAAGCCACCAACAAGACCATCATGAATAATCTGAAGAAAAAACTTGAAGCACACAAAGAGAAATGGATAGAGGAACTCGATAGGGTACTATGGGCTTACAGAACGACACCGCGCACATCTACAGGAATGTCCCCATTTGCCTTATGTTATGGCACAGAAGCTATCATACCAACTGAGCTAAACTTCCTCACTACTAGATCAGAGCTCGTACAATCCAAGGAAAATAAAGATTTATGGGCCCACGAAGTCGACATGCTCGAAGAAAAACGAGACCAAACCGTAATTACCACTGCTCGTTACCAACAAGTTTTAAAAAGGAGCTATAACCAAAAGGTCCGATCAAGGGAATTTCAAAGTGGAGACCTCGTACTCAGACAAGTTTTTTCCAATACTAAGAAGCCTGGGGACGGAAAGCTAAATCCTAATTGGGAAGGACCATACATTGTCAAAAACAATTTAGAAATGACGCATACACACTCATTGATGCTGAAGGGGAACAGGTGCCTCGACCTGGAACTCCAAATTTCTAAAAATCTATCTACCCTGATGACCTTCAAGGGTTGACATCTTTCATTTCCTCACAGCAAGGTTAAGCCATAAAACCACAAGGGATTCATACTACAAAACAATCTATTTTGAGCTACATTGAACAACAAATTGTAATGGCAGCCAAGCATTTTCAATTCAGTATACATTTCTTCAAAGGTAAAGTCAAAATAGTTGGATTACAAAATTTAACGGACGTAGGGCCAACCGAAGTCGGAATTCCCTACTTACGTTTTCAAACACCAAAAGAAACCTCACCATTCTCAACAAAATTACAAATGATACAATAACTATCAAGTTTGCTCCTCAGGGAGATCTTGGGTCGCTGCACCAGCATTCTCTTCAGCTCGGGGAGAGGGTTCCTTGTCAGCCTCCACATTCGAAGGAGCAGCTTCGGCGTTATTCTCCTCTTCCATGTCGTGACGAAAACGCTCAAGAGCGGAAACTTTGATGGCCTCCCTATCTGCAGAGGCATCAAAGTTTTCTACCAATGACGCAAACTGAGACTCACGACGAAGGCACCTCTCCTCCCAGGGATAAGATATCTGCCGTCACCCCGAGATACTCTCGATAGACTTCTGGGCATCAGCTTCCCAGCTCGCATTCACCCCGGCAAGCTGACATTGAAGAGTTATCACAAACCTTTGGGCGTCATCCAGATTGGCACCGTATTCGGCACACTCTTTCTGCGAAGCATCGAGTTTGCCCTTCAGACTCTGGACTTCAGCTCGCAATGCCTTGTTCTTGACATTGGCCTTTTGCAGAGCCTCAGCTTTCTTCCTTGCATTCTCGAGCTTCGTAATCCACTTGTTATGGATCACATTCATCTGACATACAGCAAGAGAAGCATAAAAAAACCAAGCAAATGATAGGTAAAAGGATAAACCAAATCATAACTTGGTAAGTAAAACTCACCCTATACGCGCAAGACGCAAACTTTTGGGAATCCTCCACAAGAGATCGGGGCTGGATCTTCTTCGCATCCTCAAAGAGAAAACAGTTCTCCATCAACGAAAGGCTCATCTCTTTGTCATCCCAAGCCGAGTCATCGGCCTTCACATAAGCCTCACGGCAAGGGAATACCGGCGAAAACCGATTCGCCTCACCGGCAGAAAAATCTCTAGTCACGTCGATAGCCGAAGGCTTAGTCGACCTAGAGGAAGGAAGTTGTGTTTTTCCTTTCCCCTTATCCTGAGCTGGTTTATCGACCCCCGATGTGGTCACAGGCTCAGGTGCCCTAGCTGGGGCTTTCCTCTTCTTAGACGGAGGAGCACGATCGATTGACCTCGAGCCGAAAAAGTCACTCAGATTCGGCGCATTTGGAACCTTACTCGCCAGAGGAGTAGATCCACCAGTTAGGGGAAATTCAACAGACTTCTTTGGTGGGGCCATGGGCAAAGCAACCACAACCTCGATTGGCAAATCTCCTGGTCGAGCTGAGACCAGCTCCGCAACTGGCAGGGCTACAGCGAGCTCCCCTCTCTTTCGCCTGACTCTCTTCGGCGCTGGAGCACTGGAGGTACCGACTTCCACTTCGGTACCTTTAGTAAATTTAACTCGGTGCTCACGAAAGAAACGTGCCAAATGGGGTAGCGATTTGCTCTTCTCAGCCCAAGACTTTTCAGCAAACTCGATTATATTACTTGGGTGCAGGCGTCCGTCGATTGGCTCTTTATAATCCTTAGTCTGACCTGCGAAAGTAAATCAAACAAGTTAATAATCCGGTCGATTTGGCAAATAAACAAGAAAGTTATAGACACACGTGTACCTATGCTGGGAATAGCATATCGGGCTAAGAAGGCACTGGGTTGTACAAATTGACCACGAATTCTATATACCGGCGAATTTTTCCAACCGTCATTCGAGGTGGGTGGGTTAAACAGCTTAGCTGGACCACAACTTCGTCTTCTATTTAGGGAACAGACATAATCCCTACTACGACCGGTGACACAGGTAAAGTATGCTACGACGTCAGCCTTGCAGATATCGTAATTATGTAACCTGTTCAGTTCCTCAAAGATCAGCATCGAGGTCCAGAAACTAGTGGGCATCATGATAGGGGCTACATCGTAGTGATTCAAGATATCACATACGAACTTACTGAATGGAAGACGCATACCACCCCTAAGCTGGGCAAGACAAATCAAAGTGGACGTCGTGTCCCCACACAAGTCAAATAACCTATAACTGACTCTATGCATTTTGAGGTCAGGAATCCTAATATTAAACTCCTCTCGAATCTCGGGAAACGACCTCCGAGCTTCATCTACAGTAAGCACCCTACTGCTACTAATTTCTACATCATCAACCCCAAGACGATTACCACTAACACTAGCTTCACCTAGCTCGTCAAGCCGAACCTCTTCCTCGTTCTGACTAATGCTTTCAGACTCTCTATCACTCATTTTAACAAATTACTTTCTAAACAAACCCCCGATGACAAACCACAAGGTGATATCCAATTTTCGGTAAGGATAAAGAGCAGACAAAGAAGCAAAAGCTTCAGAAACTCAACAATGGCGGAAATACTCAAGAGCAGCACACAAACAACAGAAATTTCGACAGATAAGCAAAGAAATCGAACAGATACAAAAGAAAAGGAAATAATTCGAATACCAAGTGAAGAAAAGGGAACGAACAAGCATAAACAATGAAGAACAGCAATGGAAAACGTAAGAACAACAAAGAAGAAAAAGAAGATGATAAGCAGAGAAGAATACCTTTCGCAAGAGAGAGGGGAAGTCTTAAATCAGCAGCAAATTAAACCCTTGGTTTTCCAACCTTAGAGTTAGGTTTTATAAAACCCAACCACTCCATCTTCACCGCTCAAATCAATCTAAATCAACGGTCCGATTTGGCGATGACGATCCAACCGCTGGAACCCTTGACTTCCCTCCCATTTCGGTTACTTTCTGAAAAATCAAAATTCAAACTACATTTCCACGTGGCTTACATAGCACATCCCCACATAACTACAATCATTTCTCTTGTCTCGAAAACACACACTTACTTACTGCGGCACGCAATGGAATCTTTGGTTGCATCGTAAATCGAGAGAGAACAACCCATTAGACCTTATTACCTTCTCTATTTTTTATTCGACTTGAGTCCAACACAGCCAAAAACTTACTTTCTCGCCTCAACTCAAATAAAAAAGGGGCTATGTGTATACCTATTCACACAACTCGTCGTGAACCCAATTTTACTCGACCTTACTCGACGTAACACTACTTTTACTCGAGCTCACTTTGTGAATTCTATTCGACCTTACTCGACGTAACACTACTTTTACTCGAGCTCACTTCGTGACCACAAATACAAATCCAATTCGACCTTGAAAGACCTTCATTCGGCATAAGCCTATTTTTATCCGAGCTCACCCGAAGTGGAGCTACTGTCATTCGACCTACATCGTCTTTATTCAAACACTATACGTTTTGATCCTCTTCAGTTACAATATATTTTCAGATCCAAAATATCCGCCCATTAATTGACCACACCGTTGGGCAATTAATGGGCTATCCGTTGTCCCAATCACCTATATATATGAATTACGTGGGCTTGATTCTGGGACTTGGTCACTCTCAGATACGTAGGCAACTATCTAAATCAGATAGCTCAGCCATTTTCACAACTTCATCTCCTCCTCATCTATTTTCCGATCATCTTCTCCGACCTATCTAAACCCAAATTTACCTACATTTACAAATTACTTGAAAGATTACTTGAGTAAGTACTTTAACACGTAAGTGATTACTTGAGTAAACAGTCTCACCTATAAATGATTACTTCAGTAAGCACTATAACACATAAGTGATTACTTGAGTAAGTAGTCCCACCTTTAGGCGATTACTTCAGTAAGCACTATAACACATAAGTGATTACTTGAGTAAGCAGTCTCATGTAACGCCCCTGAAATCCGATCCTAGCTGGTCAGGCCAAAACCGGGCAACAGAGTCATAATGATCTCCATATGTCCTCCATGGACCGTAGGGTCACATTACTGTCACGTGACATCACACCTCTAGACCACAGAAGAACATAATAAATAAAGAACAAATACTAAATTAACAACGGAAGACTAAACAAAATATAAACTATATCAATATAAATATACATCAGAGTCATGTCCGAAGGTTACAACTCATCAAACTCTAACTAGACATATGAGCAACTCAAGACAACCTCCACTAAGGGTCTTATTGAACACTTCATCTTTAAAACACTTGTATCCTGAAAAAGGAAAAGGAAAGACATTAAACGCCAGCAAGTTACAGAACTTGAGGTTCGATCTTAATTCCTAGAAAAGGAATCCGCGCATGCTCCTAAAATTCTAAGCAAATTACTAATGTGTCTAAAAGCCTAAATTAAACAAAATAAATAAATTTACAATTTTACCAAACTTCAACATGTGACAAGCCCAATCTGAAAGTTAGATTCCTTTTCGTCATCAACTATTTTTGTTTTATGCAAGACGAAATCTTGCAATATGTTGTATAGGAACTGCACAATCGATCAACATCTCAAAGGGTATTGCGTGTACGTTCATTAACTGGCTTCCCACAAAGCATCTGGAACAGAGACTTGAGCACAATCAATCACTTTGTACTCTAAAACTGAAAATTGCATGGGAACATTGACGTCATCAAAAATAATTTAGGTGATGATGCAATAGACAAAGTTTCCAAGGAGATGGTGTCTGACAAGCTTGTTGAATTAATCAATGTTGATGATCACAATAAAGAGGACGTCGGTTTCTACATCATAATATACATGTTCAACAACATATTTTTTGCTAATTCGTCAAACAGGGCAGGTTGGACTCACCTCAAGTACCTTGGGAACTTGAACAAAATGAACTCTATCAACTGGGCAGAAGCGGTGCATTACTTCTTAGTAGAGAAGTTAAATGAAAGCCACCGCAGAAAAAACTTGCTGGTAGGGCACAAAAACCATCAAAATGAAAATGCTGTAATGGATGGATGCGTAATAGTTTTATTGGTAAGTAACACTACATGTTATCTTCATAGATTAAATGATTTGTGAACTAGTATTGCTTATAAATAAATATATTCTAGTTTTTGAATCTAGTATTGGTTGTGTTAGCACACAAACATCACTCAGAAGATCGTAGGAACAGAAGAGAAGTTACTAAGGCTTTCAAGGTGGGACATGAAAGAGGCAATGAACGGGGTTCTAAAAAATCCCACTCTCAACTGGGAAGGAATGAAGGTAAACTACTGTTGATTAGTATATTAATCATCCAAATAATCTAATGGTACTTTCTGTTTGGTACAAAATATGTTAATCAACTAGATACTTGAGTAATCTCATGTCGATTAATGTACAAATCAACTAAAGCTCAAGTTGATTATTGTACTAATCAACCAAGCTCAAGTTGAATAACACATTAATCAATAATGGTAAGATGACTTGATGAGAAGATGAACAAAATAGTTAATGGGAAGATGACTTGATGAGGGAGAAAGAAGGTTAAACTATTTAAGGTAGTAAATGGATTGCGATAAATCATAATATTTTTATTTCCTACTGACAATGTAACACATATTTGAACATCTCCAAATTTTATCATATTTTGGCCGTGAGTAATTTGTGTTTATATAACAGCAAGCCATTGGATTTTCTAATCTCAAAATTTAGTGCATGAGGTTTCATGCAGGTCTGCCAGAGATGTTTTGGGCAGAGTCACTTAACCATGCTTGTCACCTGGTTAATCGTTCACCATCCAAGATGCTTGATTTCAGATGTGCAGAAGAGGTATGGTCAGGTAAACCGGTAGACTACTCTACTTTGAAGGTATTTGGATGTAGCGCATATGCTCTTATTCCTAGTGATGAGAGAACTAAACTTAAACCCAAATCTCATGAATGCATTTTCATCGGCTTCGAGAAGGGAGTGAAGGGTTATAAGTTATGGGATCTAGTGAACCGAAAGAAAATCCTTAGTAGAGATGTTGTGGTTGATGAGAAGACTATGCCTATGAATCAAGACATGAAGAATGGTGAGAAAAACACTATTGTTAAGAAAGCAACTACAGAGATATCTCCTCTTACCAAGGTATCCAACGGGAAGACATGAATCATACATTTTGTAGTTTTAGAGTACAAAGTGATTGATTGCTTTTTCACATGGTCATTTTTAGTATTTTTCAAGTATCAAAACTTGTAGCATTTTTTCATATAGGAATACTAGGTACTGCCCTAAAGGTGATGATGCAGTTCATGGCAGTTAATTAAGCCACCACCATTGTTAATTTAAATAATGTAGGTGATGGTCCAGTCTGGCAGCAATGATAATGGTCTGACAAATCCGGCCAGTAGTCCTGCATGGGCAGCCTGTGGTCAGACACTCGAGTATTCAGCTATGGCATGGTGTTCTAATTAACCATTATAACTCTAATGCATGAACCATGAGTTTATCTTAACTACTTATATGGCGCCTCATTCCCGAGGTCGTTCATGAGGCCTAATGTATTTTTTATGTACAGTTCTGATTATATCCCTATCTCTTATAAACAGTTCCGATTATACCCCTATTTCTTATAAACAGTTCTGATTATACCCCTAAATTTCGATTTTATCCCTAAGTTTTGATTTTATTTTCACAGTTCCAATTTTACCTCTAAATTCCGACTTTATTTCCATAGTTTCGATTTTACTCCTAAGTTCCGATTTTATTTCCATATTTCCGATTTTATCCTTAAGTTTATTTCTACAGTTCTGATTTTATCCCTAATGTATTAAGGGTTGTATACTACAATGAAAAGGGTAAAAAAATAATTTCAAAAAAAATGGGACCTACTATAATTTATATAAAATAGCGTGTTTATTTTCCACAGTTTCGATTTTACCCCTAATGTATTAAGGTTTGTATACTACAATGAAAAAGGTAAAAAAACAATTTCAAAAAAAGTGGGATCTATTATAATTTATACTACTAAAACCCGTGGCGCTGCCACAACTATCATTAATAATTAAAAGATAGTACTTTAAAAAATATAATTCTTTTTTTTTTATTTAAAAAATATATTGTTCTGACGTTTTATAGTCTTAGGGACATTGATGCATGGATAAAATTGTTGATCTAAATTATAAATAATCACATGATTGGTCCCTATAGTCAAATACTGTAATGACAAAAACTTTGCATCATAGGTGTTAACATTAAGCTACTTCTATAACACAACAAATGCTCAGTACAACTGCGCAAAACTGAGCAAGTTTCCGACTGTCAGATACTAAGGTGATGTTGGTCAACCATTATTTATTTGAAGTAATTATTCTTAATAATCTAATTAACTAAAATTTTTTAAAGTAAATATCTCGAACAGCTCCAGGTATCCATTTGAAATTTCTTGTATATCATCTTCTTTTTCATCAGGTCCATTTCGCCCATATATGTATCCTCTTCTTCTTCTGGTGGTAGATCTTCTACTGTTGATCTTATTATTTCCATTATTTTCTCCTTTCAGATTGTTTTCAAAAAAGCATTTCGATACATTATTTGTCCATAATAACTTGTAAGTATGCCATAAAGGTTAACTGCATACCATCCGTCCGTTATCAATAGTAATACCTTCAAAAATTAGCTCTATCTTATGGTCTGTGTCCATCCCTAAGCGAGTGCTTAACGTACTTTGACAGAGACAAAAAAACCATCAGTTTGATGTTATGAACAACACAAATATCTATTCCACTCAAGATAATCATGTGATGTAGAAATAAAAGTTAAAATCACATATGGTATGACGAAATGAACAACCAATTTTTTCAAAGAAACCATTTAATAGAAGTTTGTGTGACAATAATTTTATAAAAAATATGATGACATATTCCTATTGAAAATACTACCTTACATAATAATATGTAGGATTTTCTCAAAACAATATAAATAAATTATTTCATTGTTGTTGAGATTCTCTATTTTGACGTTTGACTTATCTTATGTAGTATTTGTATCTTCTCTCCAATGACTGTTTCTTTCTTAGTCTTTGTTTGTTCGTATCTTTTTTTTTTTTTTTCGAAGAATACCTCCATAATCTCATTTGTTTATTTCCAGTCAATGAGATACGTTGATTTTCTTTTTGACATTTTGAACCTATAATTTTTATTTTTATTTTGATAATTTGGATATCACTACTGTCATAACTTATTGTTGAAATTGTTGGTTGTTAGATTATTTTTTATTTACATAAAATGCTTTAATCCCTAGATTCTTTAATAGCCAATTCCTCTAGTCTTTGAATCTCAAATGATATATGAAATTAGACATCCAAGGAAACAGTAAGTAACATGCTATTTTCATGTTCTACCCAAAATTTAGATAAAAAAGAAAAAATCACCTTCAGTACTTGGGGAACATAGTGAGCTCGTAAAGAATGTTTGGGCCAATGTTTCAGCCATATTTAAGATCAGTTGTTTTGCTAGGAACAATAGACAACAATCTTGCAGGAACATGCTGATAGTACGCATGCTGGTACTTTCAACTATTGATAGCACTTCCGCCAAAGCTGAAGTCTATCCACCACGCGAAACAACATAGGCAAAGTTCTGAAGAGATGAAAGTTTCAAGCTTGAGATGTTGCTATTGCTATATCAGAAGATACCAAAATACTATTAAATTTTGTTTACAAAAACTGTCTTGGCCAATTGTACATGAGGGTTAGAATAGAAAGCTTAGAAAAGTCATATACAAATTACCAAACAAACTTTGATCAAAATTTCCTCTAAAAACCCCACTGAGTGGACAAACAAATCCCCTTTTCTACTCAATTTCGTCCGTCAGCTATCTTCATCTTCATTAAAGACCATGCTTCTCAACAGTTGTGTTAGTTTCTAAAGATCGCAACGATTTCGAGGATGAAAACAGATGTGTAACATATTAGTTCTAGGCTAGAATGATGACAATATAAAAGAATTGAAACTAATTTCATTACATGATTGAACGCACCAAATTGCAAATTGTAGTAAAACTGGCAATTAAAATATAGATTGTATAAAAAGGGCTTGAACTCAACCTCGAGGTTAAAAACCATCAAACTCTAACAAAATGAGCTACTTGAGGTAAATATGAATATCATGCCAAAATATCAAAGCTATAGTAAATACAGATGCTGGAGGAAGGGCTTGAACCTTCCACTTTGTGGTTTAAAAGCCACACGCTCTAACCAACTGAGCTACACCAGCTAAGTACGCACAACATGCTAAATGCAAACATTTTATTAAAATACATGACCTTATGTTCCTATTTATAATATCTATTCACGGTAAAAAACATTGTCTACCCAAATGTCTTGTGTTGCTCAAAGAAAAATGTGAATCAAAATAGTACCGCATAAGTAAAGAAAAGATGATTATGGGAAAGAAAATAGTAGGATGATCATATCAGAAATTTAGAATCACAGTGGTCAAAGTGTCTTGTTTTGCTTAATCAAAAAATAAAAAAAAAAAAAAAATAATGTCTTGTGCTCTTAGGAGGAAAAAATTTAAACTCAAGAAAGCAAGTTAATATGCTTTAAGCAGTAAAGCTTCAAAGGCTTCAGCCTCATTCAAGCAGCTCATGTTCATGTCATAGTTCAATTGCTACTAACTATCAAAATTTAATGTTATTCAAGTGCAACAACATCAAAAGCTAAGCTATCAGCTCATGTCATAGTACAAAAAATGGATTTGGATCATACTTAAGCTACTAACACAACCCAGCTAGCTTGAGTATGCTTACATTCTACCTCTACTTCTCCACATGGTGACCCATAAACAATTTTTATCTTTATATTTATCTATTAAAGTAGATAGTGAGATTAATTGATAAGTTACAAAAATGAACATGGAGATCCGCAGTCATATAGAAATACTGTAAAGTTAGCAAATGCTTAACCTTATTGAGACTTTATATCATGAAGATGAAGTATCATTTGAGAACACGAATCTGTAACAAAAGCTTATATTTCGAAATGGTTCCCAATTCAATAGAGTCCTCCTGTGGCCACTGGCAAAGTCTCAAATAATTGTTCGGAACCATAGTTTACCTGTATAGCAAACCAAAATTTCACATAAATCAACAGAAAGTCTTGCAAGTTAGTTTTTGTTTTGGAACAAAAAATAAAATCCTTTGCATTGATATAAATTCTTATCTCGACAAAGACAAAATCATATGGGCTCTTAGTCTAGATGGAAACTTCAGTACCAAATCAGCCTAGGCATTTCTGGGTGGAGTTGTTACACATGACAGACTCATCAGAAGAAGCCTTCTGTACCCATTGTTCCTTTTGTGTCAGGCAGTGTAGATATAAAAGAAGTCAGCTCGGGGAACATTATAAGTGGAATACTTTCAATGGGGGAAGGGCAAAACAATGGGGAAAGTGTCAAGCTAACGTTTTAGGATTTTAACAGTAGTTGAAATAAAACTTTCTTAGTTAGTAAAACAGGGAAACAAAACAAAATTGCTAGTTTCTTGGTAGGGTCTTAAACAAAGACTCAAACAATTTTTTTGTGTTTGTATGATAACATAGATCAAAACTGTATCCTAAAAAGTGAAAATAAATGTATTAACCTCAACATAGTATCCAGAAGGATACTCAACTACAAAAACATTCGAAGGAATGAAGGAGGCAGTATGTATAAATCTGAATCCCATTTACTTTTTAGGCTCCATTTGACATGGTTTAAAATTTAAATTCCAAGCATATGCCATATTAGTTAAAGTACTTAATCAAATTGAATATTTCTTACAAAATTCACTGTGAGGTGTTAATTATTGTCTACACTGGATTTTAGCTTGTTCTTCTGGTTTCAAAACTTGTCTGCTATTATATTTTGGGTCATCAACGTAAGGCTAACATCAGAGCCGAAGTCCACCCTCTTCAGATTATGACCGACTCTAGATACACTTTCAGCAAACTTTCCTTTGTCTATTTGATTAATTTAGCTTGATATTATTTAATTCTAATCTATTAATTTTTAATTTTCATACATCATTGTTTTTTCTTAAAAATACATTAGATTAGTTTCTAGTGATGTACTCATTTAATTAACTTAAAATTCCCTCATCACTTCAGTTTGTCTGTAGAAGAAACCTATACCTGTGTCAGCCTAGATTATTGCTTTAAGAAGGCATCATTGTTATTAGGCAATGTGCATTTCACATGGAGGCCAAAAAATAAGGAGAAAGCAAAATCAGGGAAAGCTATGGCTAGTATACTACCAAGGAAGAGGTGAAGTTGTACATATATAGAACAAACAATCAAATTTAAGCAAACCAGAGTTTCATACAAATCAATATTGAAAATGGAAATAGGAGAAAGGCTGAGATGTGAATTAGCATCATAAAATCAAGGAGGTGGACACCAACATGGCTTGGCTTAGGGAAAAATTCTAAAGCTACATCGACATAGTCGAAGATTTAACGTGAAAAAATAAACTTGACTAAATTGAAAATCAAAATACCTTTAACACTGAATTAGCTTTAACGCTTCTAGTCCCTGCCTTTGTGTAATCCTTTATAGCCTCCTTGATAATTGCTGCAACTCTCGCAGTATCTTTGACTCTGTCATATGCAAGTTATTGTATAAAAACAAAGAAATAGAAATACAACAGGAAAAGAAAGATTAGACAAACACAATGTCATGTCTCTTTTAGGAGAGGAGTAAAACTAAAACTCGGGAAAATCATCGAATTTGACCATTAATAGTGAAAGATGAGAGTTAGATTAAAACGATTAATGAAATTTATTTGAAACTCAATGTAAACAAACTTAAATTATATATATAAATAAATACAAATTGGAATAGTAGTTTTACCTGAATCAGAGATGGGAGATAATGAGATTATTGATTTAATAAAGAGTTGATAAGAGATGATCTTATGTTTGCAAATTTCAATAGAAATGACCTATCAGAGCATAAACAGATGGCAAGAAATATGGAAACAGGTGGTGGGGGAGAGATGGAAGGAGAAGAAGAAAATATGGAACATACAAAAGATGGTGGTGTTAACCACCAAAAAGAGCTACAATTCTGCATCATCACATGGATGTTCAGGGCAATGTGGTTAGAGTATTCTCACTTGCTGAAGTGTGCGGGCTTGTTGCATGGCATGTCTAGCAAGTGCATCAACAGCACCATTGGCTTCTCTATACTGCCCATGGAATTTAAGATGTCGAATACGTCCCATGAGGTCCTTAATATCTTGCCATAAGGTGCACACTGGTGTAGTGGGTGGGTTTTGCACTGAGAATATTCTGATAAAGTATTTGATGTCGAATACGTCACAGAGAGTCTAGTGTATGTTTGTAGAGTTGTCAAAACTATTTGGTGTGTACATGATTAGTGAAGGAGTTAGTCGTAGCTTCAAGGCATTCAGGATGTTTCTCTTAGGAAGGGAGATGCATTTTTAGCATAATTTTGAACCCCTTGAAGATGTGAGGCGTATTGACGTACGTTGCTGCTAAGGTATTCATAACCTGAGGATGTACTCTTTTCTTGCTAGGTATGCTATTGTATCAAATAATACAAACGACAATAATAGACAGAAATCAAAATCAAGAAGGAGAGAGTAACGAAGATAAAAGAAAAAAAAATAGAAGACATGAAAACATAAGAAAACAAAAATAACCAGAGAAATCTCAGCTTTTGTTGTAAACAAAGAACCAAACCATGAAGTTGAGTTAACTTTCGCAAACTCAACTTATAGCAGTGGAAATCTATTATTATGTAAAATAAGTAGGATGCTTTCTCGCGAAAAAAAGTAGGATGCCAATTCCTAAAACTAAAAACATTAGTTTATTATTATCTTAGTGTATGTGTTTTGATTAGAATCATGGCAAAGGAGATGACAAAACAGATCACAGAGCGTTGCAGATTAAGTGATAATTCTGATTAGAGCGCACCTCCAAAGATAAATTGAGATTCTGATTAGAGTAAATTCTGATTTTGACTATGTTGAGAGAGAGAATCGATAAAGCATGTGTGCATACCCTGTCAATGAAAAGAAGGAGACAAAGAGGATACCTGAGAGCCAAATACCTTTAACACCGAATTAGCTTTGATGCTTCTAAACCCTGCCTTTGTGCAATTCTTTGTAGCCTCCTTGATAATTGTCGTAATTCTCGCAGTATCTTTGACTCTGTCATATGCAAGTTATTCTATAAAAACAAAGAAAAAGAAATACAACGGTGAAAGAAAGATTGTTAAAGGTTAAACAAACACAAAATGTCTCGTCTCTTTTGGGAGTGGAGTAAAACTAATGTTCTGTGTCTTTTTTAGGTATAATCTTTTTTTTTTTTTGTCAACTTTGGAAAAGTTTCAATTATGTTTTAAGTTGAGCTCACTTTTAGTATGCCCATTAGCAGAAAGAAATTAAACTGTTGTCAGTACTTTCAGAAAGCATTTGTCAAAGAGAGCAACTAATCTTAAGGAAGAATGGATTAAGGGGACTATAACAATGTAAGTAAAATTGAGCCTCCCTACAATAATATACTTGAGCCAGTGAAATTAAGAGACCAAATAAAATTCATCCTCCCTATACTGATAGAAGCATTAACCGATGGTATGATGACAGCACATCAAGTTCTTTTAACCAACTAAAGAAAATCAAAATCAATCAAATAAGCTCAATGAATACCAACATACTCAATAACCAAAATATCAAAATTGAATGAAAGTACACAAATGGCTCAGATTTTCGTAGAAAATCAACATGATAAAGACATACTATCGACATGAAAAATACATGATAATTTTCACTTCTGTGCAAATATCACATAATTTACTCAAGTATCTTAGGGATATTGAGGTTTCCGAAGATATAAAATGCTAAAGCACTCTTTCATATAATTCTAAATAATGCTAGAGAGCATTAAATCAAGGTATTTCTTTTGATACTAACCTGTGAAAGGAGGATTACAATGTGAAAGAAGATGTGGGATCTGCAATACAGCCTGAACCAAAGATTGAATGAAGAAAAATGATCCTTTCCACAAATTCGACATTAAATTGGGTACAATCAAAATAACTGTTGGAAGTTTGTGGGAAGTATTTAAACTTAAAGATGAAAGAATTCATGAGTGGAACAAAGCATCTAATCAAATTAACATAAGAACTCTAGACTAAATTTGGTAGATTAAATTTGCTTTTATTTGTAAATTTATTCATTGAACAGATTAACCCATACACAAATGCAACTGCTCATACTTTTAATTTCAATAGAACTGACCTGTAAGAGCATAAACAGAGGGGAAGAAATGGAAACAGGTGGAAGGGGCGGGGGGGTGGGGGATGGAAGAAGAAGAAAATGTCGAATAAGTGGGAAGAAGAGAAGGCATGGGGTATTGGTTTGTTCAGGGAAGAAAGAGTTTGATTGCTAAAAAAAATCCATTCGTTTCTATCTATTAATGATTTTATTCTACAGGTAGATCTTTTCAAGGGAATAAACATGGTTCTGGTGAAGCTTTCAACAACAAAGAAGAGCCAGATTATCTGAAAATTAAGATAAAATATTAAAATTTATTGATTTATGTGGTTAATATTTAAGATTTTGTGCCTCATATGCTATCATGCGAGCTGCTATATAGGCAGCTTATGCCGATATAGGCTGCTTATCATTATAATATGATTCCTAGCTTTGCTTTGAACATCTTATATGATTATATTATCTTTATAGGCTGCTATATATAATATCCTATATAACAGCCTATACACCAACCACTGCCTAATAATGCCTACACTACGGTTTGCAATCCACAAATTGTCAAAATGAACTAAAGTGTGTAATGACCACAACAATACAGAACTGTGAATGAAATATATACATTCCTTTAACCTGCTTTGAAAAGATCAGGCATACTCGTATTGAGAAAGCAATATCAGTGTAATACTGAGTCAAGGGTGTTCCTACTGAAAATTCCATTTAAAATAGACCTCATACTGATATCCTAAAATTACTTTCCAAGACAATAATGATATTGTCAACACTGAAGTGAACATTGGTTTTACTATATTATAACAATACTAATTACTATGACAATATATGCAATATAATTCAAAGGCACAGTTAGGACAAAATTGAGATACCAGCCATTAGTTTTGCAATTCTTCAACATTAGACGGTGGTTTCAAATGTTCAATATTGGTCTATTATATATACTGTACGTATATTCTATCAGTTTGAAACTTGGGTGAAACTGAGCCTCAGACGGTGGTTTCAAATGTTCAATATTGCTCAACCTGACCAGGCCTAAATGTTATGTACAGAAACTGGACTGAACAATGAACATGCTTCTTCATCAACTTGGATGTACATCAACTTGGCCTAATATATCTACCAGAGTCACTATGGTACAAAAGTTTGGAAATCAAATATTTGTTGATTAACAATATATAGCTATACCTAAAAATAAAATGTAATGTCATATGTTTTCATAGAACCATTGAAATGTTTTTTTTTATTGCACTGTTTGTCACCCTTGCCAAGGTAGTTAATTAAAAGTCATGTCCCAACATTTTGTCTAGGTCTGAGATAATGAGCCTATCGTGCATTAAGCTGATGTTTTTCTTATAATTTGTCTAGGCACAGTGAAGTTTGGTTTGAAAGCCATTGCAAATAAATATAATAACTACATATATGGTAGTAAATATGGAGATCTTACCAATCCGAACGAAGTTCTCATATTTTTGTATTGTTATCATTCCAGCCCTGTACATATCCGCTGCATTGGTGTTGAATTTCCCGTTCTATCATAACTTGTTCGTCCATTACCACAATTCTTTGCACCATATCTTCCTTTTAGTAGTTCCTAATTTTGTGCTGGTGGAGTTCTGGGTATGATTGTGTTGCTGATAAGCACAATTAGCACAATGAATACATTGATTACCATTATTAAACTAACACTATACTATAGTGTGGCTTACCACCCATGGATACTTGTTGCTGGTGATCTACCATGTCTTGCACCTTCAATTTGCGGAAATTAATCCTAGTATAAAAATCTGCTGAAATTTAAATTTCTGAAAATTGTAGGTTTAAAAATCTGCCAAAATTGAAATTAAAGAGATGAAAAAGAATAGATTTTCAGAATTGGCAATCAACTTAGTTCATACATCAATTACTTTGGGCTAGCAATTTTTCTTTGAAAAAACAACAAAAAGTTCAAATTCATTCTGCAAATTGTTGGTATATCAATTTATTGCACTAAGTCTGCAAATTGTTAATAAAGTTAGAGGACATGCCTTATAAGAGAGAGAAGGACTCTTTAATTGAAGAAGATTGAAGATTGAACCTTAATTTGCAGAAATCTAAACCTTAATTTAAACAAAATAAATAGTTTGTGATTTACCTTATGAAACCCAAAATCGTTTGTGATGAAGACGACGATGATGATAAGAGATGTGAAACTGTGATGAAATTCGAACAGACAGACTCGCCGTTTGTGATGAAGACGATGATGGTGAGAAAGAGATGATGATAAGAAGATGATGAAGATCGATCTTGCTTTAAGGTTTTAAGATGATGTTGATGATGATGAGAAAAGATGATGATAAGAAGATCGTAGTCATATTTTATCAAATCCTAGTCCCACTAAATATTAATCCCAGTTATACTAAATATTAATCCTAGTCATAGTAATTTAATCCTAGTCAGACTAAATTTTAGTCCTAGTCAAATTATGCACCCTTTGTTGATTATTTAATCCTAGTCATACTAAATTTTAGTCCTAGTCAAATTATGCACCCTTTGTTGATTATTTAATCCTAGTCATACTAAATTTTAGTCCTAATCAAATTATGCACCCTTTGTTGATTATAATTTAGATAAGATAATTTCAAAAAAAAAAAAAAAAGTGGGACCTATTATAATTTATAAATATAAAAAACCTACAGAGTTTTGTTAAAAAAAAAAATCCTTGCATGAAATTTTTTTTTTTTTATAAAATAGTTATAAACACAAATAAATATTTAAACAGGTTTTTTTTTTCTTATTTTATTGGGCATAAATAAGTCTATTATTTTTTTTAATTATTTGCTATTTTTTGTTCGCACACATTACGTGTGCACATTCACATAGTACAGTATATATAAGGAGCCTTAGTTGTATGTGCAGGAAAACTATTAAATAGGAAGTGTTACTCTATCAGTAATGAAATTTTTTCTTGTTTTGCAGATTAGTACCATGCTATATGGGTTATTCATTTTGATAATAAACAGTGGAAAATGACTTCTGAAATCTTTTAGATGTAGGATAACACTTCAGGGTCAAGAAGTTATTAAACAAGGTTGACATGTAGCTGTTAAACCGCATGCCATCTTTCATAAAACTAAAATTGCGATATTTCCAAACATTTGATTAGTGATCTTCTTATAGCAATGTGGTCATGGATTGTAACCTAAGATTTACACATGATACGAGACTAAGAGGAAATGAAAAGTAAATCACTAGTTGAAACCGGCACGAAGTGGTTTGACATCAATTTTGTGACAAAGTGTCCATGGTTATCTCGCCTTGAGTTCATTGTTAGGAAAACCAAGTTGTACGCACATCGTCCCGAGTCTGCGTTCTCGCGTCCATGTGTCAGAGTGAAGATTTGGTGTTAGGACGTATGTACCTAGTTAGGACGTACGTACGTCATGGTAGGCAGCAGACTTGTTTTGGTCAGGACGTACGTACCAAGTTAGGGCGTACGTACGTCATGGTAGGTAGCAGACTTGTTTCGTGTGGACACGTACGTACCGAGTTAGAGCGTTCGTACGTCATGGTAGGCAGCAGGCTTATTTTTGTGTGGCGACGTTCGAACGTCATATCGACGTACGAACGTCCAAAGTCGGTTTTCACTATTTCGGCCCATTTTCCTTTGTTTCCAACCCTAAGTATAAATAGCGTTTCTATTCCAAAGGACAAGTTAGTTCTTTGGCCGTCCAATTCATCTCTAGCCTTGGAGTTTGTTTAGGTTTTGGTTTAGGTTGTTTTGGTGATTGAACTCATCTTCTTCTTCCCCATTCATCTTCTTCTTCCTTCTTCCCTATTCATCTTCTTCTTCATTGTTTATATTGATTTAGCTTCGAGTCTTCTTGTGTGTTCATCAAGAAGTCGAGTATCCTTGTGTGTTCATCAAGGAACTCTGGCGTAAGCTTGTTTCATAGTTCGGCTTCGAGTCTTCTTGTGTGTTCATCAAGAAGTCGAGTGTCTTGTGCGTACATCAAGGTGCTCTGGTGAAGTCAAGGTGTTAGAGATAACCAGGAGTGTCAACTCGCAGTGATTGCAGGTAGTTGATAGGTTTGTACATCTCTTTTCATCTAGTGGATTATTTGTTGTCGAGAGGACAACCGTGGACGTTTCCCTTATTGGGTTTTACCACGTTAAAAATTTCTGTGTGTTATTTACTTTCTGCATATTGTTTGATTTGTTTGAATATTCAACTGTTACATTAGCACTATTTGTAGTTTCTCAATTGGTATCAGGAGCTGGGGGCTGGTTAAGGAGCATCAAGGCTCACGCTAACGATCCTATGAGTGCAATGATGGTTCGTGAGTCTGGTCATAATAATTTTATTGCTAAATCGTCTAAATCTACAAAACCAAAATCTGATTTTGAAAAGGATGATAATTTGTATGTTGTTAGCAATAGTGATTGGGCTCTTCTTTACAGACTTTCTGCAAAAGAATGTGAAAGATTACAAAAAGCTAATATTGATTTGCAGGAAAAATTTAATAAAGCTAATTGTAATGTGTCTACTATTTCTGATAATGTTTGTTTTGAAGATAATGGTGTTTTGCAGACTAAGGTTGATTCTCTAGAACAACGACTCAGACATTGTGCAGAGGACTATATGCTTCAAGGGGAAGTTTATGAATCCAAAATTGAAAATTTGGAAAAGGCTAATCTTTCTTTGCAAGATAAAATTGAGATTCTTGAAAAACAGATTTCCTGTGCTGCAGATGATACAATTTCTATTTCTCAATTATTTGACAAAGAAAAACTTGACTTGTTATGTAGAATTGCAGCTTTAGAGAAGGCCAATCAGGAGGTTGATGAGAAATACAAATCTCTATTGGTGGAGTATCAGGTAACAAAGAACGATTTAACGTCTACTCAACTCCAATTGCAGGTTTTGGACAAAACTAGATTTGATTCCCCTATTGATAGTTCTACTAGTTCATCTAGTGTGATTACTCCTGTAAAATCTACTAGTTTGCCTGCCCTTTTGCCTACCCCACCTATTGAGACTAGACTTAATGCTACTAATTTTCAGCATGTTTCTCGTAAGAATTTTAAGTCTAAGGTTAATGGTAAGGCTGTTTTTACTGATAAGCCATATTGTTCTCATAATGGAGGTATAGGTTTTGTTAAGGCACCATGTCACAAATACAATGGTGACATACATGTTCCATCTTCTACCACCACATCTTCTTATAAGAATTCTTTGAGTAAGTCTAATGTTTTTCATTGTTCTTATTGTGGTAGAGATGGTCATTTGGATATCTTTTGTTGGGATTTTAATCAACATGTTAAATGTTATTCTCATGTTCCTTATAATTATAATCTTGTTGATTCTTATGGTCCTTCTTGTGCATTTTCTAGACCTTGGAATTATAATGGTTCTCATCACAGGATTAAGAAAAACAGGTATTCCAACAAAAAGAAGTCTAAGAGTAAGGTGGAATTGGTTAAGGACAAATGTATTGCAAAGCGTGTTAAGGGAAAATCTCATATCATTTCACCTCCCAAGGTGTGCACGTCTAGTGTTAAACATGTATGGGTAAGAAAGGATAAGTTGAAGGTTTTTCTGGACTTGCAAAGGTCTGGTGGTGTCCCATATTTGGGATGATGTGGTTTGTTTCTAGCCTTGTGTTATTTGAATTGCATATTTCTCTAACCACATAGGCTATTTGTTTGGTGTTTCTACTTTTTATGCTTTGTTTGTTTAGCTTGCAGATCATGTTGCATGTCTGAATACATTGTTAATAAAAAAAAAAGGGTTGTTGGTTATTCCTTCTATTTTTTTGTTTTATTTATTTATTCCATGTATGTGTTGTTGGATGCATCTTTTCTGAGATATTGGTTTAATTCAATTGTCTTAAATAAGTTGCAATATGTTTGGGTGTTTTCTCTTTCTGAACTCTTAAGTATGTTTTGGTATGTATCATGCATTTTTCCTCGCTTGTTTGCACAGTGCACGGCATGCTTGCATGATGGGAGTTTTTGGAAACCACTTACATATTCTTTGAGCTCATAGAACTTCTCTATCTCTCGAGTATTTATGTGATCTTGAGCTATCTCTCCTTTGTTTAGGTTAATGTTCATCTTGTTGTTCGTGTTATTGAGCATTCTTATCTTCCTATTACAACTCTTGTTAGTGGTCAATGACTCACTTTATCCCCAGCCATTTGATTGTCTTTGAAGCAATATCAGTTGGCTAAGAACCCGTTGGGGTTGTGAGGGTCATGCTCTGACGGATGCACTCAAGAGATGTTAGTTCTTGTGTTGCACGTTATCATGGTATTGCACTTCTTGAGTTTGTGTGTGTCAAAAAGATGTAGGCTACACCCTACCCTCGTGTATTTGAAAAGATGGAGGCAAAAATCCCTCCCACGCGGGAATGACATTAGAGTGATGTAGACTAAACTCCACCCCATGCGGCAAAATAAAAATCCAAGTGCATATTCATTATTTTTTATGTAAGGCATACAAAGTTTATATTCGTTTGCCTTTTTAATGTCTTTAGGGTTTAGGGTTTAGGGTTTAGGGTTTAGGGTTTTCATTTGAATGTCTTTAGGGTTTTCATTTGAAAGATCATATTTATATATTTATATTCGTTTGCCTTCTACTCATATCGTTTGTTTCAAAGGGGGTTGAAGTTTGTTTCTTCTATGCTCACTTACTAATCTAATCGTATGTCTCTTGTTGATGGTTCTATATTCTAGGTCTTCAAAGGGTGTGTTCTAGTGGTGAACTTTCTCTCTCTTTATGCATTGCATTGCATCTACACACACCGAGGTTTAGTTTATGATGCACTTCAATTCTCTTATTTGTTCAATCTTTTGTTTACCCCCATATGTTGCCTCTTATTTTTGTACGGATTGGGATTGGCTACTGTTTTTGGAAGTTCATGATGTATTCCTCTTCACTTCTATGGTACATCGGTTCTTTTCCTTTTATCTTCTTATTATGGTTTGTGTTGTTAGTTATTCGGTCTGTTTTTCTGTTATTAAGGTTAGTCCTCTATTGTTATTTTTTTTAAAATTTAAATTACATTTAACAAAAAAAAAAAAAAAAAAAAAAAAAAGTGAAGTAAGTACGTACGTCGTTAGGACGTTCGTACGTTAAGGGAGGCAGAACTTTTTTTTTTTTTTTTTTCTCCTCGAATGTACGAACGTAGTTAGGGGGTTCGTACGTTGGACCAGGCAGATGTTTCTCTTTTGGGCTCGCCGTACGAACGTCAATATAACGTACGTACGTCTCTGGTACAGTTTTGGCCCATCAGTTAGGTTTAAGCCCAAAGTGTTTAATAGTTTTTGTCAATTTTTTCCTCTTCGTCTTTCGTTTAAATGTTGTGAATGGTTGAATGTGGAGAAATGGAATGTGATGTTTAAAGTTTGAATCTTTTGTGTTTTTGGTATAGTTTTTGTTTACCATGCTGTTCATCTTCTTCTCTTAATCATATGCCTTGCGTAGTGTGAATGTACTTATTGTTTGCTGTTTTAATCTTGCCTTTGGTTTATGCACACCAAATGTTCGATAAAATGTCTACATGGGTATTGTAACGCCCCGGGATTTCGTCCTCGCTCATCCCGGTGCGTCGAGCACCATACCACTCGCTAATGTCAATATTGTCCCCCTTTAGTCACTGCGGATATCCAGCAGTAAAGGGTTTTGGATCAGGGCCCACCCATGTGGTTCATCCCAAAAGGCCTTGACATTAGTTAAAGTATGGTTAAGCTCTATATACTACCAACACAACCACTTCCTTGGTAATGTGGGACTAACACCAACTCATGGGTGTTACAATCTCACCACCTTAGAAATAGAGCCGTCCTCGGCTCTGCAGTACACTCAGTACAGTCCCAAAATCTCCGACGTTCCCTGCCAAGTGAGACAAAGTACCTGGCGCTCCCTGGGCCTTTCCAGCGTACTTCCTACATGCAACAGGCGACCCGTCGTCAGCTCTGATACCAACTGTAACGCCCCGGGATTTCGTCCTCGCTCATCCCGGTGCGTCGAGCACCATACCGCTCGCTAATGTCAATATTGTCCCCCTTTAGTCACTGCGGATATCCAGCAGTCAAGGCCTTTTGGGGTAAGCCACATGGGTGGGCCCTGATCCAAAACCCTCTACTGCTAGATATCCGCAGTGACTAAAGGGGGACAATATTGACATTAGCGAGCGGTATGGTGCTCGACGCACCGGGATGAGCGAGGACGAAATCCCGGGGCGTTACAGGTATTCTCACATTTCTTATGCTCGTTTCACCATTTCTCTTACATTTGCTAGTATTGGTTACTGTTGTGCTTATGCAGGACATGCCTCCTAAGCGCGCTCGCACTACTCCAACTAAGGAAACACCCGGTTCCAAGGGTGCTTCGTCATTGGGCACACGTCCTCCTCGTGCTCAAAGGAGTTCATGGACAATTCGGTGTTTCATTGACATACTAAGGTTTGATTAGATGTGTTCTTGGTAGTCTTCTGCAATAATCCTCATGCAATGGTTTTGGGCTACCACTGTTCTACTTTGGGATGCATATGCTCAGTTTGGTCATCTATTGTTAGCAATTCTCTTCTATTGACTCTCTAATCTTTCTGACAATGTATGGCATGTCATCGGAGTCTTAGTGTTCTGGCAGGAAATTGCTCTGAAGTTGGATTGTTGTTTTGTGACTTGGTGACATCGATAATCATTGCTCATTCTTCAGTTAAAGCATTTTTTTTATGAGCTTGATGATTGCTTATCTTGTTTGGCATATGTTGAACTAATTTTTGGGTTTCACTAGGGTGGGCTTACAGGTTTATTCCTTTTATGTCTCTATTCCATTGTGTTTGGGATAATAGTTTCTTCTCCTTGTTTATAAGATTCTCTATTTTTTTGTGGTTGGATGAGTTTTTTTTTTTTCAGGAACATGTACAGATTGGATTTCCCCATGGATTCTCAATGGACTTTCTTATACCTCCCGTATCTCTTCCTGCGAATACTCATATTCCTGTAGTTTTGTCATGGGATATTGTTGGATGTGTCTAATGTGCATGGGTTCCTTATTCTCTTTCATATCTCCTACTAACTATTGTTTATCTCTTCTTCTTTCTCTTTTCGCATATTCTTTTCTTGCACATTTCTCCCAGGTTTGACTATTTGGTTCTTGGTCTTTATTGTACCTTCCCAATTTCATCAGGTATGGTATTTCTTCCTTTTTGTTTGTTTGCTCTTTTTCTCTAGATATCTTGCTACTATGAACTCGTTTCTCTGGAATCTATCTCAGGTGGTTATGGTCGGTTGTTTAAAGTGATATTCTAGTGAATCATTTGTTCTGATTGTTGGTGTCCTGACTCTTTCTTCTATGTATAGGTTTCTCTTGGTTTCTATCAGGGATTCATGTTATGTTTTCTTTTCTTCCCTCTGTTACCTATATAAGTATTCAGTGTCTTTTCACTATCTCCTTCTTATCTAATCTTCCTTCTTGTGTCTGTGTTGGTACTCTTTCTTCTTCATTTATATGCCTAGATCTCTCTCATGTCTTTTAGTTTTGTGTGTCATGGATTCCAGATCTATGGTATGGTTTTCTTTTTACTCTCTTCTACCCTTGTATGCTTGGTTCTTTGTGTGTTTCAAATATCCTTATTTGGTTTGTTTGTTCTAGGTGCATCTTTCTCATATGCATTGCATTTAGGTGAAGATTTTGTTTAGGCGGAGAATTCTTTGTATTGACATCGTGTTAACAAGTGTTTATTTTATGACTTCCGTTGCATATCCTTTTTGTTGTTAACATGATTGTTGTTATGGTTTGGTATTTTTTTTTCTTTTCTCTTTCTTTAGTTGTTATGGTTTGGTATTTTTTTTCTTTTCTCTTTCTTTTGTTGTTATGGTTTGGTATTTTTTTTCTTTTTTCTTTTCTCTTTCTTTTGTTACCTTGCTTCATTTGTGACAAAAAGGGGGAGATTTATGACTCTAATACTAACACCTTCTTCTTCCTTGTTAGTGTATTTTTGGGTCATGTTTCAGGTATGCTACACGTATGGGGGAGTGAACGTGTTGATGATTTTAGACGTTATATAGTTATAGGGGAGCTCGAGTGTCAAAAATATTTTGGAGCTCATGAAGTATGGGGGAGTTGCTCGAAGGAACTTCTGTTGATTTCTTGATTGTTTCGGAAATTCTTAAGTGCTTCCGTTCGGTCTCTGATGGTTAAAACATCTTGCTAAAGCTGGATAACAAGAATTAGTGACTTGTTATGTGTTTCTATCTTGAGTGATTTTGTAGGCATGTTTTATAAATGCCATGGTTTGGGTTTGTAAGCACGTTTTATAAGTGCTATTAGAGTCATAGGTTTTTGTCACAAAATCAATGTCAAAGGGGGAGATTGAAACCGGCACGAAGTGGTTTGACATCAATTTTGTGACAAAGTGTTCATGGTTATCTCGCCTTGAGTTCATTGTTAGGAAAACCAAGTTGTACGCACATCGTCCCGAGTCTGTGTTCTCGCGTCCATGTGTCAGAGTGAAGATTTGGTGTTAGGACGTACGTACCTAGTTAGGACGTACGTACCTAGTTAGGACGTACGTACGTCATGGTAGGCAGCAGACTTGTTTTGGTCAGGACGTACGTACCAAGTTAGGGCGTACGTACGTCATGGTAGGCAGCAGACTTGTTTCGTGTGGTGACGTACGTACCGAGTTAGAGCGTTCGTACGTCATGGTAGGCCGCAGGCTTATTTTTGTGTGGCGACGTTCGAACGTCATATCGACGTACGAACGTCCGAAGTCGGTTTTCACTATTTCGGCCCATTTTCCTTTGTTTCCAACCCTAAGTATAAATAGGGTTTCTATTCCAAAGGACAAGTTAGTTCTTTGGCCGTCCAATTCATCTCTAGCCTTGGAGTTTGTTTAGGTTTTGGTTTAGGTTGTTTTGGTGATTGAACTCATCTTCTTCTTCCCCATTCATCTTCTTCTTCCTTCTTCCCTATTCATCTTCTTCTTCATTGTTTATATTGATTTAGCTTCGAGTCTTCTTGTGTGTTCATCAAGAAGTCGAGTATCCTTGTGTGTTCATCAAGGAACTCTGGTGTAAGCTTGTTTCATAGTTCGGCTTCGAGTCTTCTTGTGTGTTCATCAAGAAGTCGAGTGTCTTGTGCGTACATCAAGGTGCTCTGGTGAAGTCAAGGTGTTAGAGATAACCAGGAGTGTCAACTCGCAGTGATTGCAGGTAGTTGATAGGTTTGTACATCTCTTTTCATCTAGTGGATTATTTGTTGTCGAGAGGACAACCGTGGACGTTTCCCTTATTGGGTTTTACCACGTTAAAAATTTCTGTGTGTTATTAACTTTCTGCATATTGTTTGATTTGTTTGAATATTCAACTGTTACATTAGCACTATTTGTAGTTTCTCACTAGTGTGGTGCCAAACATTTAATTAAATAGGTGGTCCATTGCACCTAACTTTTTGTCCTTGCCATTTGATATTTAGTAAAAGAGGGAGAGAGTGAGCTTATAAAGAAAGGTCTGTGTCTGCAGACTGCGAGAGTGTCACACAGTTTAGATTCATTTTGAAACAATGGATAGAAGCAGTAGTAGGAAAGATGTAAATAAACAAGTGATCAACATGAAAAGCAGTAGTGATCAGATTATGCAGCAGAAGTTGTGCCTTATGAGATCCTTTGTCGAGAAACAAGATCCTACGTCGAAAGTATTACTATCCATAAACTTCCTCTTGTTACTTTGTTAGTTCATGCTTTAATATATATTGTTACTGACTTTATAAACTATAATTATCTGTGTAGGAAGTTGATGATGTGGTGCTCAAGAGGTTTCTTCGCCATCGTAAGTTGGATGTGGAGAAGGCTTCTGATTGTTTTCTCAAGTACCTAAACTGGAGAAAAGCATTTGCTCCTGATGGTTCAATTTCAGAGTCAGAAATACAGAATCAACTATCACATAAGAAGGATTTTATACAAGGATTCGATAAGAAAGGGCGTCCCCTACTAGTTAGGCTTGAAGGAAGAAATGTCCCAACCAATGGAAAAGAGAGCCTTGATGAGCTCAAGCGTATGTTCCAATATAAGTTTAAAACACTGTACCATCAATGCATTTAAGTTTTTTCCTCCTTAAAAACTAGATTTCTAGTGAAGGGGAATAGTCATTTCCACTTGATGACCTGATTTCCTCTGTATTGACCTGATTATTGTGTCACTGTGTTCTTGAGTCATTACATACAGTATATAGTCTTTGAATATGTGGTATGCACTAGACTAGAATGCAGATCTTGAATACAAATGCTTTAGCTTCATACTATAACTCCACTTGATTAGGTAGCAATACCGTAACTTATTGGCTGACCTTTCTTGATCATTTGTGTGTTTATGGTTTTGCAGGATTTGTGGTTTACTTAATGGCTAAAATCTGTGCAAGGTATGTCTTATATAAAATATAAGTGAATCATCCATTGGAAATCCTTTTCAATGCGTCATAAAGCATATAATAAACTAATGAACAAACTATTCGAATGTGATATATATTACCACGTTCTGGCAGGATGTCAAACGGTCAGGAACAATTTAGCTGTATTGTAGACCTCAAAGGATGGGGATATTCAAATTTTGATATCAATGCCACCGAATCAATGTTATCAATCTTACAGGTTTATGTCTCTTCGATGAATTAGCTATTTTGGTCCTCTAACTTTGCTCAAATTTTCAGTTGAGTCCTCTAAGTTTAAACTGCTCAATTTGGTCCCAAATCTTTCAAAACGTTTGCAAAATGGTCTGCCTGTTTTCAAGCATTTAACAGAGTTGTCCAGTGTAATTTATGTGCATTTTGAAGTTATTTTTGTGCATTTTTCAGCACTTGTGAATGGGCAACTCTGTTAAATGCTTAGTCTTCAGGTTCAGTTGTACATAATTTAAATTTTTTATAGAAGCCTGACCAAAATAAGATCATAAAGATCTTTACAATAACATATATAGAATTTATTAAAAAAAAAAAACATAACGGATGACCATTTTACAAACGTTTCGAAAGATTTGGGACCAAATTGATCAATATAAACTTTGGGGACTCAACTGAAAATTTCGGCAAAGTTAGGAGACCAAAATAGCTATTTGTTCATGTCTCTTCGATCACCCAAAGATTTGGTCTCTAATAGAATAAAAAGGAATTTTTAGACTTAACCCCCCTTTTATATATGGTCACGATTTGAGTAAACCCCCCCTCCCCCCCCCCCCCCCCCCCCCATTTGTCCAAGTTTGGACTTTACCCCCTCTCCGTCTACTTCTGTCAAATTTAACGTCAATTTTGTTTGTAACTTCCCAAAATGCCCTCGATTGCTGCTTTAAACTTAACCCCCCTAAAAATATGGGAGAGGGGTATTTTAGGAAGAAAAAATAAAAATAGACCTTAAATTTGACAGAGAGGGGGTAAAGTCCAAACTTGGACAAATGGGGGGGGGTTTACTCAAATCGTGACCATAAAAGGGGGGGTTAAGTCTAAAAATCCCGAATAAAAATATGAAAAATATATGAATATTTTTGCCTGACTCCCACGGGTGATGGCAGGATTACTACCCTGAAACGCTTGGAGAAGTTTATTTAGTCAACCAGCCTTATTTTTTGAGAGTCATATGGAAGATCGTTAGTCCATTTATTCGCAGTAACACCAAGAAAAAGGTATGATTAAATTGTGCTTTATATTGATAATAGAAGATCTATGCAATAAGCTTATTACTAATGACATCTGAAAAGTCCAACTCCAAAACAATAATTTTTATTACATGTTTGTATTTCTGTATAGTTTGTCTTCGTGGATAACAAGAAGGTGACATCAAGACTGCTACAGGACATTGACCAGGATCAACTCCCAGAGATTTTTGGTGGAAAGTTGCCATTAGTGCCAATTGAAGAAAGTTAATTATATTGTCAAAACAGAAGAAAGGATAGAATAAACCATAGTTTAAAATGTCGATTTCGAGCAAAATTTTGAGTCCTAGAAAAATGGTATATGCCGAGATTTCGACACTAGAAAAAGAATTTTGGAACTGAGTAGTGGATATTTGCAGATATTTATATATCCGATTTCTCAAAAATCGGTATAATTCGTGGGATATCTCCTTGATATTTTAAACTATGGAATAAACTAAGTACTACATGAACATTTTTCTGTATTCATTTTGTAAACAATAATCGTTGGTTCATCACCGGGCAAGAAGGTTTTAAACAATAATAAGGTCATGAATATTATCAAACATTAGTACATTACAATATGTTGTGTGCCTGTGTAGGAAGTGCATGATCAACTTTTCAGAGGGTATTGCGTGTTTATATATTAATTTTAAGGCTGTCGGAATAAGTTGTGCAATCTTCTAAGGATAAACAAGCAGCAAAAAATAAATAAAACAAAAGCAATAAAGAACACAATTATTTAACGTGGTAAAACTCTTCACTTGGGAAACATCTACGACCGTCCTCAGACGATAATCAATCCACTATATGGTGTAAAAGTAATACACTCACAATCACAATCTCTGGTTAACCTGCAATTGCCCTCTGGGTATACTTTCACTCACATACTCTCTTTGAAGATTCACTCTCTACAATTCATACACTAGCTTCACTCACTAGTTTGTTCTTGTTATCTCAACAAACTCTCTATTGAGGTAGAAGGAGGTTAGAGAGATGTTGAATCCTTAGGGTTTCTATTGTAGAAAAAACCCTTACATAAAGTATCACAAGTTGGGCCTCATATCCATGTCGGGCCTAACTCAACAATGGGCTTGAAGGTTTTCAGCTCCATAGTCCACAATGGAGAAAAGATTTGCTCCTTGCGTCATTGTCCACTTACAATATGACATGTGGCACATATCTTAACAGAGTTAATCCCAATTCTAACGGAGAGATTCTGCTTGAAAGAGAAAAATATTTGCCTCGAATATATAACAGAATTTCTTTGTCACCATCTCTGAATTTAATTTTAATCTTTCTTAATCTATAAAAAAAACTTCTGATTTCCACAAAATCTTATAGGTTGTAGTGGTGGACAGATTAGAAATACAAATTGAAGAAATCACGAGAATTTTAATTTCAAGAACTCATATTATTACTTGTTAGTATCAAGTTTGATCAATCATCAGCAATTCGACATTTCAAAAATTGCCATTACAACGATGATTAAGAGAGGTTATTTGAAGTCTTTCAAACTCATTACTCAATCTTAAGTCTCAAATTTATTGTTTCTCTGTTTTGCCATGCTGCGAATTATTCATGGGTCTAGACACACTTATTTATTCAGTTATGGTGTTCTAGCAATTTTTAACTCCAATGTGTGAACCATGCATGAATTTATATTTAGATGCATGTGTTGGTAAGCTATTAAATGGGGTGTGTACAACCATGTGTTACTTACAAATTAATAGCATTCTTCCAAATATTCATACTGATAATGAACAATGGAAAATGACTTCTGAAATCTTTTAGATGTAGGTTGACATATTAGAGTCAAGAATTTGCTAGATGAGGTTGACATATAGCTGTTAAACTGTTAAATCCCACACCCACTCTTGATAAACAGTGACATTTCCGAAGATTTTGTCAGTGATCTTCTCGTAGTAAAGTAGTTATTGATAATTGAAACTGATGACTTATACAGTACATGAAATGCAATGAAACAATAGGTCCCCCTATATCAACAAACCACAATTGAGGCCGGTAAGTGGAATCATGAGTGTGGTGCTAAGCATTAATACAACTGGCCTGTCGCACCTAACTAATTGTTTGCCAAGTTGCTGTGTCCTAAAAGAGGGAAGAAGTGAGCTTAAGTTTGAGAGGTTTGGGTATGCGAGAGTATCACATTCTGGATTCATTTTGAAGAAGTGGATAGTAGTAAATAAAGAAGAAATCAGAATGGAAAGCAGTACTGAGATTACGCGGCAGAATTTGGGCCTTATGAGATCCTCTGTTGAGAAACAAGATCCTACCTCAAATGTATAAATGTCCTAATACACCCTCTTGTTTATGCTTTACTATATTGTTTACATGACTTTATGATTAATTGTCTATGTTATTCTGTAGGAAGTTGATGATGTAGTGCTCAAGAGGTTTCTTCGTCATTGTAAATTGGATGTGGATAAGGCATCTGATTCATTTCTAAAGTATCTAAAATGGAGAAAAGCATTTGTTCCTAATGGTTCAGTTTCAGAGTCAGAGATACAGAATCAAATATCACATAAGAAAGTTTTTATGCAAGGATTCGATAAGAAGGGGTGCCCCGTAGTAGTTTTGCATCATGGAAAGAATGTCCCAACCAATGGGAAAGAGGGCCTTGAAGAGCTCAAGCGTACGTTCCCATAAGTTTCACTTTACCATAATGCACGCCTTTCACCTCTTTTCCTTATATGTGTCTTCGGTTTTACAGGATTTATAGTGTACTCTATGGATAAAATCTGTGCAAGGTGTGTCTTATAATAGGAGAATCAACCATTGCAAGTCTGTTTCAATTTGGCATATAACTATAAAATTTAGTTTTGAAGTGTCATATTATTACGTTCTGGCCGCAGGATGTCAAATGGTCAGGAAGAATTTACTTTCATTGGAGACTTCAAAGGATGGACATTATCATCAAATTGCGATATGAAGGCAACCCTAATGATTTTCCCAATTTTACAGGTATATGTATATCTTCACGGCTTCGCTCATAAGAATTGGAACTTAATTACTTCCAAAAATCACAGTTAGGACAGTCAGAAACCAATATCACAATTGGTGCATCTCATTCAATGGTGCAACAACTGTGTAAATCAAGTATTTTACTGTACGTAATTCGAACATTTTAGTGTAGTCTGCTACTTGATTGACTGCACGATAGATATGCTGTATCCATACCTATCGTGAACCACTATTCGATCTGTAGCTTCCAAAATCAAGTATTTTACGCAACTCAAAGATTTTAGAATAATGCTCTTATATTTAACAAGAACATCAGCCATGGTAACCATTTTAGAATGTTTTGTATGTAGTATAACATGAACTGGTGATGGCAGGAGTACTACCCGGAAACAATTGGACAAATATATTTAATCAATCAGCCTTTTACCTTTAGAACTATATGGAAGATCATTAATCCATTTATTCGCAGTAAGACCAAGAAAAAGGTAAGGTTCAAATTAATCTCTATCAACTATTGTATGTAGGTGTATGTAACAAGCTTATTATAAAAGATCGTATGTGAAAACTCCGAATCTTAGATTTACATGTTTATGTTTCAATATAGTTTGTCTTTGTGGATAACAAGAAGGTGACATCAACACTGCTACAAGACATTGACGAGGATCAACTCCCAGAGGTTTATGGTGGAAAGTTGCCTTTAGTGCTGATTGAAGATAGTTAATTAAAATGTAAATTGGAAAAAAGGTCGAAGAAGTTATATATATAATTCCTATGTGATGAACATTTTATCTACATTGTTTTTGTAAACATAATGTTAATGGTTCGTAACCTGCTGGCACGATACATTTAGGGATGAAGGTTTTAAATTGTGTTCATTTTAATTATAATGAAATCAAATGTACATTTTCAAAACAATTTTGGGAAGTATTTGATTTGAAGTGCATGACTGAATTAATGAGTGCTGGTTTAAATTTGCCATCTGCTTTTAGAAGAATGAATGGTTGTATTCCAAAGGCAGATTCCAGAAATATTTCAGATTAGCTACCTAGACATGCATGCATGGGCAAGATTCATTGCTAAGAAAAATACATGTGAGGCATGGGTCTGAAGTTCAATGTGATACCAAACTTGTCTTCTTTGGGATACTATACTGTACTAAGTTCTAGTGGTCCACTTCCAAACCAAAAATGAGCAGTGCATCTCATTGTTTTATTATCAAGATTCATTGATAGGTAAAATCTATTTTATTAGGAAAACATAAATGAGGTCGAATAACAACAAACTATGAGCAATTACTAATCTACTGTCGAAGTTTCAAGCAATAAATTTTGAGTTCTGTTGCACCAAACTTCTGTCAAAATGACTTCATACAGAAAGGAAGCAAAGAGTGAGTTACATTTAGTAGTATTGTAGTTTTTTTTTTTCCAGAAAAATGGATACTAGCTAGTAACAAAGAAATTAATAATGATGAAGTAAAGAAAGAAGAGATCAGCATGGAAACCAGTAGCAAGACTAACCAGCACAAGTTATGCCTTATGAGATCCTTTGTTGAGAAACAGGATCCTACCTCAAAAGTTAGTCTTTTATATATATATATATATATATATAGTTATTGCTGTATGTGTATATAACTATATATTACCTCTTGTTCATGCTATATATAACTGAGTTTATGATTAATTATGTGTAGGAAGTTGATGATCATGTTCTCAATAGGTTTCTGCGTTATCGTAAATTGGACGTGGACAAGGCAACGGATTCATTTCTAAAGTATAGAAAATGGAAACGAGTGGTTGCTCCTAATGGTACGATTTCAGAGTCTGAAATACAAAATGAACTGTCTCAAAAGAAGTTGTTTATGCAAGGATTTGACATGAAAGGGCGTCCGGTGGCAGTTGGGTTTTATGGAAGGCATGTTCCGGTCAATGGGAAAGAGGGCCTTGCCCTTGATGAGCTCAATCGTAAGCTCATTTATAAATACTTTCAGTTCATTTTAGTTATACTTCATATAAAAAGTTTTTAGTACAAGAGACCAAATCATATATTCTTGGTGACCTTGTTCAAGCGCATAGTTTCTTTTGCTTTGGGTTTACAGGATTTTGGGTCTACTCTCTGGATAAAGCTTCTGCAAGGTTTGTCTAATAATGTTGAACTGGCATGGAAACCTTTTCTTTGCTACTGTTACCATAAAGTGATTAGAACAAATTTACATTGATGTATGAATCACATATGGCATGACCATGAATTTCCAGGATGCAAAATGGTCAGGAACAATTTACCTTCATAGGAGATTTCAAAGGATGGGGAATGTCTAATTGCGACGTCAAAGGCTGCCTAGAGGTTTTATCAATCTTACAGGTATCACTATTTAACTTTAGTGGCTTTATAACCGTGTTTCTCGAGATTTCCATAAAATCCTTTTTCCTTAAAATGTATGATTAAAACTTAGAAGAACGCTTTGCTCCTAACAGCTCAGAAGCAAAGTTTATTTTGGGTCTAATTTATGGCACCTGCAACAAGATTATAAAACCAAAAACACTATTGAGTGCAAAATATGTATATGTATAGCTTGATTGTCATTTCAAAACTGTAAAGTCATTACATATGCATTTACATACATTTGCAAGAATATATTGTAAGCATAACCTGCGAAGTGATGGCAGGATTACTACCCTGAAATGCTTGGACAAATATATGTAATCGATATGCCCTATATCTTTAAGGCCATATGGAAGATGATCGTTCCATTTATTCGCAAAAACACCAGGAAAAAGGTATGATTCACATTGATCTTGTAAGCATATAACACAGAACAGTGAGGTTGAATGTCCAAAAATTTAATCATATAAATCATACTAACAAGTTTGATTTTCCATGTATGTACGTAGTTTGTCTTTGTGGAGAGGAAAAATGTGACATCAAGACTGCTGCAAGATATTGAGAAGGATCAACTGCCAGACATTTATGGTGGAAAGTTACCGTTGGTGCCAATTGAAGATAGTTAAATTTTCCAATATCAACTGTTGCAGGCCACTTGAATTGATAAAACTGAAATTAACAAAAAGACGTACCTGTTATAAGTTGAAACCTAAACTAAAGTTCATTCCAGAGATCAGCCGATCATCCTTTTATGATAGAATTTATATATTTTGAATGTTTGGCTGGAATAGATAGTGTGTGGTGAATGTTAAAATTTAAGGTTTCGATATCTCCAAATATGCTGCACACCCCTTAGGATTCAATTTTAATTACCTACACTTAATGGTTGCACAAGAACTTTTTAATATCGTTTAGTACCATGAGCAGTCTCACTGATTAATTTTCATCTGATCATTCCAACCTTCACCAAGCAGTCCATATCTGCCAATGGTTATGACCGAACAGAACGTAAATTTGAACATTTCAAGCTTCTCTGAATAAATTTAACTTACAGTTGGTAGTTCAAAATAACTTCGCTGTTTGATGATGTCTAAATTTGCACATTTCGTACCGCATCACTAATTTTTCATTGTAGTAAACGTGGTAGAGAACTGCATACATGTGAAATCTTTAGAAGGTAGGTCGAGATTGTCCCCTGTTACAACTTACAAGAGTTGGAAGGTAAATTTGCGAGCAGAAGTTGGTGTCCTACAGTACATTATACATGAATTGTTTGCCAGGTCTCACAAGAGAAAAATTTATCAATCACTTTTCATTTTATATTTACATTAACCAAACCCGACTTCCAATAGTAAACCTGAATTTTATTAAAAATAAAAGTCAATAGGTCATAGATTAAACCGTAAAAATCGCTCAATGACGGTTAAAAATGAAACCGGCACTAAGTTTGTTTGACATCAATTTTGTGACATTGGTCGTCGTTGATTATCTCGCCTTGATTTCATTATTAGGAAAACCTTGTTGTACGCGCGTCATCCCGACTCCTTGTCTTCGCGTCTAGTGTGTCGTGTGTTTTTGGTTCAGGACGTACGTACCAAGTTAGGACGTACGTACATCCCTCAGGTCAGCAAACTTTCCATCATGTTGAACGTACGTACTGAGTTAGGGCTTACGTACGTCAGGTCAGTCAGCAGGTATATTTTGTGGTTCTGGACGTACGTACCTAGTTAGGACGTTCGTACGTCCAAGCAGTCAGCAAGCTTTTATCGTATAGAGACGTACTAACGTTGTTTCGACGTACGTACGTCCAATGTGGATTTCTTCTATTTCGGCCCATTTTCTGTGCTTTCCAACCCTAAGTATAAATAGGGTTTCTCTTCCAAAGAACAATGTAGTTCTTTGGCCGTCCAATTCTTCTCTTGTTCTGGAGTTTGGTTTAGGTTTTGTGTTGAAGTTGTTTTGGGTATTGAACTCAATTCCCTTTCGTCTTAATTCATCAATTCCCTTTCTCTCATATATCATTGTGAATTCGGCTTTGAGTCTTCTTGTGTGTTCATCAAGAAGTCGAGTGTCTTGTGCGTACATCAAGGTGCTCTGGTGAAGTCAAGGTGTTAGAGATAACCTGAAGTATCAGCTCGCAGTGAGTGCAGGTAGTTGGTAGGTTTGTAAATTTCTTTCATCTAGTGAATTATTTGTTGTCACCAAGGCAACCGTGGACGTTTCCCAAATTGGGTTTTACCACGTTAAAAATTCCTGTGTGTTATTTACTTTTTGCGTATCGTTTGATTTGGTTGAATATTGAATTATTAGTCTAGCACTATTTGTTTCTCTCAAAAAATATGTACTATTTCTCGTAATTTTGATCAATAATAATCTTTTATATACAGCAATATGGTCATTGATCATTTAACCCAAGTTTGGCTTATGTGGTACGAAAATGAAACGACAGATGCCATAAATGTAGTAGAAACTGAGAACAAGTGGGTGCCAATAATTAAAGTTTACTAGAATGGTGCCAAGCCAAGCATTGAAGTAGGAGGTTTGCAGCTCCAACTGCATTGTCACGGTACATGCTAGCTATAGTAAAAGAGGGAGAGTGTAAGAAGCTTCAGAGAACTGCAGCTGAGAAAGCAACACACTCTTCAGTGTATTCAGTTTCAAGAAATGGATACTAATACTACTAGTAAAGAAGTCAAGAAAGAGGAGATCAGCATGGAAGCTAATGATGAGATGAAGCAGCAGAAGTTATGCCTTATGAGATCTTTTGTCGAGAAACAGGATCCTACCTCAAAAGTAATATAAAACTGTCCAGAAACTCCCTCTTGTTCATGCTTTATTTACTCTATTTTTTCTTACTATATTTGTTATTATTATTTGTGTAGGAATATGATGATCAGGTGTTCAAGAGGATTCTGCTTTATCGCAAACTGAATGTAGATGAAGCATCTGAATTATTTCTAAAATACCTGAAATGGAGAAAATCATTTGTTCCAAATGGTCTGATTTCAGAGATAGAGATACCAAATCAACTATCACATGAGAAGTTGTTTTTGCAAGGGTTTGATAAAAAGGGGCGCCCGATAGCAATATATTTTTACGGAAGACATTTCGCTACTCAAGGGAAAGAAGCCCATGCTGAGTTCAAGAGTACTATTTCTTAATTTTTTCGAAAATACCATTTTTATTGTTCTGGTCCTGAGAACAAATGTTCTGGTCCTTATTAATTATTATCTTTTATTGACATTGAAGTAGTTAACCTTAATACTTTCTCATAAATGACCAAACAATCTAATAATCCAGTCTCATGCTGTCTTATTTGCTTTTTCAGGATTTTTTGTGTACTCTTTGGATAAACTTTGTGCAAGGTGTGTCCTATTATAGTAGGAGAATTAAGTTAAATTCTGGAGCAATAACCTGATTTTTATTACATATATATATTCATGAACAAACTAAACTAATGAAGGGAGTGACAAATGTGGTATATGACCATGATCTTCCACTCTTCCAGAATGCCAGTTGGTCAAGAACAATTTACCTTCATTGGAGATTTTACAGGATGGGGATTATCAAATTTCGACATAAAAGCATTGCAATCCTTGATACCAATCTTACAGGTATGTTTAGACTATTTTTTTTTTTCTTTTTTGATAAAGAGATATTTTATTGATAAATGAAAAAAGAATTACATACCAGACACATAAGATATGACAATAGAGTGCAAAAGCATACTATTGTGAGCTGCCCTGGCATCCCAGAAAAACAGAAAAAGAAAAGACTTTGACTCCTTAAACAAATTACAGACCTATTCCTAGAGTCCCATGTCCCATAGTTTGTAAGTTTGCTGCTCTGACAAGGTAGCCATTTAACAGTTTAAACCAACAAGTCACCAGATCTGAATAGCTAAAATGTCTTCTGCCAGGCCAGCAGCTTCCCAACCAATACCACAAGGTAGTTTTCACCTGCTTACATATCCTTTCAACCGAGCACAACCTATTTCTGAAAATAAGTTCATTCCAAGCCCTCCATAGAACCCAGATCACAGTACTTAAAAAGAGCATGGTTTTAAATGTCGATTTTATGCAGACATCCGATTTGCGAAAACAAAAAACGGATATATCCGAAATTTGGACACTAGAAAACAAACTATATATTACAATTCGTCGAATATTCGTGAATGTTCCAATATCCAATTTCTATAAAAATGGATATATCTGTCGAATATTCACGGTTTTTTTCGATTTTTTTCACCTATGCTTAAGAGTAGGAATTCTAAAAAGAAAACTCAAGGGTAGTGGTTGATTTTTCATCTGTAGGTCTTACAAATCTTTAAATAAAAAAGACAAGTCTGTTTGTTTTAGGCAAAAAGTAGTAGAATTATCATAAGACCAAGTATTGGTCTTCATTGATGTGATGGGGAACACAAAGTTTTAAATAAGATGAAATTTCAGGCCTACCTGATAGCGCCCAGAGCCGCCCCTCTGACATGATGATGGGGTTGGGGAGGGCTTCCAACCATGACCCTCTATTGTCATTAAAAGCATTTCAAATGCAGTGTGTAAAACTGGCCGACACATATCGGCGAGGTATGAAATCAATTAGGGTACCAACTTAACATTGGCTTGGGACAGTAAGGCTAAAGGACATGGTTTTGATTAAATAAAGTTTATACTACTCTTGTGGCCAAGCAGTTAGTTGTCAAGTGCTTAGTTGACGCCCAGTAGAAGACATATGCCTGAATACTTCTTTATGATGTAAGATACATACATACACAATATATACTTGCTAGAATGTTTGCAAGCATATAACCCGAGTGGTGATGGCAGGATTATTTCCCAGAAACACTTGCACAAGCTTATTTGGTGCATCAGCCAAAAATCTTTAGAACCATATGGAAGATCGTCCACCCATTTATTCGCAGTAACACCACGAGAAAGGTATATACGGACTCTCTTATATTAAGTCGATCTATATGCAAGTTTATACGTACAATGAAATGACATTTAAAATTTTAAATTAAAACTTAAATCTCATGTATGCTCCTATATAGTTTTTGATGTTTTTGTGTTTTTCATGTAGATTGTGTTTGTTGAAAACAAAAAGGTGACATCAAGACTGCTACAGGACATTGATGAAGATCAACTCCCAGAGATTTATGGTGGAAAGTTGCCATTAGTTCCAATTCAAGATAGTTAACTGCTAGCGTATAAGTTGGTTTGCAAACATTACAAGGGAAAAAACTACCAATCACATTCCTTATCTAAATGTTTGTAATAAGACCCATTAGATCCTTCGCAAAAACAAAAAAAAAAAGTGAAGATAAAATTAATAATGAAAACTGGAAAGGGTATATCCACCACAATATTAGGGAAGATCTTTAATTAGTTTTGAAGATAAAATTAATAATGAAAACTGGAAGGGTACATCCACCACAATCAGAATACATCCGAGGATTCTAAATAAGGGAGCTGAGATTGACACATGCCTTTTTGCCATTGGGTTTTGTTGGAAACTGTTTTACAGAATCTGTCAGAATTCTGACAGATTTTTGAGAAGACATTTGGCAGCATATTTTTATATGTTTCATAGATCTGTTGAGCGAGATATTGGCATGTATGGATTCCTCGTTCCGAGTAGATGCTCGTAGAATATCCATACGTCAAAAACGGTTTCATATTGAATGAGAAATTGTCGTCCCAAGTTACCTATGTAGATAAGGTTTGCTCTTAATAAACTACTCTTTTACAATAAGAAAGTGGCCCTTTGGGGTTACAATGTTTTCGTGCGTTGGCGGAACCTTACATGGGCTTGAGCTTGAAAAACATACACACGCCGTCCGTCCGAGCGGGTTTGGGTTTGGGTCTTGGTGATCCAAGTTGAATATCACAAATTACACTAGACAAGACATGGCTTTTGCCACCTGTAGTTGAAGGATATTGTGATGCTAATTGCATATTGGAAACATACACGTGCGCGTCGCCCAATGTTATCAGACCCAACCTGGACACCAACCCATAGGGACTGGGTTACTGGATTAGTGGTTCAACCACCCATCTAGGTTTTCCCCAAAAGGCCTTGACGCGTGGACCCTGGTCCAAAACTCTCTATTGTTGGATATCCGCAGTGACTAAAGGGGGACAATATTGATATTAGCGAGCGGTATAGTGCTCGACGCACCGGGATGAGCAAGGACGAAATCTTGGGGCATTACAATTTGTATCAGAGCCGACGATAGGTTCCTGTTGCAGGTGGGAAATACGTTGGAAAGGCCCAATGAGCGCCATGTACTTTTCTCATTTGGCAGGGAACGTCGGAGATTTTGGGCCTGTACTGAGTGTACTGCAGAGCTGAGGACGACTCTATTATAAGGTGGTGGGATTGTTGTTGGGAAACCGGTTCTCTAAGGAACAAATGCCCATCAATGCCCGTAAAGGGCCAATGCCCCAAACGGCCAACAAACATACACCAAAACAATGGGGTCCAAAGTACCAAATATCATGTCCACTTTATGACCATAACCAACTAAAGATGCGTATGTATCAACACCTCGAAACCTACAAAGGTTTCCAACCAACGGCTTCACAACTACAACTGGTTCATGGGCTTGAACCTTCAAACAAACATTTGTGGCTAACAAACTAACATCTGTTGTGTTACTAGACAAACTTTCATAAGGAGCGACATCAGTCTCCACCTGCTGAGATGTCTCAAACTTCAAACTACCATCCAAACAATAATGCCCAAAAGAAACTTTACGTACCTTACCACCATTCAACAAGCCATGCTTGCTGGTACGTCTACAAAAACCACAATCAATCATACTATCAGTCAAACTGGGAGGAGTCAAACAATCAACCAAATTGGAAGGAATACCTCTACCACTAGCAGTACCATTAAAATAGTACAAATTCTTTCTTCTTGTCCCTTTCATAACAACTAATGCACCAGAAACAACCCTTAAAGCCCCATCTTGCAAAACAATCTTCAAACCATCAAACTCTCTAAGGTTCCAAAATAGATGAGATTCACCTTCAATTCTGGAACATACCGGACACCAACTAATTCTTTAACTGTACTATTCTCCAACTTCAACTTGATAGCTCCCACACCAGATGTTCTACAAGTACGGCCGTTACCTAGCAAAACTTTACCATTTAGTTTTTTAAAACTACCAAACAAATCCCTGTTGGGACACATATGGTGAGAACCACCAGAATCCATAATCCACTCCTTAATAAGACAATCAACAAAAGCAGCAAAAGAATAATCAGAATCATCATCAACTTCAGCTTGTACAATATTTGCATTCTTATCTTTTTAGGATTTATAATCCTTCAATTTCGACAACTTGAGACAATTAAATTTCTAATGTCTTTTTCCATTACAAAAGGCACATTCATCATCAGACAAAGTCTGCGAACCAACTCTCGACTTAGATCGAGATCTTCCTCCTCTATCACTACTACGATCTTTAACAAATTCTTTCCCCGTTAACAAAGTGGTGGACAAATGGTCATATTCATCGGGGAAAGTTTTCAAACAAATTGCTTTCATACCTTTCAACTCGAACTCAAAGATGGATCCGACATTATTAATCACTTTCACACACCAGCGAACTAATCAAAAAAACGAAACCCAAAAGAGTTTAACCAAAAACAAGAAAAACCCAAGATTGGATTTTCAAAAAATTTAGGAAAACAGAATCGTCAACTTCAAAGAATTACTGAGAACATATTACTTTGAACCAGATAACGCACCATACACTGTTAGAACGCCTGAAGAGTACTTTTCAACCCCAAAAACGGATCAAAGTTTCGATATCCGAGCACAAAGTTATGGCCGTTTTACCACAGGGTGTCGAATCTGGACAGATTCCTAAAACCGAACAAAACCCTACAAACAATGTTCTGCAATCCCTTCTTCAACCCAAAGGAATAACCTTCGGCTCTTGAAAAATGTCCGTTTGGAAGAACTACGATGGCTTGATCCCATGGACGGTACGTAGGGAGCCACTTGATGGTCTGGCCGCTTTGGTTTGCTTGTTCGTTGGTTTCTGAAGATCGGCTCATATTTGAAAAATCTTCACCGAGGTGGAGAATTGTTGGGAAACCGGTTCTCTAAGGAATCCGTTTCATATTTGGATTTCTAAGTCTATATTAAGGATTTAGAATTTGGTATTGGAATACGACTTCCAATTTAATTAGGTTTGGTATTCTTATTAGGAATTTGTTTTGTACACCCTAAAGGCTATAAATATAAGGTCTTACGGATTGGTTTTGTATCTTCAATCCTCAATAGTTGTTTGTCTCCTTGAGAGAGTTGTGAGGTGAGGATCATCCTCAATTTGTTTATTGGTCTCTTTATGAGAGTTGTAAGGATTATTGGTGAAGAGAGATTTGTTTTGTGAGTGAGAGATTTGTTTAGGAGATTTTCTCCATTGGTTAGATACTTTGTATCTTTGTTGGTTTGTTAATAAGAAGCTCTCCTCTTTGGTCGGTGGACGTAGGCAATCGTCGAACCACGTTAAATTTGTGTCTCTTTTTACGTTTGTTTGTTGGTATAAGTAGGTTTAATTGTTTTACTACTTACGTTGGTTTGTTTGCATCACTTTCATACACATTGGTTGGTTAGACGCTTCCGTTATTTATTGGGAGGTACCTTGTGCTTCAACAATTGTAACACTCAGGAGTTGGTGTTAGTCCCACATTGCTAAGGAAGTGGTTGTAGTGGTAGTATATAGAGCTTAACCATACTCTAACTAATGTCAAGGCCTTTTGGGGGAAAACCCATATGGGTGACCCTAATCTGAAACCCTCTACAGCTGGATATCTACAGTGACTAAAGAGGAACAATATTGACATTAGCGAGCGGTATGGTGCTCGACACACCGGGATGAGCGAGGACGAAATCTCAGGGCGTTATAATAATCATATGATACCCCCAAAATATCGTCCAAATGATTGCACGCAGACTGAGACCTGAACCACATTGCCTGAGTGTTTGTGGCATCAACACTTTTACAGGTTCTTTTGTCCATTGACTTGCCATTCTCAAATTCTTCAGTTGATGTATTTGTGTTCAAGTGTTCATATTAATTGTCTTCAGTTGATTATAGAAATTTGTCATTGGCTCTAATCTTCTCTTGAACATAATTTAATCTGTTCAAGTGTTCATATTAATTCCTAATAATCTCATGTACTGGACATCTTCTCTTACAAATAAAAGTGATTGAACTACCGCTATATATTCACATCTTTGACCGAGCTTGGATCATCACTGGGAAAATTTGTTGATATTCATTGATAAGGTATGGTAGACTGCAATTTTGAAAGTTCCTTAGATGTTTGGGTAATCTGGTTCATGCTAGAGGTGGCTATCTCCTTCATCACCTGAAAAAAAAAAACAATTGACAGGAACTTAAAATATATCTCATGCTTTATTTCAAGCTGATTTTAGTCCTAGATGTGAGTTAGGAACTGAAAATATATCTCATGCTTTGTTTTCTTGTCCATCTATCAGACATGTTTGGTATGCTTCTTTATTTGCTTTTAAAACTTGATGTTTGGAATCATGATCTTCAACATTAAAATATTATTATCAGGAATTTAAATAAACTTACTAATTGTACTTGTTGATGGTTCTTTTTTTCTTGGGATTCTTATCAGAAATGTAATAGTGGAATGGGTATTTTTGCTATAAAATGGCCTGATAAATATGTTCTTGCAGGATGTTTTAGCAAAAATGCAAGAGAGTCGGTGTAGCGACCCGACCTATATCACCACCGATATTGTTCTCACTTAGCCACTGCAGACGTCCATTAGTGTGGGGTTTTATGGGCAGTAGCCTGCTTCTCAGGAGGTCACCTATCCTGAGACTACTCTCACCTAAGCACGGTTACCTTAGGAGTTCTTTCGAACTCTGGAGACAAGTACTACTGAGCCCAAAAGGCCTCGGTGATAATATATGACACATCTATACCTATATTCCAATGTCAGGGCATCCTCCTCTGATGTGCCATCACCCCCTCGACAAACCACCTACCGACCCGGGGTGTTACAGTCAGAGGAAGCCGAAGCCATCCCATTGCAGAGTAAAGTTGACCTTGGAGAATGCACTGTAAATAAGGGTTGGAAGCGAATCTTGGTATGTGGGGATTTTCTAAATATCATAGAAGCATGCAGTGTGGCAGAACTAAATACTAATATTTTTAGCCGTCAGCGTACAAGGTTGACACAATTCGTGGGCTCAAGTGGAGCATGAGTGATGCAAGCCCACTTGTAGTAATGGGCCTATATGGAATCAAGGCCCAACATGAAATTTTAATAGGGTTTCTCTTCAACAAAGAAACCTAAGGTTTTCCATCATCTCTACCACCTCCATTGCTACTGTGTAAAGCAAAGGAAACCTTCATCTTCTCCATTCCAACATCAATAACAAGGATTGTTTCTTAAAGTGAGGCTAAGAAGGTATTGTAGTGATTGCAGAGATAGAAGACTACGCGTATTAGCTTCTGTGATTGTATTAGTGAGTGTATCTTTCTATTTCATATAGTGGATTGTTTATCGTCGTGAGGGCGGTCGTGGATATTTCTCAATGATTGGGTTTTACCATGTTAAACAACTGTGTTCTTTATTGCTTTCATAGTTAGTTTAATTCTGTTATTAGTTCATTAGACTATTGCACTATTAGGGGTTTACAATATTAGCACTAGATGTGAAGAAGAAGTGGGTATAGTCAAGAGTCTAGCAAAGCAGTATAATGTTTTTCTCTTTTGTAAAGTTCCTAGAATGTGGAAACTTAGGAAGGAAAGAGGGCAGGAATGAATTGTATAATGATGATTGATAGAGACTATTTGTGTAACCTCTAATCAAAAGATTGATTTGTATTGAAGTTCCTTCTTGTGCCTGTAAATATTGGTTATCAATGTAGACAAGTAACAAGGTCGTACCCACCTCAAAGGTGAAGATCTTAGCTCAAACACAATATAAAACAATAGTTAAGAAACACCAAGTGAATCACAAATAAGAGAGAGATTGGATTCTACTTCCTAAAGACACTAATTAAATAAACAAATAATTAAACTAACTTAAGAAGATGGATAGAGATGTAAAGAAGATCTTATAATGACATAGGGGGAAGAGTTGGTATCCAAAAACTAAATCATGCAAACATAACATGTCATCCTTTCATGTTCAATCTATAACAATTAATTAGTCACCTCTCAGCTATTCCAATTAATCATCAATACCTATAATAATCAAGTAGTCACCTCTCAGCTATTCCACTTAATTAAATCAGGATTCTCTTATATGTGTTATTGAATATATCTCATTAATTAAACTGTCACCTCTCAGCTATTCAATTCAAGTAACTCAACATATTAATTCATAATCAAACCGTCACCTCTCAGCTATTCAATTTGAATACAAAAAGGGTCCAATAAAATAGATTAATTCTAGATATATGATAGTCACCTCTCAGCTATTCCATCACATATCTTTAATTAATCTAATACAACCATTATATATAGCTAGGTCTCCCTATACTCTAACAATAGTATTTAATCAACATGGATAACAAAACAAATAAATAATCATGTTTACTTCTATATAGAATTGAAATAAACAAGCATTAAGAAATTGAATCACAATGAACAATAAGAACAAACATGGTGCTTTTGCATTATCTAGAGTGCTTCAACCATCCCCCTAAGGGAATTTAGCTACTCATCATTGATGATGACACCATGGAATAAATAATTAAATAACAAAACATCATAAGGGAAAAATTAATGGATTGATATTGATAATAAGAATTGAATTCAATACAAGTGTAAATGTTGTTATTTTTGGGTTTAGGCAGGTCGGAGAAGATGATCGGAAAATAGAGGAGGAGGAGATGAAGTTATGAAAATGGCTGAGCTATCTGATTTAGATAGTTGCCTACGTATCTGAGAGTGACCAAGTCCCAGAATCAACCCTACGTAGTTCATATATATAGGTGATTGGGACAACGGATAGCTCATTAATTGCCCAACGGTGTGGTCAATTAATGGGCGGATATTTTGGATCTGAAAATATATTGTAACTGAAGAGGATCAAAACGTATAGTGTTTGACTAAGGACGATGAAGGTCGAATAAAAGTAGCTCCACGTCGGGTGAGCTCGGATAAAAATAGGCTTATACCGAATGAAGTCATTTTAAGGTCGAGTCGGATTTGTATTTGTGGTCACGAAGTGAGCTCGAGTAAAAATAGTGTTACGTCGAGTATGGTCGAATAGAATTGGGTTGACGACGAGTTGTGTGAATGGGTGTACACATAGCCTCTTTTTTATTTGAGTTGAGGCGAGAAAGTATATTTTTGGATGTGTTGGACTCAAGTCGAATAAAAAATAGAGAAGGTAATAGGGTCTAATGGGTTGTTCTCTCTTGATTTATGATGCAAGCAAAGATTCCATTGCATGCTGCAGTAAGTAAGTGTGGGTTTTCGAGACAAGAGAAATGATTGTAGTTATGGGGGGACGTGCTATGTAAGCCACGTGGATTGTATTTTGAAATTGAATTGAAGACAGGTGTAACCGAAAGTGGGGGGAAATCAAGGGTTTCAGCGGTTGGATGGTATTGCCAGATCTGGCCGTTGATGTGGAATGGATTGGACGTTGGAGATGTAGTGGTTGGGTTTTATAAAACCTAACCATGAGGTTGGAAAACCAAGGGTTTTGGTCATCGTTTTGCTTTAAAAGACATCTACTGCACTTCATCGAGGTATTTTTCTCCACTTCTTTCTTGTTTTCTTCTTCTTCCGTTGCTGTTCTTGTGTTTCCGGTGAGATTTTCGTTGTATTGTTGTTGAATTTTGAGTTGATCAATCAACTGGTGGTTGAAATCTTTCTCTGGTGTTGAGAATTATCAAATATCTGAGTTGTCTTTTGAAGTTTGTTTGTGTTCTGAGTGTTTTCCGCCATTGTTGAAGCTTTTTGAAGTTTTCTGTGTCTGTAATTGCTATTGATTCTTGCCGGAAAGTGTTTTCCCGTTGATTTGTCGCAACTGTAATTATATATCTATCGGAAAAATGAGTAACAGGGGGTCGGAAAGTATAAGTGAGAATGAGGAAGAGGTTCAGGTTAGTGTAAGTGGTAGTCGGGCTGTGTTGAATGAGGGGGAGATCACGAGCAGAAGGGTCCTTTCTGTAGAGGAAGCTCGTAGGTCGTTTCCTGAAATTCGGGATGAGTTAAATATAAGGATACCCGACCTTGAGATGCATAGGGTTAATGATAGGTTATTCGATTTGTGTGGAGATACAACATCGACCCTGATTTGTCTTGCGCAGCTTAGGGGTGGTATGCGCCTTCCTTTTAGCAAATTCGTGTGTGACGTGCTCAATCACTACGACGTAGCTCCCATTATGATGCCCACTAGTTTTTGGACATCTATGTTAATATTTGAAGAGTTAAATAGGCTATACGATGCTGATATAGTGAAGTCGGACGTCGTGGCATACTTTATGTGTGTATCTGGCCGTAGTGGGGATTATGTGTGTTCCCTGAATAGGAGGCGAAGTTGTGGGCCAGCGAAACTTTTTAACCCTCCCACCTCGAATGATGGGTGGAAAAACTCGCCCGTGTTCCGAATCCATGGTCAGTTTGTACAGCCCAGTGCGTACTTGTGTCGATATGCCATCCCCAGCATAGGTGAACGTATGTCTGTAACTTTTCTCTTATCTTGTGAAGTCGAATATGTGTCTAATCTTTAGACTTATGTTATTTGCCACAGGTCAAACGAAAGATTATAACGAGCACATAGACGGTCGCTTGCGTCCAGGTAACATCATCGACTTTGCCGAAAAATCGTAGGAAGAAAAAAGGAAGCTGTTGCCCCACCTTGCTCACTTATTTCGTGAACCTCGAGCGAAATTGCCCAAGGGTGCTCAGGTCGAGGTTGGTGGAACGAGTGCTAGTGTTCCCAAAAGGAAGCGGAGAAGGAGGAGTGAGCTCGCAGTAGCCATTCCAGTTGCTGAGTTGGTTTCGGGTCGACCTGGTGACTTGATTGTTGAAGCTTTGCCAGCACTACCTATGTCTCCACCAAAGAATTCTCTTGAGTTTCCGTTGACCGGTGGTGTGGTCCCCCTACCGAGTAAGGTCCCCAATGCACCTAATATGAGTGACATTTTTGGGTCGAGATCTCTTGCTCCTGCCCCGCAGTCTAATAAGAGGAAAGCCCCGGCTAGGGCATCTGGGCCTGTGACCACGTCGAAGGTCGATAAACCAGCTCAGGATAAGGGGAAAGGAAAAGCCCAAGTTCCCTCTTCGAAGTCGACTAAGCCGTCGGCTATCGACGTGAGTGAAGATTTTTCTGCCGGTGAGGCGAATCGGTTTTCGCCGGTGTTTCCTTGCCGTGAGGCTTATGTGAAGGCCGATGACTCGGCTTGGGATGATAAGGAGATGAGCCTTTCGTTGATGGAGAACTGTTTTCTCTTTGAGGATGCGAAGAAGATTCAGCCCCGGTCTCTTGTGGAGGATTCCCAGGAATTTGCGTCTTGCGCGTATAGGGTGAGTTTTACTTACCCAGTTATGATTTGGTTTATCCTTCTATCTGTCATTTGCTTGGTTTTTTGATTTTTTCCTTTCTGTATGTCAGATGAATGTCATCCATAACAAGTGGATTACGAAGCTCGAGAATGCAAGGAAGAAGGCTGAAGCTTTGCAAAAGGCCAATGTTGAGAACAAGGCATTGCGAGTTGAAGTCCAGAGTCTGAAGGGCAAGCTCGATGCTTCCCAGAAAGAGTGTGCCGAATACGGTGCGAATCTGGATGAGGCCCAGAGGTTTGTGATGACTCTTCAAGGTCATCTTGCCAGTGTGAATGCAAGCTGGGAAGCCGATGCCCAAAAGTCTGTTGAGAGCATCTCGAGGTGGAGGCAGATAGCTTATGGCTGGGAGGAGAGATGCCTTCGTTGTGAGGCTCATCTTGCGTCGTTGATAGAAACTTTGATGCCTCTGCAGATAGGGAAGCCATCAAAGGTTCCGCTCTTGAGCGTTTTCGTCACGACATGGAAGAGGAGAAGAACGCCGAAGCTGCTCCTTCGAATGTGGAAGCTGACAAGGAACCCTCTCCCCGAGCTGAAGAGAATGCTGGTGCAGCGACCCCAGATCTTCCTGAGGAGCAATCTTGATAGTTATTGTTATATTTGTAATTCTGAGAGTGGTGAGGCTTCTTTTGGTGTTGTAAAACATAATTAGGGAATTCCGACTTCGGTTCGCCCTACATCCGTTATATTTTGCAATCCACTATTTTGACTTTACCTTTGCAGAAATGTATGCTGAATTGAAAATGCTTGGTTCCCGTTACAACTTGTTGTTCAATGTAGGTCAAAATAGATTGTTTTGTAGTATGAATCCCTTGTGGTTTTATTGCTTAACCTTGCTGTGAGCGAATGAAAGATGTCAACCCTTGAAGGTGATCAGGGTAGATAGATTTTTAGAAATTTGGAGTTCCAAGGTCGAGGCACCTACTCCCCTTCGGCATCAATGAGTGTGTATGCGCCATTTCCTAAGTTGTTTTTGACAATGTATGCTCCTTCCCAATTAGGATTTAGCTTTCCGTCCCCAGGCTTCTTAGTATTTGGGAAAACTTGTCTGAGGACGAGGTCTCCACTTTGAAATTCCCTTGATCGGACCTTTTGGTTGTAGCTCCTTTTTAAAACTTGTTGGTAACGAGCAGTGGTAATTGTGGTTTGGTCTCGTTTTTCTTCGAGCATGTCCACTTCGTGGGCCCATAAATCTTCATTTTCCTTGGATTGTACGAGCTCAGATCGAGTAGTGAGGAAGTTTAGCTCAGTTGGTATGATAGCTTCTGTTCCATAACATAAGGCAAATGGGGACATTCCTGTAGATGTGCGCGGTGTCGTTCTGTAAGCCCATAGTACCCTATCGAGTTCCTCTATCCATTTCTCTTTGTGTGCTTCAAGTTTTTTCTTAAGATTATTCATGATAGTCTTGTTGGTGGCTTCAGCCTGACCGTTGCTTTGAGCGTAGCGAGGTGTTGAGAGTGCGTGGTTGATTCTCCAATCGAGGTAGAATTCCACGATTACAGTTCCACAGAATTGTTGACCATTGTCGGTGACTAGAGTATGTGGTAGTCCGAATCTGGTGATAATGAATTTCCAGATGAAGTTTTTAACATCTTGTTGGCGTATGCGTCGTAGGGGTATTGCTTCGACCCATTTGGTGAAGTAGTCGGTTGCCACAAGTAAGAATCGTTTTTTGGATTTATCCTTTAAGATGGGGCCCACAAAGTCGAGCCCCCATATTGCAAAAGGCCATGGGCTTGAGATTGTCTTGAGTTCTCGAGCTGGCTGTTGGATTAATGGTGCAATTTTTTGGCACTTGTCACAGTGTTGGACAAACTTGTCTGAATCTGACTGCATGTATGGCCAAAAGTAACCTTGATTTCTTGCTTTTTGGGCTAAAGACCTAGCCCCTGCATGGTTTCCACATTCCCCGTGGTGGATCTCAGCGAGAATTGTGTGTGCTTGATTTGGTGGGAGACACCGCAGATATGGCCCTCGAGTTGACTTTCTGTATAGTCTGTTGTCGAGTAAGATGTAGCTTTTAGCTTTTCGTTCGAGTTTACGTAATTCGAAATCATCATCTGGGTATGTTCCTTTTAAGTAATTGATGATTGGTCCCATCCACGAGTTTTCTATGTCACTTGGTGGGATATCTATGAAGTCTGAAACTTCATTTACCTGATGTATTTGTGCCTCATATGCCGGAGCTGACTGTATGTCAATTTGTATTGTTCGCGGTGACTCGGTGTCGATTTGCGAGGCTAGATATGCCAAGCTATCGGCATGACGGTTGTCATCTCGTGGGACATGTTGAATTTCCCACTTGTTGAAGTAACTTAATAATTTTTTGGTATGTTCCAAGTACAGCTTCAGAGTCTTTTCCCTTGTTTCGTAGTCGCCGATAATTTGGCTAACTACCAACTGTGAGTCACTTAGGATTCGCAATTCTTTGACCTGTAAAGTTATGGCCATTTGTATGCCAGTGAGGAGTGCCTCGTATTCTGCATCATTGTTGCTTGAGGTGAAATTTAATCGGACTGACTTTTCTATGATGGCATCGTCCGGTGATATTAGTGTGGCTCCCACCCCTGAGCCATTGGAGTTGTTGGAGCCATCGACGTAGAGTTTCCATATTGGAGTTTTTGGTGTTGGTTGGTCAATGACCTCATTATCGGGTATCCATGAGTTGTCGTCGATGGCGTAATCGACTAGGAGGTCGGCGACGATTTGCCCTTTTCTGCTACCTCGCGGAGTGAAAATGAGCTCGTGGTCTCCGAGTTCTTGGGTCCATTTTTCCATTCGTGTAGATTTGTTTCTGCTTTCCAGTACTTGCCGAAGAGGTGCATCTGTGATGACTCTTATTTTTTGTGATTAGAAGTACGGCTTCAACTTTCGTGAGGCGAATAATAAAGCTAAACCTACCTTCTCGAGGCTTGAATACCGAGCTTCGGAAGACAGCAATGTCTTACTGATGAAGTATATTGGTCTTTCTATACCTCTTTCGTCTCGGAACAATACTCCACTAATTGCATGTTCTGACGTGCCGAGGTAGAGCCCCAGCACGTTGCCATCTTGTGGTACCGTGATGACTGGTGGAGTAGCCAAGTATAACTTGAGTTCGTCAAATGCTTGCTGGCATTCAGGTGTCCAGTTATAAGTTGACCCTTTCTTTAGTAGTTGAAGTAGTGGGCGTTGTTTGTCTGATGCCCGGGCTATGAACCTGTTTAAGGCTGCTATCATGCCGTTAAGCTTTTGAACTTGTTTCTTGGTTTTTGGGCTCGACATCTCAAGTATGGCTTTGTTTTTTCTGGGTTGGCTTCGATACCCCTTTGTGTGATGAGGTAACCAAAGAATTTTTCCGATGCGACGCCGAACAAACATTTTTCCGGATTGAGTTTCATGTTGTACTCATGAAGTCGGAGGAATGTTTTTTCGAGGTCGGTGACATGGGTAGCTTTGTGCTTGCTTTTGACAATCATATCATCTACGTAAACTTCCATTGTGTTACCAATCATATCGTGGAACATTCTGGTTGCAAGTCGCTGATACGTGGCTCCTTTATTTTTTAGTCCAAATGGCATGACTGTGTAACAAAAGGTACCTTGCTCAGTGATGAACGCAGTTTTCTCTTGATCTTCGTCTGCTAGTTTTATTTGATTGTATCTTGAATAGCCATCCATTAAGGAAATGAGTTCGTGACCTGTTGTTGAGTCAACGAGCTTGTCTATTCGAGGGAGAGGAAAGCTATCTTTTGGGCAAGCTTTGTTAAGGTCCGTGAAGTCGATACATACTCTGACTTTACCGTTAGGTTTTATGACTGCGACAATGTTGGAGAGCCAGTCAGGGTATGCGACCTCACGAATGAATTTTGCATTTTTTAACTTTTGTATCTCTGCATTAACTGCATTGGCGAGATGAGCTGCTAGTTTGCGAGCTTTTTGTTTCACAGGCTTTTTGTTGGTATCTACATTTAACTTGTGACAAGCAATAGTGGGATTGATCCCTGGCATGTCGGTATAAGCAAAAGCGAAAACGTTTTTATTCATTTTCAGAGTAGCAATAAGTTGCTGTTTTACAATGGGGTCCAAGTTAGCCCCGACATAGACATATTTTGGATCGTCATCCGATCCTATGTTGACCTTTTCACCTTGTTCAATGACAGGTGGGTCGGATGGATGAACAATTTCCTTGCCGTTTTGAGCTTGTGAGATCTCATCCCCAGTGGGTTGAGCAGATTCTTCGACTGCATTGCAGAATGCAGAGATCATATTGACAGTGGGCTTAGATGAGCTCGCCACTATGGGGGTATCCACTTTATTAGGGAGTGGGATGACCTTGGGTATGGCATGACATCCATGTGCTTCGATCTGGTCACCTCGTAATTCCATGATGCCTCTGGGGCCAGGAAATTTGATGACGTGGTGATATGTCGATGGTACTGCTTTCATTTTATGAATCCATTTTCGTCCGAGAATTGCATTGAACTGAGCAGGGACATCAAGGACGAAAAAGGTGCAGTACACAGTCACTTCGTCTTCATTTTCACCAGTTGCCACAGGAAGGCAAATTTCACCTTTTGCCTCAGTTTCGGTCGAGTTAAATGCAAAAAGGGTGACTTGCGGTTTTTGGAGGACCGAGTCGGGCATTTGCATCTGACTGTATGCCTTGTTAAATATTTCGTCACAAGAACTTCCGGGGTCGATAAGCACTTTTTTCATTATCCACCCCCCAATGTTGATATGGACGACCAATGCGTCGTTGTGAGGGAGACATACTTTATTGAGGTCGAGGTCAGAGAAGACCAGAGCATTGTTACCTGTGACTTGTTTAGCCACAATCGCTTTGTGAGTCAAGTGGAAGGTATGGTGGATGTGATGAATCTTCTGCTTCTTAGAACGAGCTGACCATTCGGGAGGTCGAGCATCCATGATCATATTGATGGTTCCCTTAGACTTTTTACCTTTCTCTGTCGAGGTCTTTTGTCGTTTGGCCTCTAGTTTGCTGCGGAGTTCGGGTTCATTTTCGGAGAGGAAGTCATCGAGGTGACCCTCCTCCTTAAGCTTGTGACAGTAAGCTCGTAGAATACGGCAATTTTCAGTGAGATGGTGGCGACACTTATGTAACTTACAGTATGGTTTTCCTTCAATCGGTTTGAGGTCGTGAACTTGAGGCTGGAAGTAATCCTCATCTTTGATGAGGTCAAAGAGTTGATTGTATGAGCACTTGAAGGGATTCGGGAATTTGGATTTGGCATTGGATGTGGCCTTTCCTTTGTATTCTGATCGATTCGTCTTTGGTTTGGAGTAAGTGGACAATGTTGTTTGAACAACAGCCACTCTTTCTTTGGATTTTGTGAGGGCTTCTTCCAGTTTGATGTACTTGTCAGCGCGTACATACAAGTCTTCCAACGTTGCAGGGGCGTCTAGGATAATATTCTTTCCTAGTGTTGTATTGGGGTTGACAGCAGATATGAATGCCAAGAGACATGAGTATTCATCTGGATTCTCGGCTCGCAGGCATTCTTTTTTGAATCTTGACATAAATTTCTTTGTTGTCTCAGTTTCGTCCTGCTTGATACGAAAAAGGGCAGTAACCTCGATTCTTCTCCTCTTGTTGTGGATATATTGGGTGACAAAAAGTGACTCCAGTTGGTCATACGAGGTAATGGATCTTTCAGGCAGTCGATGATACCAATCTATTGCACTCTCACAGAGTGATGCGGAAAATAATCGGCAGAAAATATCCTTGTACTTTGGCCATAGGGCCATGCTTGTCTTGAACTGTAGGACGTGGTCCATTGGGTCTCCACTTCCGTCGTAAGTGGTGAACTTTGGAGGTATGAAGTTTGGTGGTGGTTCCTGTTGTAGTAGGTCATCATGAAGAGGTTCGATTTTGTACCGTTCAAGTGTTGTTGATGCTACCTTCTGTGCTGTATTAGCCTTGAGTGAGTTTTGGTGATTTTTGTCGAGTTTTTCTGACAGTTGAAGGATTCTGTCATGAACAGCTTGAAGGTCAGCCATGGTTGGGGCGGTGGTGTTACTGGAGGTGGGTAGGGCAGGGTTGTTGACAGTTGTTGTGACTTCTTCATTGTTGAGCATATTGGTAGCAACTCCGTTGAGCGGTGTGCCATTAGTGGTGGTGTTGGTGCTTTTAAGGTGGATGTTTTCAGCCACCAATCTGTTGATCTGCTCTTGCTGTTCGGCCATTTGCTTCTGGAGTTGCTCAAACTGCTCATTAGTGATGGTTGCCATGGTCGGTTGTCAGGTTATTATTCGTTCACGAATCAGTCGGCGCCAATGTAAATGTTGTTATTTTTGGGTTTAGGCAGGTCGGAGAAGATGATCGAAAAATAGAGGAGGAGGAGATGAAGTTATGAAAATGGCTGAGCTATCTGATTTAGATAGTTGCCTACGTATCTGAGAGTGACCAAGTCCCAGAATCAAGCCTACGTAGTTCATATATATAGGTGATTGGGACAACGGATAGCTCATTAATTGCCCAACGGTGTGGTCAATTAATGGGCGGATATTTTGGATCTGAAAATATATTGTAACTGAAGAGGATCAAAACGTATAGTGTTTGACTAAGGACGATGAAGGTCGAATAAAAGTAGCTCCACGTCGGGTGAGCTCGGATAAAAATAGGCTTATATCGAATGAAGTCCTTTTAAGGTCGAGTCGGATTTGTATTTGTGGTCACGAAGTGAGCTCGAGTAAAAATAGTGTTACGTCGAGTATGATCGAATAGAATTGGTCTGACGACGAGTTGTGTGAATGGGTGTACACAACAAGCTTTTTCTTTTTCAACATAAACTAACTTAAACCCTAACTACTACTTCTCTTATATAGTAAATACAAAGCTTATTACTTGCATACAAAGACTTTCAAATTAGGTCAAATTCGTGGCCGCTGCTGTTGGTCTTCTAGAGGCATTAGGTCTTCAGCAAAACCTAATTATCTTGGGCTTAAGTTGTAGCTTGGACTAAGACCTTCAATTGGACAGCTCATGGGCTCAAATCAGACTTCTGGATCTTCTTGTAGAGTCTTTTTAAGATTGGACTTTAATAAAAGCCTAAAATTGAAATTCTGACTTGTGATCTTCAATAGGACCCGGTTTGGGCTGAGATTTGGACCGCCCCACTTTGAGATAAAGTCAAGTCCATAAGACCAGTCGTGGGGTGCCCTCCACATCTTGGTGGGTGCAAATATCAATTCTCCACCTTTGTGTAAATAACACCTTTTTGTGGGTTTTTCTTGACTTTTGGCGGGCTTCACTACTAGGAGAAATGGATTTCTTGACGGTTAAAAACTGTCATAATATGTAATAGATGACGGTTTTGAATTTTTTTGAAAACCGTCCTCTTATCCACTGTCAAGAAAAGTTCAATAAACTGTCATGAAATATTTATTATTCTTGACAGTCGTATAGATACATGTCAATGGTTCAAACCGTAATGGTATAAGTTTTATCACTAGAACTGCCATCTTCCTATTTTACAGATGTCGGTTTTTAGAAAACCATCATTATATTCATTAAAACCGTCATCCAATATGTTTAAAACTGCCATTTATTCACTAAAAACCGTCATCTACATCTCTTAAAAACCATCATCTTTCACGTTAAAACCGTCATCCTTCAAGTTAAAACTGTCATCCTACATCTTTTAAAACTGTCATGGTTCGTGTTAAAATCGTCATCCATCTCTCCACAAAGTATCAAGAATTGTGTTGTATGATGGGACTAGTTGTACCCGTGCCTATCGGCACGATAATATCAACTAAAATTTTCTTACAATTGAACTAAATATATATTATCATGATCTCAATTCAAAATAAAAATTAATATATATGAAATTAAATGAAAGAAAGTCTATGATCTCAATATTTATAGGTCAATCAAACATTTTTTTTTCTTATCTTTTTCTATATCTTCAACGGCTGATCATAATACTTTGAGTTTTCCTTATATTTTTGTTTTTAACTTTATTTAAAAACTCATATATTCCAGAGTAATTATGTTTTGAACATTAGTCTAAAGAAAATTTGAATCATGTAAATATGAAAAAAGTATAGCACATAGTTAACATAAACACAATGCATATGTCACTTCTATCATTAATAATTTGAACATATATAGTACTCTAAAAAAATATAATTCTTTTGATGTTTTATAGTCTTATAGACATTAAAATAAATATCTTTATCAGCTCCATGTATCCATTTTAAATTTTTTGTATATCTTCTTACTCATCAGGTCCATTTCGTCCGTATAGGTATCCTCTTCTTCTTCTGGTGGTATATCTTCTATTGTTGATCTCATTATTTCCATTATTTTTTCATCTTTGATTGTTTCCAAGAAAGCATTTGGATACATTATTTGTCCATAATAACTTGTAAGTATACCGTAAAAGTCAGCTGTATATCATCCGTTCTGAATACCTTCAAAAATTAGCTCTTCTCTGTCATCTGTGTCCATCCCTCAGCAATTGCTTAACGTTGTTTGATAGAGAAAAAATGATCATCAGTTTGATGTTATGAATAACATAAATATGTATTCAACTCAATATAATCATGTGATGTAATAATAATAGTTAAAATCACATATATTATGACGAAATGAACAATCAATTTCTTCAAAGAAACCATTTAATAGAAGTTTGTATGATAATAATTTGAACAAAAATATGATGACATATTTTTAAATTGCAGCCGGCAATGTTGTTCTATTTTCTATTGAAAATACTACCTTACATAATAATATGTATGATTTTCTCAAAATAATATAAAGAAATTATTTCATTGTTATTGATCTTCCCATTGTTGTTGAGATTCTCTATTTTGACGCTTGATTTGTCTTATGTAGTATCTGTATCTTCTCTCTAGTGGTTGTTTTTTTCTTAGTCTTTGTTCATATCTTTTTGTTCTTTTTGTTTTTTCTTCGAAGAATATCTCCATAATCTCATTTGCTTCTTTCCAGTCAATAAGATACGTCGATTCTCTTTTTGACATTTTGAACCTATAAAAAAAAATTGATAATTTAGATATCATTATTGTCAAACATTATTGTTGAAATTATTGGTTGTTGTTTACATATAAATGCTTTAATCCCTTTTATTTTTTTATTATTTTTTAGTTTTTTGAAATACACATTTTGGGTTGTATATTACTTTTATATTAACAACCTAATAGAATACAAACAATCAACCAATTTTAGAATAGAGATTTTTGGACATACCCCCTCCCCCCATTTGAAAGTCGAAATTTGAGATACCCCCCCATTTGAAAAAAAATTTGAGATACCCCCCCAATTCAAGACAAAAGAGCTTTACATCCGTAGGTGAGTTTTATCATCCGTAGGTGAGTTTTATGATGGACGGCTAAGATAACACCACATCTTGAATTGGGGGGGTATCTCAAATTTTTTTTCAAATGGGGGGGTATCTCAAATTTCGACTTTCAAATGGGGGGGTATGTCCAAAAATCTCTTTAGAATATTCGATTGTTTTACACCCAATTATATATAAACATAATTCCCAAAGTAATGAACCAATTGTGCATACATGAAAATATGGAAGCAAGTACAGGTATACGAATCTATAGTAACATATATATATATATATATATATATATATATAACCAAAATTTCTGGAGCTTGGACTGGCTATCGTTTTGTTGATGTGAGTTGTTATTCTATACTTTGAATTCCTTTACATATCTTTTTATTCTGGTTAAACCCACACCCCTTCCCCACCAATAAGAAACTTGGTCCTATTGTTGGTTAAAAAAAAATTAAAAAAATACAACCATCAAGTAGTTAGCTGTAACTCTAAAAGTTCATATTGAACTCCTAAATAATAGTCCTTTTTGGCTTATTGTGATGACAGTTATCTAACAGGTTTCTGTTCCTACCTTCTTGTATCCTCTGAGCCAACTACTATATCTATTCGGGCTGTTTTGAAACTATTTCTTGTCACTGTCTAATTGTAAAATATTCAAGTGATTTTTTAAATAAATAAAACTACATAAGTGATGTACGTCAGAAACGTGTACAGGTTTGGTTATTCCCTTGAAACCCTTGTTCCTTTCTCCTAAAAATAATTAAATTCTCCTATTGTTTGTAGAGTGCTTGAATAATAAAAAATAGTCTAGCATTTAAAAAAAAAAGAAAAAAAAAACACTGCAGCCATTACAACCAAGAATCATGCAAAAATATCTGTATTTTTCTTACCTTTAAGACTTGAGTTGATCTAGAAGATATTCTTTTGAATTTTCTTCTTACTTGTTGAGATGATTGTCTGTTACTTAGGTTGGGTTTCATTTATATAGATTTTCCAATTCTGATTAATATAGATACTTAGGGTTTTAGATGATGATTCCTATTATTTTTTTTTCTCTTTTGAAATAATAAGTTTCCACCTTTTGGTTCCGTTCATTTATTTTGATTTTGATTTTTCTTTCCAAAATTAAAAATTATCTAATTTGGTCTTTGAAAACAATTTCTTACTAAATTTAAGTTTAGGGTTCATTGATTTTGTTTTCCTTTTGTAATGTATTTGTATGTGTAGACAAAATATTTAATTGTGGAAACGTTTGGTCTGTTTCTCTTTTAGTACATCTATGGTACCTTAGTCAAGTAAAAATATTTTATATGACTATTTAAAATTAGGGTTCTTTTTTTTTTTGGAATGTATTGCCCTACAAAAAGATTTCAAAATTGCAGGAATTTTAGGCAATAAAAGGTAATTCTAGGGCGATATAAGCTAGGTCAGTAGAAGGTAATTCTTTATTTTTGCCAGGAATTTGTGATTATGTCTGAGATTATAGAGGATTTGGAATTTGTTAGTTCTCGCATGGATGATATTGATGTTGATTATGAAAGTTTGAATTTCGCTTATTCTGGACAATACATGGGCGAAAGTTTTTGTTTCAATATGGATGTTATTGCCTCAATTTCAGCTGTGAAATATATTCACCAATATATATATATATATATATATATATATATATATATATATATATATATATATATATATATATATATAAAGATACTGGCAGAACTTATCAAGTAGTTGATGTTGAAGAAGAAAATATATGATATTTTAGTGATGGAGTTATGAATATGTTCTATTTAATTTTGAAGTTTAATTAAGCTTTCTTATATATGTTTGAAAAAAGAAAATTGTTATTTGGTTTAGTTTATATTTTAATGAGAAATTTTTAGAATTTGTGTGTGTGTGTGTGTGTGTTTTTTTCCGATATCATGCACAGATGAGTTGGCACAGGTGATGGTTTAATGCCTGGAAGGCCAGATTTCCAATGCTTGTTCATGATAGTTGATTGAGATCAGCCAAAGTTAAGACTAATCAGTAAGCCTTTAATACTGCCATTCTGAACATAAAATGGAGGGATCATAGGTAATCCCAGTTTGTCCCCTACAATCAAAATCCCACAAACATGCAACATGAATGATTAATCATCCCCATCTAGTAATGGTTCTCAATCATAATTTGGGGTTTGTTTGTTTCCACCAAGAAAATAGTGGGTTTTCAAAGATTGAATCATATAGAGGTTGTTGTATACATGATACAGTCTTGGTGGGACTTATATAGGGACACCAAGAACAGATGGGATGTTTAATCTTGACAAAGAAATTGATCAAACAGAATATCAAAAAATGATTATTTTCAAATCAGTTCAAATTTGATAAAAAGATAGATAAATGATTAATACCCATAAGAAGATAATCATTCATTTCAATCAAACAAACTCTAATTTCTTCTGAGTTTTCATATTGGCTTACATATGCTCTAAGGAACAAATTCATCCAGTTTGTATCCATTGCAAGAGATTACTCTTGTGACTTGAAAGAATTAATTTAAGCAGTATTATCAATTTATTCTTACTTTGGGATGCATTGCAATGTGAGTATAAACCAATACTAATTCAAAGTATAGAATAACTAATTCTAGTTGTTGTTTGCTTATGCTTTTCCTTATTTAGTAAAGCATCAGAGTGAACTAAAAACCTTCAAAGGCTTGAAATGAGCTGGGATTGATATTTTTTTTTAAGAAATCACGAAGGCCATGTGGCTAGTGCATTTAAGGGTGGAAGATCAGTTAACTCACTTATATCGCAGGAGCTCATAACGTCGAAGGAGGGACTAGTTTTACCCAACCATCTGGGAATAAAGAATGTGCATGTGGTATCAGATTCTTCAAAATCTATGAACTGGTTGATGATTATTGAGGGTCCGACCTTGGTAGTGTTTAAATCTCGTTATAGCAGCCTTATGTTTTTGTAATAGATTTGATAGTGTATGTTTCTATAGCATACACCTATAGATTAAGTAATAAAGCTGGTAATTACGTGGCTACTATTGATGTTGGCAGAGAGATTTGTACTTCATTTTTTTGGACTCACATGGATGAAACTGTATCCATACTTGTAAAGGATCGAGCATGCCAATGGATCTTTATATCCTAGAACTTCATAACTAGGTTCTGCCTAATTTGTCTATCATTTTGCTTCACAATAGAACTTGACTAAGTTATATTAAAATTGTTCAAGTACTTGTGAACGAAAATAAAAATTTCATTAAATGAAATTATCCAAACATCTTTGAAACAAATCTTAAAAGAATTAACAACGATAAAATTGAAATGGTGTAGTAGGACACCGTTCTCCTATATCCTAACCGAAACAAAATTGTAATTGAGCAACTGATACATTTCTAGGTAATTCCTCTTGACGACATAACTCATCAATCCTGCAATTTAATAATACATGGTATTGTAAGGATGGTATCATTAGAAATATCAAGTAGTATCTAATAAATGTTGTGATGTAGTAATACCTTTGGTTCTTTTTTGATCATTTTCTGCATCTTTTTCTTTCCTTGATTATCATCCTCATCCAAGTCGTCCAAATCCACGATTAATTTTTTGGCACATTTTATAGGTGTAGTAGGAGCCAACTTTTTCTGGTTTTTCTGCATTGGACCGTTGTCAAGTCAATAATGATTATGAGGTTTTTTTTTTTTTTTTTTTTTTTTTATGGTTTATATGATTAGTAGATAATTAGATAAGTTTGTATTTCATACCTTTCCATTTTTTCCTTAATTTGTCTTTTGGATCTTTCACTTCAGGTATTTCTTTGATTCTTATAACCGTCATAGAAGATGTGTCTTTTTGCTCCCAGTTGTAAGGTGTGATCTTAATCAAAAATGAGGTTTCTTTTTCCAACAATTTGTTGAAATAATTTTCCACCTTTCAAATGCCATTTTTCTGTAAAAATAATAAGTTTAGGAATTAGCTAACTAAATTGTAAGGTTAAAACATTTGGTATTAAAAGTATTTTTTCTTTTTGAAATTACTTACTTATTTACTTATTTGTAGCATTTCATCAACAAATATGTCAAAAATATCTTCAATTATGTCATCAAATCCGCATATCATCATATTGGTAGTACTGTCCTCAATTTCCATAGCAACCTTGTACCTATGAAATTTAAAATCTTAGTTTTTGTATGATTCAAATAGAAAGGAAAGGTCGATAAATTACTTACCTTTCAAAAGGAGGATTTTCAGTCATCTTTGGACAACTTTTGCAAGAATAATCATTATCCTTGTATTCTGGCATTTTCCGCATGCCATGTAGTGCCATTCTTCATTGTTGTAGATATGAATTATTTTTGCCTTGCACCAATATTCATCCATCTGTTTGTTTGTTTTACAAATAAATAATGTAAATATAATACATTTTTTTAAGACATACGTACTTTATAATGTTTAATATCAAACCTGAGTTCTTTCCCCTTTGACTATGTCAATAATGTCTTGTATTGTCTTTGTGTTGTTACTTATTGACTTGTCTATGCCGCTCATTTTCTGTTTGAATTCTTGAGCTTCATCACAACTATGATTGATAAGTATTTTTGATCCAAATGAGGACTCCACATAGTAAGTTCCTGAAATTGTATGAAGTTAAATTTTAGTATGATATTCTGAATATAAGAATGGATTTCTAGGCATTGGATTATAGTATTTTACCATCATAAAAATGTGGCAAGACGGAAGTGATAATGACTATTACATCCTTCCCTTTGAGTTTTTCTTCAATTGCATGATTTATTTGCTCTCCCAATTTTCCCCATAGTGCAACTCGAAGCGTTTCTTTCCTGCGATTATCAAGTTCAAATATATAAACTTAGACAATTAATAAAATTTTAAATATATTAACAAATAAAAAACTTGCCTCTCATTCATTAAGAAGATATTTCTAATAGGAGCTTTCTTATCTCTAACGAATCTTGATTGTGGTTCCTTATTATAATGAAGTCTGCCAATCAAATCTACAAATAGAAAAGAAATTTATAAAACTTGTAAGTAATGAATTCAAATAAATATTAAAAATGAGAATGTAAGTTATATATAATCAAGTTGTGAGGGCTTACTAAAACACTTTTCTCTGTTTCTAGCTTGGTAGCAAGTTTCAACTTTTGAGAAATCGACAAACTCAAACTTGTGCATAAGAGTAGGAATACTTTCAGTATCTTCGTCAACAATTTCCACTTGACTATATGCTTGAATATAAATCTGGTAATCGTTTTCAGCATATCGAGTTCCTGATTTGATGTACCAAGTCTTAAACTTTGCAATTGTGTACATTTGTCCTTCGACGAATGGTACGCTTATCTTCTCAATATTTGCACCATTAAGCTTTGCATGAATTTTGTGTCCCTAATTTTCGGTTGGATAAAATAAAAAAGTTAATATTTCATATTTATGTTGTTGGTTGTATAAAAGTTACTTCCTAACAAAAGTTACTTACGTTTCTATCCATAAGGATCATATGGACAAAGATGATCTCTTTGTTTTCTTCATTGATCTCTTCCCATAGCAACATAACTCTAACTGTCACGCTCCATTCAAAGTGGGTCTTGCCGATGTTCCTAACATCAATATCTTCAATCCTAACCATGTTTGATCTTGAAAAAAAAAAAAAAGTAAGACCAATTTAAATTTTGGTTGAAGTAGTGACTAATTTAAAAGTAAGACCAAAATTAAAGTAAGAATTTACCTTAGATTTTTTTTTGTATAGAGAGTCAACGTTGGGGAAGGCAAGCTAGAATGTATTTTTTTGATAGCATTAGAAGTCTTTTTATAGTTCTAGAATTTCTTAATTGATGAAACCCTAATATATTTTTTTTTTTATCAAAATCTAGTATATTTTCTAAATTTTGTATAAATGTTTTTAGGATAAATATTTTTAGTCGGTTAATTATTCCCTAAGTTGAGAAGTTACTTGTTCCTGTAGTTGAATTTATTTAGGTTGTTTTTGTTTGATAATAATTATAGAATTTGATTTTAATTTTTTCCGGTTTTATGATAATAAAATATATATTGTACGTGTGGAGAATAATATATATATTCTTTTAGGTTATATGTTGATCTGTTTCATTGTTTCCTTTTTTGAGAAGATATTTGTTCCCCAAGTTGAACTTAATTTAATTAGATCTGCATATTCTACCAAAAATATCAGATTCTAAAGTTATTTAAATTTTATTTATTACATATAATTATAGAATTTAAGTTTAGTTAGTGTTCTACATTCTACCAAAAATAACATATATATTATTTTACGTTATATTTTGAATCGTGTCGTTGTTTCCTTATTTGAAAATATACTTGTTCCCTAAGTTGAACTTAATTAATTTAATTAGTTTTGCAGATTCTACTAAAAATATCAGATTGTGAAGTTATTTAAGTTCTATTTATTACATAATAATTATAGAATTTTTGTTTAGTTATTGTTTTCTACAAAAAAATAACAGCAGAGGAGGCTCTAATGTTTAGCCAAATGAGGCAGCTGCCTAAGGCACCGGATATGTAGTAGGGATTTAGGGCCACATTTATTGATTAACTGATATTTTTCTAATTTTTTTTCTCATAGTTTTCCTTTTTTTTAAGGTGTTTTTATTGTTTTTTTCCTAGATTTTCTCACAATTATAGATTAAAGAATAATTCTCTATGTATGTATTTATTTTTTTTCCAAATCCCAATTTTTCACCATTAATTTTTACTAATTAAAGAGGCCTCACTGTTGACATGCCTAATGCCCATAAATGTCTTGAGCCAGCCCTGAATAACATATTCTAATAATTCTGCAAAAATTTTAATGAGGCCCATTTAAATTAATCAAACTTTTTTGCAGTTCAGCTGAATTATATCCGACCCATTTAATTATCCATTTGTTTGACAGTGTGTTGAATTTGAATTGCCATGGATATTTGATTCAGTAATCTACTGAGATATAGCATAGGACATTGAAGAGTTTATTGATCAATTAGGCAATGCAGGAAATGGTTTTTCAGAATTGATTGTAATTGCTGTATCTTAGTGATTGTGAAGTTGTCAAAGCTTGAATCTGTTGTAATTTGAACAGTTTCTATGGAATAGATTTATTCTAAAAAAAATTAAAAAATCTGGTGGTGGATCGATATTAGCAAGCAATGAAAGTCTTCACTACATGTTAGGTTAGATTTGAACTTTGGTTTTGTTTCTCAATATATTTACTACACTATCAAAAATAAAACATTAAAAAAAAATTATGTATATTATTGAAGAAATTAAATATAGAAGCTGAGTGATGGTCTTGCAATAGAACATGCCAATAGAAATTATATATAGAAGCTCCAGTGGAGCTACAGTCTTGTACTATTAAGATAAAATCCTATGATTTGAAGCTACTTGTATTAATCGATCCATTCCATACATTCCTTTGCATCTTCGAACTTTGTTTGTTCCATGTCTCGTCTTAGAATATTAACCATTGGTTGAACTATAGTAGTTCCTTCTTTTGCTAGATGGCATAAAACGTCTGCATGAATCCTTTCCATGTTGCGTTCAATAATGGTTGTAATACCTGTAAATTAAATATTATTTTTGTAAGGCCATTATTTCAAAGAATATTAATCTTTAAATATGTAATTAAAAAAAAGTATTATACGTACGATCAATATCTTTTCCATAATGTTTTGTAGCTTGTAGATCTAGTAAAACTTTATTCAACTTCTTGTTGAAGCAATCTTCTATGTCATGGTTGGTCTTTATAGCCAAGTTTCTATCAAAACTTATGGAACAATGAATATGAGTTTTGTTTGTACCTGTAGATATCAACTTTGTTAAAACATTTAAATTAAAAAAAAAAAAATCACAATAAAAGTAAATTATAGTATACATATATTATTAATAATGAGAGGAACTTACTTTCGATATATGCATCTAGGTTGTCCTGCATGTATTTTGGTATATTATATTTTGCTATCTCCCCCGAATCGTTTTCATAATCTTCTATGTAAAGTTTATAAGCCTCTAAATACTTATTTCTTTGTTTCTCCTTGTTTTTTATTGCTTTTGTTCTTGGTGAAAAGCAATTCATGATGATATGTATGCAGCCTAAGAAAAAGTTTGGAAGAATGTCCACCATAATTTAGGTTGAACAATGATGGTTGTTTTTTTTTTTTTTTTTTTTTTGCATGTACTTAGGGTATGTATAAATCTTTCTCTCTATATATAGATGGGATGGTAAATCTCTGCAATATAAATGGTTTATGTATGGGTTAGATTATGGGCTAAAATTATTTGGGTGCATGTAATATATACCCCATAAAACATATGTTGGTGTTGACTACAGGGATTATGGGCTAAAATTATTTTAGAATAGTTGTACATCCCCAAACAATCCACTTCCATAGTCTGTAACTCACGTAAATCACGTTCAAAACCAATTCAGCCCATGTCCTGGTTATAGTACAGACAAATAATAGAGTACAGTAGATCATAAAGATGTCTTCATACAGGAGTACATGCCAAATACCTCACATTTTTGTCCTGAGGTCTTAGGCTCTATAAACATGACGCCCCAAATAATGATTGTGAGTTTTTTTTTTTTTTTTTTTTTTTTATGGTTTATATGATTAGTAGATAATTAGATAAGTTTGTATTTCATACCTTTCCATTTTTCCTTAATTTGTCTTTTGGATCTTTCACTTCAGGTATTTCTTTGATTCTTATAACCATCATAGAAGATGTGTCTTTTTGCTCCCAGTTGTAAGGTGTGATCTTAATCAAAAATGAGGTTTCTTTTTCCAACAATTTGTTGAAATAATTTTCCACCTTTGGAATGCCATTTTCCTGTAAAAATAATAAGTTTAGGAATTAGGTAACTAAATTGTAAGTTTAAAACATTTGGTATTAAAAGTGTTTTTTCTTTTTGAAATTACTTACTTCTTTACTTATTTGTAGCATTTCATCAACAAATATGTCAAAAATATCTTCAATTATGTCATCAAATCCGCATATCATCATATTGGTAGTACTGTCCTCAATTTCCATAGCAACCTTGTACCTATGAAATTTAAAATCTTAGTTTTTGTATGATTCAAATAGAAAGGAAAGGTCGATAAATTACTTACCTTTCAAAAGGAGGATTTTCAGTCATCTTTGGACAACTTCTGCAAGAATAATCATTATCCTTGTATTCTGGCATTTTTCGCATGCCATGTAGTGTCATTCTTCATTGTTGTAGACATGAATTATTTTTGCCTTGCACGAATATTCATCCATCTGTTTGTTTGTTTTACAAATAAATAATGTAAATATAATACCTTTTTTTAAGACATACGTACTTTATAATGTTTAATATCAAACCTGAGTTCTTTCCCCTTTGACTATGTCAATAATGTCTTGTATTGTCTTTGTGTTGTTACTTATTGACTTGTCTATGCCGCTCATTTTCTGTTTGAATTCTTGAGCTTCATCACAACTATGATTGATAAGTATTTTTGATCCAAATAAGGACTCCACATAGTAAGTTACTGAAATTGTATGAAGTTAAATTTTAGTATGATATTCTGAATATGAGAATGGATTTCTAGGCATTGGATTATAGTATTTTACCATCATAAAAATGTGGCAAGACGGAAGTGATAATGACTATTACATCGTTCCCTTTGAGCTTTTCTTCAATTGCATGATTTATTTGCTCTCCCAATTTTTCCCATAGTGCAACTCGAAACGTTTCTTTCCTGCCATTATCAAGTTCAAATATATAAACTTAGACAATTAATAAAAAATTTAATATATTAACAAATAAAAAACTTGCCTCTCATTCATTAAGAAGATATTTCTAATAGGAGCTTTCTTATCTCTAACGAATCTTGATTGTGGTTCCTTATTATAATGAAGTCTGCCAATCAAATCTACAAATAGAAAAGAAATTTATAAAACTTGTAAGTAATGAATTCAAATAAATATTAAAAATGAGAATGTAAGTTATATATAATCAAGTTGTGAGGGCTTACTAAATCACTTTTCTCTGTTTCTAGCTTGGTAGCAAGTTTCAACTTTTGAGAAATCGACAAACTCAAACTTGTGCATAGGAGTAGGAATACTTTCAGTATCTTCGTCAACAATTTCCACTTGACTATATGCTTGAATATAAATCTGGTAATCGTTTTCAGCATATCGAGTTCCTGATTTGATGTACCAAGTCTTAAACTTTGCAATTGTGTACATCTGTCCTTCGACGAATGGTACGCTTATCTTCTCAATATTTGCACCATTAAGCTTTGCATGAATTTTGTGTCCCTAATTTTTGGTTGGATAAAATAAAAAAGTTAATATATGATATTTATGTTGTTGGTTGTATAAAAGTTACTTCCTAACAAAAGTTACTTACGTTTCTATCCATAAGGATCATATGGACAAAGATGATCTCTTTGGTTTCTTCATTGATCTCTTCCTATAGCAACATAACTCTAATTGTCACGCTCCATTCAAAGTGGGTCTTGCCGATGTTCCTAACATCAATTTCTTCAATCCTAACCATGTTTTATCTTGAAAAAAAAAAAAAAAGTAAGACCAATTTAAATTTTGGCTGAAGTAGTGACTAATTTAAAAGTAAAACCAAAATTAAAGTAAGAATTTACCTTAGATTTTTTTTTGTATAGAGAGTCAACGTTGGGGAAGGCAAGCTAGAATGTATTTTTTTGATAGCATTAGAAGTCTTTTTATAGTTCTAGAATTTCTTAATTGATGAAACCCTAATATATTTTTTTTTTATCAAAATCTAGTATATTTTCTAAATTTTGTATAAATGTTTTTAGGATAAATATTTTTAGTCGGTTAATTATTCCCTAAGTTGAGAAGTTACTTGTTCCTGTAGTTGAATTTATTTAGGTTGTTTTTGTTTGATAATAATTATAGAATTTGATTTTAATTTTTTCCCGTTTTATGATAATAAAATATATATTGTACGTGTAGAGAATAATATATATATTCTTTTAGGTTATATGTTGATCTGTTTCATTGTTTCCTTTTTTGAGAAGATATTTGTTCCCCAAGTTGAACTTAATTTAATTAGATCTGCATATTCTACCAAAAATATCAGAATCTGAAGTTATTTAAATTTTATTTATTACATATAATTATAGAATTTTAGTTTAGTTAGTGTTCTACATTCTACCAAAAATAACATATATATTATTTTACGTTATATTTTGAATCGTGTCGTTGTTTCCTTATTTGAAAAGATACTTGTTCCCTAAGTTGAACTTAATTAATTTAATTAGTTTTGCAGATTCTACCAAAAATATCAGATTCTGAAGTTATTTAAGTTCTATTTATTACATAATAATTATAGAATTTTTGTTTAGTTATTGTTTTCTATAAAAAAATAACAGCAGAGGCGGCTCTAATGTTTAGCCAAATGAGGCAGCTGCCTAAGGCCCCGGATATGTATTAGGGATTTAGGGCCACATTTATTCATTAACTGATATTTTTCTAATTTTTTTTTCTCATAGTTTTCCTTTTTTTTAAGGTGTTTTTATTGTTTTTTTCGTAGATTTTCTCAAAATTATAGATTAAAGAATAATTCTCTATGTATGTATTAATTTTTTTTTCCAAATCCCAATTTTTCACCATTAATTTTTACTAATTAAAGAGGCCTCACTGTTGACATGCCTAAGGCCCCTAAATGTCTTGAGCCGGCCCTGAATAACATATTCTAATAATTCTGCAAAAATTTTAATGAGGCCCATTTAAATTAATCAAACTTTTTTGCAGTTCAGCTGAATTATATCCGACCCATTTAATTATCCATTTGTTTGACAGTGTGTTGAATTTGAATTGCCATGGATATTTGATTCAGTAATCTACTGAGATATAGCATAGGACATTGAAGAGTTTATTGATCAATTAGGCAATGCAGGAAATGGTTTTTCAGAATTGATTGTAATTGCTGTATCTTAGTGATTGTGAAGTTGTCAAAGCTTGAATCTGTTGTAATTTGAACAGTTTCTATGGAATAGATTTATTCTAAAAAAATTTAAAAAATCTGGTGGTGGATCGATATTAGCAAGCAATGAAAGTCTTCACTACATGTTAGGTTAGATTTGAACTTTGGTTTTGTTTCTCAATATATTTACTACACTATCAAAAATAAAACATTAAAAAAAAAATTATGTATATTATTGAAGAAATTAAATATAGAAGCTGAGTGATGGTCTTGCAATAGAACATGCCAATAGAAATTATATATAGAAGCTCCAGTGGAGCTACAGTCTTGTACTATTAAGATAAAATCCTATGATTTGAAGCTACTTGTATTAATCGATCCATTCCATACATTCTTTTGCATCTTCGAACTTTGTTTGTTCCATGTCTCGTCTTAGAATATTAACCATTGGTTGAACTATAGTAGTTCCTTCTTTTGCTAGATGGCATAAAACGTCTGCATGAATCCTTTCCATGTTGCGTTCAATAATGGTTGTAATACCTGTAAATTAAATATTATTTTTGTAAGGCCATTATTTCAAAGAATATTAATCTTTAAATATGTAATTAAAAAAAAGTATTATACGTACGATCAATATCTTTTCCATAATGTTTTGTAGCTTGTAGATCTAGTAAAACTTTATTCAACTTCTTGTTGAAGCAATCTTCTATGTCATGGTTGGTCTTTGTAGCCAAGTTTCTATCAAAACTTATGGAACAATGAATATGAGTTTTGTTTGTACCTGTAGATATCAACTTTGTTAAAACATTTAAATTAAAAAAAAAAAAAAAATCACAATAAAAGTAAATTATAGTATACATATATTATTAATAATGAGAGGAACTTACTTTCGATATATGCATCTAGGTTGTCCTGCATGTATTTTGGTATATTATATTTTGCTATCTCCCCCGAATCGTTTTCATAATCTTCTATGTAAGGTTTATAAGCCTCTAAATACTTATTTCTTTGTTTCTCCTTGTTTTTTATTGCTTTTGTTCTTGGTGAAAAGCAATTCATGATGATATGTATGCAGCCTAAGAAAAAGTTTGGAAGAATGTCCACCATAATTTAGGTTGAACAATGATGGTTATTTTTTTTTTTTTTTTTTGCATGTACTTAGGGTATGTATAAATCTTTCTCTCTATATATAGATGGGATGGTAAATCTCTGCAATATAAATGGTTTATGTATGGGTTAGATTATGGGCTAAAATTATTTGGGTGCATGTAATATATACCCCATAAAACATATGTTGGTGTTGACTACAGGGATTATGGGCTAAAATTATTTTAGAATAGTTGTACATCCCCAAACAATCCACTTCCATAGTGTGTAACTCACGTAAATCACCTTCAAAACCAATTCAGCCCATGTCCTGGTTATAGTACAGACAAATAATAGAGTACAGTAGATCATAAAGATGTCTTCATACAGGAGTACATGCCAAATACCTCACATTTTTGTCCTGTGGTCTTAGGCTCTATAAACATGATGCCCTAAATAATGATTGTGAGTTTTTTTTTTTTTTCATGGTTTATATGATTAGTAGATAATTAGATAAGTTTGTATTTCATACCTTTCCATTTTTCCTTAATTTGTCTTTAGGATCTTTCACTTCAGGTATTTCTTTGATTCTTATAACCGTCATAGAAGATGTGTCTTTTTGCTCCCAGTTGTAAGGTGTGATCTTAATCAAAAATGAGGTTTCTTTTTCCAACAATTTGTTGAAATAGTTTTCCACCTTTGGAATGCCATTTTCCTGTAAAAATAATAAGTTTAGGAATTAGGTAACTAAATTGTAAGTTTAAAACATTTGGTATTAAAAGTGTTTTTTCTTTTTGAAATTACTTACTTCTTTACTTATTTGTAGCATTTCATCAACAGATATGTCAAAAATATCTTCAATTATGTCATCAAATCCGCATATCATCATATTGGTAGTACTGTCCTCAATTTCCATAGCAACCTTGTACCTATGAAATTTAAAATCTTAGTTTTTGTATGATTCAAATAGAAAGGAAAGGTCGATAAATTACTTACCTTTCAAAAGGAGGATTTTCAGTCATCTTTGGACAACTTCTGCAAGAATAATCATTATCCTTGTATTCTGGCATTTTCCGCATGCCATGTAGTGCCATTCTTCATTGTTGTAGACATGAATTATTTTTGCCTTGCACCAATATTCATCCATCTGTTTGTTTGTTTTACAAATAAATAATGTAAATATAATACATTTTTTTAAGACATACGTACTTTATAATGTTTAATATCAAACCTGAGTTCTTTCCCCTTTGACTATGTCAATAATGTCTTGTATTGTCTTTGTGTTGTTACTTATTGACTTGTCTATGCCGCTCATTTTCTGTTTGAATTCTTGAGCTTCATCACAACTATGATTGATAAGTATTTTTGATCCAAATGAGGACTCCACATAGTAAGTTCCTGAAATTGTATGAAGTTAAATTTTAGTATGATATTCTGAATATAATAATGGATTTCTAGGCATTGGATTATAGTATTTTACCATCATAAAAATGTGGCAAGACGGAAGTGATAATGACTATTACATCCTTCCCTTTGAGCTTTTCTTCAATTGCATGATTTATTTGCTCTCCCAATTTTCCCCATAGTGCAACTCGAAGCGTTTCTTTCCTGCCATTATCAAGTTCAAATATATAAACTTAGACAATTAATAAAAATTTTAATATATTAACAAATAAAAAACTTGCCTCTCATTCATTAAGAAGATATTTTTAATAGGAGCTTTCTTATCTCTAACGAATCTTGATTGTGGTTCCTTATTTTACTAATTAAAGAGGCCTCACTGTTGACATTCCTAAGGCCCCTAAATGTCTTGAGCCGGCCCTAAATAACATATTCTAATAATTCTGCAAAAATTTTAATGAGGCCCATTTAAATTAATTGTAGGGGTACTACATACTCCGACCAATCAAAAGCTGCCACGTGGCACAGTCACCAATCTGTCAGGTCGCCACAATCTCAACTCGCTAGCAGCTCGACTAAAGCGACCAGACTACACAACGACCAGCGACCTGCTATTCACACGTGCTCCTATTCAATGCACAGAATATTCTCGTCAGTTACAGAATTAATTCACAAGGATGATCCTCGCGCGTTACACATTTAATCATCATTATGATGGCGGAGAATCTGCAAGATCCACGATCCACGCCCTTCCATCTTCTATATAAACAGAACTACGATGGCTTGATCTCTAAGTTCAATTCCCCCGAGCTAGAGTACGTAGGCAATCTCGATCTCAACGAGGTGCAGCCACCCCAATCTCCAATATCCCCATTTGGTCGAGTCTCCATAACGACCTGACCCTGTTGATGCATTAATCTAGAAATAGGTTAATACATTTGGTGCCGACTGAGGGGAATTCGATATAATCCCGACCAGATCAGAGCCCTGATCGACATGCCAAGTCCAAAAACAAAGAAACAAATCCAGAAGCTCAACGGCATGGTTTCAGCTCTCAACAGATTCATATCCAGAGCATCAGACAAGTGTAGACCAATGCTTCATATCTTAAAGAAGGGGGCTACATATGAGTGGACAGAAGAGTGCGAGAAAGCCTTCGATGATCTCAAGGCATATCTGTCTACTCCACCAGTTCTTACAAGACCAATAGATGGTGATGTACTTGGCGTTTACCTCGCAACATCAGATTTTGCGATAAGCGCAGTACTCTTCAAAGAAGACAATCAAGTGGAACGACCTATCTACTTCACAAGCAAAGTCTTACAGCAGGCTGAAATAAGGTACACACCTCTGGAGAAGTTAGCATTAGCATTACTTTACGCTGCATGCAAATTCAAGCCTTATTTCCAAGCACACACTGTAAAAGTAATCACCGATCAGCCATTACGCCACATACTAGAGAAGAAAAACAAAACAGGTCGTATGGCTCGATGGGCAGCCGAGCTGGGTGATTACACTTTCGAGTTCGTTTCAAGACAGGCCGTCAAGGGTCAGGTCGTTGCAGAATTTTTGGTAGACTATCCAGCAGAAGATGTCAATTGGGAACCTGAACCTGAAACAAGGCAAGCCCAAGACAACCCCCCAGATACTTGGCAGCTGTATGTAGATGGTTCCCACAACTCCAATGGAAGTGGAATAGGTAGTGTGCTAATCTCTCCTGAAGGCTCACAGCTCGAAAGAGCAACTCGTCTGGACTTTTCGACCTCAAACAACGAGGCCGAATACGAAGCACTCATACAGGGCCTAAAAATGGCCATCGACTTGCAAGCAGTTCGTCTCAAGGTGTACAGCGATTCACAGCTGGTAGTCAATCAGATTACCAGCAATTACCAGATCAATGGGGTCAACCTCATCAGATATGCTAGCAAAGCAAAGGAGCTCATCAGCAAGCTCAGCTATTTCACAATCGAGCATATACCTAGAGACGACAACAGACATGCTGATTCACTGGCGTTTCTAGCATCCAAGATCGAGTCAGACAGACCGAGGGCCCTAACTATAGCAATCAACTCACAGCCCGCATATCTCCTCAAGGAAGAGGATATTCATCAAATCTCCGATCTACTAGAAACAACTCAAGAAGACATCCAGGGGACTTGGATGGAGCCATTCATGGTTTATCTGCAAACTGGTGTCCTACCACTCGACAAAAAGGAAGCCAGTCGATTGCTGCATAAAGTCACAATGTACAAAATCCATGAGGGCAAACTATTCAGAAAATCAGCAACTGGATTGTTATTACGATGTTTGATCCCAAAGCAAGGGCAGATGATATTTCAAGAAATCCATGAAGGTGAATGTGGAAACCATTCCGGTGGGCGTACTTTAGCCCATAAAGCAATCTCCCAGGGATACTTCTGGCCAAGAATGAAGGAAGATGCAAAGAAATTTGTCTTAAAGTGCAAAGAATGCCAGCGATTTGCTGATAAGCAACACCAGCATCCAAACGATCTCATCAACATCACTGCCCCATGGCCATTCCACATGTGGGGGCTTGACATCATGGGCCCCCTAATCAAGGAAAAGAAGTCTGAGAAGAGGTTCGTTCTAGTAGCCGTAGATTATTTCACTAAATGGGTGGAAGCTGTTGCCTTAACCAACGTAACACAAGCAGATGTCCAAAGATTTATGTGGGAAAATATCATCACAAGGTTCGGGCTACCTAAACGGGTAGTCACAGACAATGGCACTCAGTTCGTTGGGAAGAATATCAAAAAATTCTACGACCTCTGGAAAATCGAGCATTCAAGGGCAACTCCCAGATACCCACAAGCCAACGGCCAGGTCGAAGCTGCAAATCGACAAATTCTTACCAATTTGAAGAAGAAGCTCGAAGACCAGCATGATCAATGGCCACAACAATTGGAGAACATCTTATGGGCTTATAGAACAACTCCTCGCACGTCCACAGGGATGTCACCATTCAGTCTTTGCTATGGAGTTGAGGCCGTTATTCCCACTGAGTTAACATATGGAACGACCAAATCTCTTCTGGTCGACACAGAGCTCAACAATCAGATCTGGTCGTTTGGAGTCGACCTCCTAGAAGAGCGACGCAACCACGCCACTATAAAGCTTGAGCAATACCAACAGAGACTCAAGCGAGCTTATAACAAAGGCGTGCGACCAAGAACTTTCCAGCCAGGCGAACTAGTCCTAAGAAGAATGTTCAGTAACAAAAGAAAGGACACTATCGGCAAACTCAACGCCAATTGGGAAGGTCCTTACATTATCACAAAAGTCCAGAGCAACGGTTCTTATCATCTTCAGACACCAGAAGGGGAGATCGTTAAGAACCCGTGGAATGCTTTCCATTTAAAGAAATTTTATCAGTGAAATGTAAGCATCCATACATTGCATTTCAATCAATAAAATCAGCTTTGCCTTCATCTCTGCTCAAACATGAATGGCTAAAAAGGTCTAATCCCTCGACCTACAAGTTATCAAAACTCTAGTCCCTTTGATAATTTAGAATTTTGTTAAGTTAAATCACTATCAACTTAACTTGGTGCATCGGTCTTTCTCTTCCCACGACCCAAGCACAATTATGTTAAAAGCGACCTCAACCCCCGATCAGGTCGAACAAATGTCACACATTGTTTGCAAGTCCATTCAAGCAGACAAAACGACATAATCAACAATGCAAGGTAAATAGTTGAATTAACTTTTACTTCATGAGATTTTAACAATTACAGGTACAACCAAAATAGAATCAAGGCATACAAGAGGAACTGTTTCAGTGCGTCCTGCTTGCAGCCATTCATCTCGTCTACCTGCCTTCTGAACGAGCTACCAGGACTTCCTGGAAACTAGCTCGCGAAAATGAATACATACAAAACTCATTAAGGTAAAAGCTGATTACTGACACCAAATACAAAAGACAAGAAGTTCTCCACTCAAGCTCTCAAAGATTACAAGGGGGGGGCTCTCAAGAATAAGCTATGGAAGACATACTGCAACAATGACCGCAGGTAGCAAACCTTGCACAAGGCTACCCAATATAAGAAAGGGAAAACAAGGTTACCCAATACAAGAAAGGGAAAACCAAGGTTACCCAATATAAGAAGGGGAAAACCAAGGTTACCCAATACAAGAAAGGAAAACCAAGGTTACCCAATACAAGAAAGGGAAAACAAGGTTACCCAATACAAGAAGGGGAAACCAAGGCAAGCTCATTGCTGCACAGACTGGTCGCCTGAAGTATCAACTTCAATAGGGGTTCCAACGACCTGGTCACTAGGGCCCATCGAGGTGTCTTGAGCTGGCGCCGAAGTATCTCCAACACCACCTCGCGTCTCCTCTCCTTCGGGCGACCCCATCAAAGCTTTCTGCAGCTGCTCACAGTAGGCCTGCCACGCCGCACCATTCTCCTGGCTTACGTTCTGCCAGTGCTCAGCAGAAGCGTTAGCAGCAGCCACATTTGCCTTCAACTGCTCATTGGCCTCCTTCAGCTGCTCCACTGTCTCCTTCAGCGCCGCAACCTGAGCATCCCTATCCCTCACCTTGCACTCCGCAACAAGAGCAACATTCTTCGCTTGCTCAAGCTTGTCACTCATCGCCTTCAGCTCAACCTCAGCCTGGGCGCCAACTTCAGCGACCAAACGAATCTCCTGGAAGGTCGCGTTCACCTACAAAGCGCAAGAAACTTAGACAACAACGACTAAAGCAGAAATTAATACTTTTGGCAACACCTACCAAAGACAGCGCCGAATTCAGCTTTGAGCAGTTGACCAAGAGGGATTGAGACTTCACAGCTCGAGCATCAGCCTCCAGAACGATGCCCTCATTCACAGCTCGGGCGACGCAGGGGTCATCAATAGCACTGTCGTTATCATACACGACATGCCTCACACCACGCCCATCCAAGTAGTCGAAGGGCCCAGGGCGAAACTCAGACATCACACCCTTGCCTTTCTGTGAAGGCCGAGCAACAGTCTTCATCGACACAGCAGACACCTCTGGACCCCTAACAGGCGGGGTAAGAGCAGGTGTCGGCACAACGGGTCTCTCCAACAGCTTCAGAGTACCCGAGTGAGACCTCTTCTTCTGCCCAGAAAATGCAGGCAGCTTGGGAAGTGAAGGCGGAGGAGACACAACTTGGGGGCTCGCCACTGCCTCCACCTGGCGCGAGCCACCACCAACTCTCTCATCCTCCACAGGCCGTTCTTTCTCCGGCCTACGAGCAGCACCAGCAGGCCGCTCTCTCTCAGCAGCCCTCGAGCTACACACAGCTCGTCCCTTCTCTTCAGCAGACTTCGAGCTACCACCAGCTCGTTCCTTCTCACCACCCCGCGAGCTACCACCAGCCCGTTCACTGTCATCAGCTCGCGAACCACTACCAGTTCGTCCACCACTCGCTTTGTGCACAGAAGACATGTATACTTTCTTCAAAGCTTTCCTCCTCTTGAGCTCTTCCCAGACAGTTTTTGGACCACCTTTAGGAATGAAATGCTCCTTTAGGTGAGGCAGAAACGAGATCTTCCGCTCGTCAGTCAACTTGCCAAAACAGTTCAAAGCAGACTGCAGGTCGTTCTTTCTAAGATGATCGTCCCGAATCGCTGCAGCAAAAAATTCAAACATATCAAGATCAAAAACAAGAAGACGAACTATCATCAAGCTACAGACAACTAACTTACGATCATCATTCCTGATCGTATGACGCAATTGGATATCCCCTTCAACAATCGGCCCAGTGAATAGCATGGGATCTTTCCACCATGGCTCACTACTCACTGGATAAATCAAAGGCAAACGTTCTGGCCTAACCTGCATGTTATAGCCAGAAAGTTCAACCTTCGAAGAGCGTTTGAAGCAAAAGTGGTTCAATACATCTTCTGTTGTAATGTTCCACCTATGCAACTTGTTGAGGTCGTCAATTACCCTCATGTTCCGCCAGAAATTACCATTCATCTGACAAGGGGCTCGCCTAATGGCATTCAACAAGTCGACCACCAATTCAGACAACGGCAACCTCAGACCAGCACGGAATTGGTTCAAAGTCAATACAGTAGATGAAGGATTATTAGGTCGATATTCAGGAGAAAGTAAGCGGTCCCCAAGAAACCTAATCTCTAAATGCCTAATCGACCTAAATTTGTAATGCCTCCTAACAGCAAAATGCCTATATACATAGTTCATATTCACAATCCTACACATTCTACCATTATCATCTTCAACCATCTCATCATCAGAAGAATCTGGACCATGAGAACCACTACTCTGGGGGCTTTCTACATTTTCATCGGGAACGGGAGACGGAGGGTCAGAATGAGTACTCTCAGACTCATACTCCTCAACTCCAACATCACTCAAGTGATCATTTTGCGAATCACTACCCTCAGACATTACTCTCGAGCAATACAGAAGACAACAGAAGAAGAAAAAGAAAGAAAATAAACAATCAGAGAAAAGAAAAGAGAACAAACCTCACGAGCTCTCAAAGTTCTTCAGTTCGCAAGGCAAAAGCGGCAGCAATTCAAATAAAGGCAAGATGAGTAAACCTACATCAACGTAACTACAGTTTATATACTGTAGCTCGAGAATTTCTAGCCATCGATTCAAAACAAACGAACGGCTGAGATCGACAAACGGATCCATATGCAGTACAGTCATCCTCCACTCACAAAACGGTTCGCATCCACCGTTGGATTGATCCACGTGCAAGACAGATAGCAAATCAGGCAGTACGTGCTTCAGTTGCCATAATCACACATCTAACTGCTCGAGGAAACTCCTCCACTTCCCCATAACAGCGCCATGATTACCACAGACAGCGCTGCATGACTGCCACGTCAGCAACTTCAAAAAGCAAACTACAAATCAGCATCGATAAAAGTAATTAGTCTTTTCAGCCCGACTCCCATAGTCGACCTAAAAAGAGGGGGCTTATGTAGGGGTACTACATACTCCGACCAATCAAAAGCTGCCACGTGGCACAGTCACCAATCTGTCAGGTCGCCACAATCTCAACTCGCTAGCAGCTCGACTAAAGCGACCAGACTACACAACGACCAGCGACCTGCTATTCACACGTGCTCCTATTCAATGCACAGAATATTCTCGTCAGTTACAGAATTAATTCACAAGGATGATCCTCGCGCGTTACACATTTAATCATCATTATGATGGCGGAGAATCTGCAAGATCCACGATCCACGCCCTTCCATCTTCTATATAAACAGAACTACGATGGCTTGATCTCTAAGTTCAATTCCCCCAAGCTAAAGTACGTAGGCAATCTCGATCTCAACGAGGTGCAGCCACCCCAATCTCCAATATCCCCATTTGGTCAAGTCTCCATAACGACCTGACCCTGTTGATGCATTAATCTAGAAATAGGTTAATACATTAATCAAACTATTTTGCAGTTCAGCTGAATTATATCCGACCCATTTAATTATCCATTTGTTTGACAGTGTGTTGAATTTGAATTGCCATGGATATTTGATTCAGTAATCTACTGAGATATAGCATAGGACATTGAAGAGTTTATTAATCAATTAGGCAATGCAGGAAATGGTTTTTCTGAATTGATTGTAATTACTGTATCTTAGTGATTGTGAAGTTGTCAAAGCTTGAATCTATTGTAATTTGAACAGTTTCTATGGAATAGATTTATTCTAAAAAAATTTAAAAAATCTGGTGGTGGATCGATATTAGCAAGCAATGAAAGTCTTCACTACATGTTAGGTTAGATTTGAACTTTGGTTTTGTTTCTCAATATATTTACTACACTATCAAAAATAAAACATTAAAAAAAAATTATGTATATTATTGAAGAAATTAAATATAGAAGCTGAGTGATGGTCTTGCAATAGAACATGCCAATAGAAATTATATATAGAAGCTCCAGTGGAGCTACAGTCTTGTACTATTAAGATAAAATCCTATGATTTGAAGCTACTTGTATTAATCGATCCATTCCATACATTCCTTTGCATCTTCGAACTTTGTTTGTTCCATGTCTCGTCTTAGAATATTAACCATTGGTTGAACTATAGTAGTTCCTTCTTTTGCTAGATGGCATAAAACGTCTGCATGAATCCTTTCCATGTTGCGTTCAATAATTGTTGTAATACCTGTAAATTAAATATTATTTTTGTAAGGCCATTATTTCAAAGAATATTAATCTTTAAATATGTAATTAACAAAAAGTATTATACGTACGATCAATATCTTTTCCATAATGTTTTGTAGCTTGTAGATCTAGTAAAACTTTATTCAACTTCTTGTTGAAGCAATCTTCTATGTCATGGTTGGTCTTTGTAGCCAGGTTTCTATCAAAACTTATGGAACAATGAATATGAGTTTTGTTTGTACCTGTAGATATCAACTTTGTTAAAACATTTAAATTAAAAAAAAAAAAAAAAAAAATCACAATAAAAGTAAATTATAGTATACATATATTATTAATAATGAGAGGAACTTACTTTCGATATATGCATCTAGGTTGTCCTGCATGTATTTTGGTATATTATATTTTGCTATCTCCCCCGAATCGTTTTCATAATCTTCTATGTAAAGTTTATAAGCCTCTAAATACTTATTTCTTTGTTTCTCCTTGTTTTTTATTGCTTTTGTTCTTGGTGAAAAGCAATTCATGATGATATGTATGCAGCCTAAGAAAAAGTTTGGAAGAATGTCCACCATAATATAGGTTGAACAATGATGGTTGTTTTTTTTTTTTTTTTTTTTGCATGTACTTAGGGTACGTATAAATCTTTCTCTCTATATACAGATGGGATGGTAAATCTCTGCAATATAAATGGTTTATGTATGCGTTAGATTATGGGCTAAAATTATTTGGGTGCATGTAATATATACCCCATAAAACATATGTTGGTGTTGACTACAGGGATTATGGGCTAAAATTATTTTAGAATAGTTGTACATCCCCAAACAATCCACTTCCATAGTCTGTAACTCATGTAAATCACCTTCAAAACCAATTCAGCCCATGTCCTGGTTGTAGTACAGACAAAATAATAAAGTACAGTAGATCATAAAGATGTCTTCATACAGGAGTACATGCCAAATACCTCACATTTTTGTCCTGAGGTCTTAGGCTCTATAAATATGACGCCCCAAATTAAGATTTAACTTATTGAAAGTGCAACAACTATTGGGGAAACTGATGATATTGAAGGCTAACTGGTATTGTGGTGTAGTCTAGAAAAGACATTCCTGACCATTTTTCATGAATTTGTGGTATCAAAATTAATGAAGTAAAAAAATGTAAAGTGAGGTCCCTGCCGTGAATGTTGGTATGGTTGCTCCAAAACTCACTTTAAATCCATTCCCAACATACACACACCCACCACTCACTAATACGCCACCATACACGCTGGTACCTGTATCATATGACCATAATATCATCCCAGCATTGATGTCCATCACATATATTACATATTTTGGATTAGCAGATCCACCGAGCAGAATCTCATTTGCCACTGTAACCAGATCATAAACCCACAGTAAGGGTTTAATCCTTGTAGTCAATTCTTCGGCCATGGAAATCAGTGAAGTTATTTTCTTTTTTCAGAACTGAATATATTTTTTGTAACTTGTTTCCAGATGGAACAATGGGAAGAATGAGTATATTGACATCAAATACTGATTAACAGAAGTCTCATTTCTAAGTTAAGATTAAAAAGAATCAAAAGAGTGTCTATTGTAAGAGTTTCAATTATACATACTTAAATCAAATAGGAAATCTGAACTTTGTTCATCTTAACATTTGTTCTGTTGTTCATATATCTTCAAATTCCTCACATGAAAAAACACAGTAATAGAGAATATCAAGCAACTTCGAATTTTGGGTTCACTCCAACCAAACCGTTTGACATTGATTTAAGAATGCCATTCCATTCAAGCCGAAGAATAAGCAACTGAGCTTTGAAGTCTGTCTGCACAGAAAACAAATAGGAATCATGAGATATTATTTCCAAAAGTGAACATATTGATGTTGATTCAACATGATGATATCCAAAAGCGTACAATGGAAAATCTTGGATAGATAAAACATGTTAAATGTACTTAAATTCACATGTTATAAGTAAAAACAAAAAAAATCTATATTTTCCCATCATTAATTGTCATTATGGGTTTATCTAAATAAATGAATAAAAATTCTAGAAACCGATGATACAAATTAACTTTGAAAATTATGGGTTTATCTAGATTTTCCATAAAATCTACTTTCTCAAATAGATTAGATGTCTTCATCTGGGATTCCAGCTAAAAGTGTCGTAAACAACACTGCAGGCAACATTGGTGTGGGCTGGGAATTGTCGTTAGAATTTACCTTGATAATAGTGTATGCACCTGGAGACATACACGAGTCTAACGAACCTACTTATACAGGTATGAAGTTCACAACGAACTTGCAGTACAATTTATTGTTTCATGCAGTTGCTTCAAAATTTCATGCAATTACTTCCAAAAATAAATTCTACAAATAGAACTGTCGACTATATTGGATTTATTTTTCTATCAATGTTTGTTTTTCGAGTGGAATGGTCAGACAAATATGAGCAGGAATTATATGGGCTATGTAGAACTGATATTCCATGGAATCTCCATGTATTATATAAGATGTTATTTAAATTTTAAACAATGAAGTCATGAACTGAACACACAGGAAGCATATCGTTGAAATGAAATTATACCATATTATATTTTTTTAATTGCCTCTGAGTTAGCAATTAGCTCTAAGAGCCAACGAACCTGTCATAATGATACCAAGATGCACTTAATAATATCAAGAACGAAATTGTTGGATCATACTTCTGATATCAGTTAAAGATGTGTACCTTGTATGTGAATTTCAGCATATCCATGGCATCAATACCAAAATGGTGGTTACATCCTTTGAGGTTAGATGAGAAAGGGTTAGCTGGATTATACTGTCTGTCACGACCAAGGAATCTGGAGCACTTAGAAGAATACCATCAGCAGAGTTTCTAATGGATTCATGTATTCATCAAAATGATCACTTTAACTATTACATAATACTCAATCAATAAGATGCATGACATGACTAGAACAATTAAGGTGTGTGGGGCCCTAAGCAGCTTTTTAACTTGAGGACAACCATTATCGTTCCTGAAGTTGAAAAGCTGCTTATCAGCTAATGGATGAAAATGATATCCATGCGAACATCAATCCTGTAGCTCAGCAGTCCACATGAGGTCTACATTTCATATTTATCTAGTTAGATTGTAGCTCAGTGTTCCACTCAAAATTAACATCCAAGAGAGGCAAAACATGGTGAATATAGTTAAATCATAATATAAAAAGTTAACTTACTATGTTGATATAGCTACAGTAAAACTTCAGGATACACGACATTGGTAGTTGTATTATCATCTTCAGGGGAGAGTAGAACTGATATTCTGTTTGAAGAAGTACACCTCGACAATGCGACATAAAGTTGACCATGGCTGAAAACATGGTCTCTCAAGTCTATTCCAACAAATTTAACGGACTGACCTTGTGATTTGTTGATAGTCATTGCGAAAGCCAAGCGAACTGGGAATTGTCTGCGCGCCATTGGGAAACGTGTTTCAGCTACAGAAGGTTGAAGACTTATACGCGGAATAAAAACAGGTTCTCCAGCATGACTGCCACTAATAATCTTTGCTTCGATAACTCGAGAAGCAACTTGTAGCACCATTAGTCGTGTACCATTGCAAAGTCCAATCCTTGGTTGAATGTTACGTAAGCACATTATTGGACATCCCGTTTTCAGTTGAAGTTTGAATGGTGGGAGACTTGGTGGGTCAAGGGAGTGCATGTTCTCAACAGGAACATTAGTTGCTCTATCATCCACATTAACATTTTCTTCAATAAGAGTATCTGCAGCTAAACATTCTTGAATATCACCTGGGAAAAAATTTATTGCTTGCGCATTGAGTAATCCGACATCATCATTGCTGGCCGAGAGAATGGTTTGTTCTTTAAGATACTCTAGGTTAGCAGTTTTAGGAACATTTAATTTTGGATAAACTTTGAAAATAAGTTCTGTAGAGTTCTGACAACGTGAAATTTCAGCAGGTAATTCAACTGTTTCTTTTGGATTTGTTCCCACCTGAAAAAGGAAAATGATTTGTATTATTTAACATTAGGGTTTTGCATTGATATAAAAGAAATATTTAAAAAAATAATATAAAACAAATATTTAAAAAAAGAATAATATAGTTTCACCTGTAGTAAATATTCAGCAAATTTCACATTATCTATGTCATCACTGTTAAGACGCATATTCTTAACTAAAGTTAAAACTTCAACACGTTTCCACTGTAGAGATCTTTATAGTGATGCACAAACAATTTCTTGTCTTGTAGCTTTAGGAATAACAGGAAGAGTTTGCTTGAAATCACCTCCTAAAACTACAGTAATACCACCGAATGGTTCCTTGGAGTCACGAATGTCTTGTAGGGTGCGCTCAACTGCTTCAACACAATGCCGATGTTGCATTGGGACTTCATCCCAAATAATAAGTTTTGTTTTTCTAAACAGTTCAGCATGAATTGATTGTTTGGTAACTGAACAAATAAAATCGTCTAAAATATCAAAGGGTATTTTAAACGAAGAATGGGCTGTTCTCCCTCCTGTTAAAAGCAATGAAGCAATGCCTGACGACGCGACCATTATTACAATATTCCCTTGACTTCGTAGTGTTGCAGCAACAATGTTGTAGATAAATGTTTTCCCTGTTCCAGCTGGACCACTTAAAGAAAAGGTACGCTCACTGTCATTCAAAACCGATTCTGTGATAACTGTATACGAATGCAGTTGTTCACTATTTAGTTTTGCAACATCGAGTGCAACTTGAACACCTAGGCCTTCATGATTCAACTGCTCATGTTCCCAAAGAAGACGATTTGTCGTTACACACTTCCAATCTTTACATGGTAAAGGCATATTTGGAAAGTCATTAAGATTTTTGCCACTTTCTAAAAGAGTCTCATTTAGAAGAAAAAAATCCATAATCAAAAAGATCTTCATCAGATGGATTAGTAATACCAAAAGCAGTCATGAGTGTATGGAGCAAGTCATCACATATTTTTAAATAGTAATTCTGCCACAATATTTCTGGTCTTGAAGGATTGCACTCTACTAAAAGTATTAGACAAAATAATCTTCGGACTTGTCTTCCGGTTTTCATTTCGACAGCTTCATGTAGACATAAATCCTATTCATTGTCATCTTCCAACAATCCACGATGAATGCATGCTTCTCTATAAGTGTCATATTCAACATCGCCCACCTTGTTTAATGAATCAAAAGAAACTGGACATTTGACAACTGTTAACAACAATCTAAGATAAAATCTTTCTCCATCGTTAGGATTGGCGAAATACATTCTACCAATTGCGAATTTGCTGGTGAGTCTTGGTTCCCATCTTTTGTTATCCTTATCCTATTTGAAATGTTGTGGAAATTCTTGGTAAGTATAACATCTAGCATCCGGATTATCACAACAATAATCTAAAAAAGCACTTAAAGTTGACTTTTGAGTTTCAGTTCTAGTTTTAATTATTGACGGACTGTCTTTGGGATTGAATGCGACCACGTGCATACCAGGGAGATGAACTGCTAACCTTACCACATTTGGAAATTCTTCATGTATTCGATTTCCTAACAATCTCCAAGCTGCTTCAGTTGGACCGATATATCTGGCATCAATATATTGTTGGATCTCATCATTTTCTTTTCCGACAACCAATGTAGCTCTATCATGACCCTTGTAGATATATTTGTGAATATACTTAACAGCTTTGACCGAAGCACAAATTTCCACGTTAATATGACAATCGAACATCTCAGATAGATGTGGGTTGTAAGGAACAACATCTCGGTTATCTACTATATGACCTCTGACCTCATATTTTATACCAGTTTCACGCCTCATATAAATTGGATAACCATCAACATCTATTTTTGTCTCTGTTTGAAATGGTCTTGGATACCTGGATTTGCACGTCTTGTTCACCATGCATGATGAGTTCTCGTTTCAGGTACCACATGGACCGTGAATCATGCATTTTTTAATGGTCTCAAAAATAGCAGGTCTTTTAACTGGACCAGGGAATTCTGCACTCACAAATTTATCAACTTGAGCTATTGTTCGGATTTTATCCTCCTGTCGTAGAAATATCAAAGCATGGATATGGGGAAGACCTCGCTTCTGAAATTCAATGGTGTATACCCTTGCAACGATTTTACCAAATAGTTCCTTGTCGATAATTTCTTTCATAATAGCCTTTCTTTTTAGCTCAAACACACGTGCTACTAATTCCGGACGATCTAAAGGATCTAAAGCATTTTGGTGTGGTTTGAGTTCATTTTGTATCTCAGGCCATTTAGGATTAGCTGTAGCAGTTAGGAAAATATCTGGATGCTTGTTAAACCTGGTAATTGCCATAGAATCTTGATATATCTCGTACATGTGTCTTGGACTACCCAAATGCGTGGAGGGAAGAATAAACCGTTTACCCAATTGGTTGGGATCGGTATTGTTTTCAACAATATCAGTCAAACCATTATATACTTCACATCGTAAATCAGCTTGATGGGTTCTAAGATAAAACAATTTATTTTGTTCATACGAAGCCCAAGCGTCTACTATGAATTCTTGGAACAAAGGACCAGCTCTTAAAATCGCTGAATACTCAGAACTCCTTTTAAACAGTCGATAACAAAAATATTCAAGTTGAGTCAATCTGTTTAGTTTTGCCTGTGGCTTATACTTTTTGAGCTTCACATCCCAATGTGTCATTTTCGGTGACCAACCAAAATCTCCTCTCGGAAATAATAAAACAAAATGTGATGGCAAATATAAAGGATGGCATTCACTTATTCTTTCCAAACGATTATTTTTCAAATGCAGAATGATATCTCGTTTAGAAGTTTCTTCACTTCCATCTCCAGGTAAGATAACAGCAATATCATCTGATGTTGGTAGGTTGTAACGCCTTGGATCAGTACCAGGTTTGTAAGTTAAAGTTATGGGTATGTCTTCAACTCCATCAGCATTAACTTTCTCCAAAATCTCAAACGCTTGTTGATATATCTTGCACAACTCATTAGATTCTAAAAGAGTATCTTGAATAATCTTCAAAACTTCTAGAAGTAAGTGTGGATTACGATCTGTGCGATAATTCAATGCTTCAGAAGGGTCATAGATATAAAGTTGAGAATAAATTGGAGCTTGACCTGGTTCTGGCAAAACCGACCCAGTGGCATAATTCCCCATGAAATGTAAACGAAGTAGGTCCTCTACCATGAAGTATACGATTATCCATCTTAACACCAAGACTTGAGAAAGCATTTGCTGAATTGTAAGATCTAATATTGTTTCGAAAAGATCTAGCCAATATGTCAGTACCTTCGTATAAAGATTTAAGAGCCGGAAGCAAAAGCAAAAGCGAAGGTAATTTAATTTTTCCCGATAAACAACATTGGCCAAATAATGGATCATCCTTTTTAGATTTGGTAAGTTGTTCATCAAACCAATGATATGCATCACAAAATTTACACTTCACATTCATTTTCCCAAGATAGTGTCGTTCTTTCAGAATATCGTCAATAATTTTTGATGGTATCTCCACTTCATCCAAAAAAAATTCATCATAATGAGAATCGTTCATAGGCACACTACCATCATAATGAGAATCGTTCACAGGCATACTATCAACTATAACAGCTTTGGACCTTGTAACATCACTGTATTATATGAAAATGCAATACATAAGTACAAATTAATAAAAACATGAGTTGATATAATAAAGATGATTACTTTTTAAATTAGTCATAGTTCTAACATATATATGGCATAACATAAAAATGATCAAAACTGAATGATCTATTTAATCAATGAGCCATAATTATGTCATGAGTGGGTTTACATAATATATGTTTTTGTTACAACACTGAAGCTATATGGCATACAGGCTGGGTGTCATATGATATTTACGGATGTGCTTTTTTGTATCATAGTTGATGTATTTTTCTTTATTTAATAAATAAATAAATAAAATCACAATAACTTACTTGATTGACCTTGGAGCTATAATTTCATTTTCATGCGTAGCATTTCCAGTTGATGATGAACCGTTTAAAATATGTTGATTTTCAACTGTGGGTGGTTGGACAATATTTTCTTCGATGTTAAAGCTTTCACAATTCCCATTCAAAGTTTTATCTGCTGCATATGAAGATTCTATTTTTCCCAACCGTTCCCTTTCTCTTCGAGCACGTTGTGCCAACGTAAATTTGTTTGCTAAAGGAAACCTGTAAAGATTTGTAAAAAAAATAAAAAATGAGCTATATATATGATAATTTAAGTTGAAATGAAAGATTGTGTTCTATGAAATATTCTAAAAATGAAATTGGAATTAATGAATATAAATATTTGTAAGAACACTATACGATATCATTATTTTCTTACCTTGTATCATTATCTTCATTTATTGAAGAGTCATCGTTGTTACATTTTTTTTGCAATCGTTCCTTTTCTCTACGAGCGCGTTGCGCCATTGTAAATTTGTTTGGTAAAAGAGATCTACAAAAATTTGTTAAAACAAATTAACAACCATATATGATAAGCTAAATTTAAATATATTTTAACAATTACAAAAATGTATCAATCAAATTCGTAGTATAAAGGATGTCTAGGGAACACAATCAAATTAATAGTATAAATTTATATGTATAAAGCTTGCATAATATAAAATTATTTATTACCTTGTATCATTATTTTCCTTAACAAAAGACTCATTGCTAATAGATTTTTTATGCAATCGTTCCCTTTCTCTCCTAGCGCGTTGCGCCAATGTAAATTTACTTGGTAATGGAAGCCTACAAAGAGTTGGGGGGAAAAATTAACGATATTATAAATATTTTTAAAATATTATATTTTAAAATTTTAAAAAATAAAAATAAATTAAACTCAACATGATATTAATATTTTCTTACCTTCTATCATTATTTTCATCGAATGAAGATTCCTCCTTATTCAAATCTGGAATAGTGCTTCTATTATCACTTTGTGGTCGGTTGTCAGATAAAACAACCCTATATACAAATTAAAAATTGGATGTATCGATATTAATACTAAGACATGAAATAAAATCCGTATTTAAATACATTAAGTCAGTATTTGACCACCTTCCATTGAGTGATTTTTGGCGTTTTTTTGAAGCCATATTTTCCCTTTCTAATAGGTCCTTTGTTTTTTTAATTTTCCTTTTACTTTGAGTTGATTTATCTTCCTCCATCCTGATAAAAGCATAGAATAATTTCAACAAAAACGGAAAAATTAGAATGAAAACAATGAAAACCCTCATATAAAGTTTGATGATAGACAACAATACACCAATTTCGAATTAGAATTTAATTTTTTTAGATTGAGAAAGAGTGACACATGAACTTGATATTAAGAAATTAAAAAAAAAAAAAAAAGGTTAAAAACTTACTCTTTTGTAGTTGCGTCCTTCGTTATAGAGAGTGGCTAGAGAAAGAAGAGGATCAAGTAGAGTTTGTAAGCTTCAAAGTGTGAAGAAGTGCTTTAATTTGTTTGTCCGAGTAATGAATAGGAGAAAAAAAATAAGGTTTTGAAGGAGAGGTTTACAACCATGCTAAATTATTTATAAAATTATAACATTTATTATCGTAGTTTATACTTTGAAGGCAATACTAACAATCACATTGTAAGTTTATTTGGATTGTTAATCTATAAAGCACAGAGTACGCAAATGTATCAATTCGCTCTACATTTGGAACTCCGATTAGTACATTTTTGTTTTTTTTTTTTTTTTGTTACCAGACCTAAGAAAACACATTTTATTAATTAGAAAACACAAAATGGAGCTTTACATTAGAAAAAACCCCTTGCAGATTAATGTCCAATGCCCTATGCTATATAATCTCCTGCAATTCATGTCTTTTAGATTTTCACTACCTAGATTAGCTTACACCGATCGAGTTTTATTCTCTCAAATGATTTTTATAGCAATTCTTCTATCAGTAAGACAAATATAAGAGTCCACATATGATCTTAAATCTGTAAAAAAAAATTATAACAATAAAAACAATAGAATGAGCATTCTTGTAGTAGTAATAAGTTCATAGTGACGTTCTAAACAAAAATAAAAATTTAAACATGTTTATAATTGCTCTTAAGTCTTAAAGTCTTGATATCAAAAACTAAAAGAAAGATAACTGTAAATGTTAAGACTCACTCAGTGGCATCATCAACAATCCTTATCAAAAATCTCTGACATTGTAAGTTTATTAAGATATGCAACATATTAAGGTCACAATGTAACATATAGTCTTAACTATAAAACTTCTCAGAATGTTAAGTATTATGATATTGGTACAGCCACCTAAAACAATAGAATTAAATAATCTCTAATTGCTCTATCCTCTTTGCCAAAGATATCAAGCATTTGTGACTTAATAATTACATTTGTTTCTTGAACATGTAATAATGAGTGTGGATCTCTATGTTATTTAATTCCCTCCTTACCCATCTCTTAATATTTTGCATGACTTTAAACCCAAAACAATGCAGTGAGCTACATACCACATAATTTCAACATGTTGGTCATATCATTTGCTACTTAAGAAAATTGGTTATTTTACTAAACTATTATAGTGGATGTCATGTGTTCCAACAGTCTAAAGATGCTTATTTTCTTTGAAAAAAAGTTGTGTTGCTAATGGAGACATACCAAGTTTTAGACATATATCATGACCAAAGGAAGTAAGCAAACCCATAACAAACTATTTCTAATGCGACTCCAAGTTTTAGACATATATCATGACCAAAGGAAGTTTGAACCCATAACAAACTATTTCTAACATTCTAATTTAAGTTCAGACAACAAAACTACACTCATCAATAACTGAACAAATCCTAATCTGATTCCGAGTCACTCTAGCAAGGTACATACATGTACTGTAGAACATAAAAAATCGATTTCACCATATGTTTATTGAGGTATCTAATATACTAACTCTCAACAGATTACTGAAAGGGTGACTAATTAGTCAAATAATTACAAAGAAGGGGTGTTATTAGCTACTACAACTAAATAGTTTATCTGTACATTAGTTATTTAGTATCTCAGGATGATCCACCCTCTAAAATTTTTGATAGTAGATCAGGGAATCTGCTTGCACAGTGTGACTTATATTATTTTGTAAAATTGTACTTTAGTACTCGATTCAATGATTCTTCTATGTGAACTTTTCATATGGTTTTAAACAAAGGAGATTTTTTATTTTAGAGTGAAATAGAGAAAGTGAAGTTTGGGGGTTTCAAAAGATGAAGATGGATTTGTTTTTGCAGTATAGAAACGACCTTTAAAACAACCATGGTGATTGTTGAACTTTAAAAAGACAAAGTGATTTTATTGGAGAGATTAATTGTTAAAAATCTTAACCTATGTAAACTCAGCTGTATCTTCGATACAATATAGAAACGACCTTTAAAACAACCATGGTGATTGTTGAACTTTAAAAAGACAAAGTGATTTTATTGGAGAGATTAATTGTTAAAAATCTTAACCTATGTAAACTCAGCTGTATCTTCGATACAGCTCCAACTGGCCATACACTGTTGTTATTGCAGTTCCCAAGTAAGTTAGATAAAAGTCTTGGAAAAATAATGACCTTGAAAAATAATTTTGGTGGCATGATTGGTGTATGGTGTTAATAACCATTTTTGAAAATTCCTTAGGGTTTAGACACGACACTATTGATTAACCATCGAAGCAAAGGACAAAATACTCTTATAAATCAAATTTTTATTTAATTAAGCTAAACCTTAAATTAAATAAACACCAATGAATAATTAGACATCACTATCAATGGTTATTTAAAAAAAAAGAAATTGGTCAAAAAGAGATCGTTAAGGTAACACAATCAAATTTGGAGAAGAAAGAGAGCTAAAAATTGAATGATTATGAGAAAGAACATACCTTTTGAGGGAGAGAAGACAGAGAGAGAGAGAGATGTTGATTATTTGATTATGAAGATCAAGATGATGAGAGATAGAGAATCAGACAGTTGATGAAGACGATGATGGTGAGTGAGTAGATCAGAGAAGAAAGGGTTTGATTATGCAAAAGAGTAAGAATAACCTACATCTAATTGGCCCAGCCCAAATCACACAGTTCATATAACTGGTCCGGCCCAATCTATTCTATATGTATGTTTTATATCTTTTTTTATATCCCCGTTGTTCCATATAATAGAGATAAAAGCATCAAGCAATATATATATATATATATATATACGATGCAAATAAATATAATAATATACATCATAAACAAAATTGAGAAATATTTCCTGTATTTTTATTAAAATAATCTCAAAATTACAAAATGGTTTAAGGCTATATAACAACCAATCATTCTCACTAATATTGATCTAAAAATATCTAAAAACAAGAAAGTCGTCAACATCAATCTACAAAACACAATATATGTCACTTAAAATTTATAAAATACCAAGTTCACACTCAACCTTGAGTTTGTCAAGCTGATACTTGAAGTGTTCATTTTAACAACTTCCTTTTCAAATAGGTCTATCACACGCTACTTAAAACGACCAAGTAGATTAAATGCCACTTGTTGATTCCCTGATATGATCACCAATAATGTTAGCCAGCCTCTGTTTGTAGGTACAAACTACAAAACAAAAACCAAGAGAGGAAAAAAAAATTAAAAGTGAAACCAGAACAACCACGAGTGTCTAATCTATTAGGCTGGTCAGTACTGTACTATGTATTAGTAAAAGCTAAGGCTATATCTAAAACAAGTAATGGGCATGCGAAACGAAACCATATCATACCAGTTATGTTTATTTCAATCAACCATACATCATATGTACTTGTAATTATCATACAATTTACGAGAATGCCTAAAACTTGCAAAGAATGTATATGGAGATCGCAATGCAGCAGTGTAGATTATGTTATCATTGCGGTGCAATATTGTAGGTTTAAGCTATTAAGTAGCTGCAGCAGCGCAGGTTAATGTTCCCACCATAATGTATAGGTGGTTTTAATGAGTCTGTGCTTTGTACTAGTGTGTCTGTAGTTAGTTTTGTGTCCTATGACCTGACTAATATATGAAAAGTGTGACTTGCAATAGGGAACCATTGGCATTTTAGGATATAAAATTTAATTTTCAGTAATCGACAAGAGAAAAATCCAACCTGAATACCATGAGAAACTACAAATAGTGCTAGTATAACAATTGTAAATTCAAACAAGCAATCAAACAATACGCAGAAAGTAAATAACACACAGAGATTTTTAACGTGGTAAAACCCAAACAGGGAAACGTCCACGGTTGTCCTCGCGACAACAAAATAATCCACTAGATGAAAAGAGATGTACAAACCTATCTACTACCTGCACTCACTGCGAGTTGATACTCCTGGTTATCTCTAACACCTTGACTTCACCAGAGCACCTTGATGTACGCACAAGACACTCGACTTTTTGATGAACACACAAGAAGACTCGAAGCCGAATTCACAATAACTCTTGAAGATCAGAAAGATATGAATTGAGAGAAGGGGGAAGAAAGGGAATTGAGTTCAATAGCCACAAACACTTTCAATATCAAAACCTAAACCAAAACACATGAACTAGAAGAAGAATGGCCGGCCAAAGAACTGACTTGTTCTTTGGAAGAGAAACCCTATTTATACTTAGGGTTGGAAACCAAGGAAAATGGGCCGAAATACTGAAAATCCATATTGGACGTACGTACGTCGAATCAACGTTCGTACGTCCCCACACGGTAAAAATTTGCTGCCTGCTTGGACGTACGAACGTCCTAACAGCGTACGTACGTCCTGACCAAAAGATGTTTGCTGCCTCAGTGGACGTACGTACGTCCTAACTCGGTACGTACGTCCAGTACCCAATAACTTTTCCTAGACAGAACCAAGAGACACGAAGGACACGAGACGACCATGCGTACATCTTGATTTTCCTAACAATGAATTCAAGGCGAGATAACCAAAGACACTTTGTCACAAAATTGATGTCAAACCACTTCATGCCGGTTTCAATCTCCCCCTTTGACATTGATTTTGTGACAAAAACCTATGACTCTAATAGCACTTATAGGACGTGCTTACAAACCCAAACCATGGCATTTATAAAACATGCCTACAAAATCACTCAAGATAGAAACACATAACAAGTCACTAATTCTTGTTATCCAGCTTTAGCAAGATGCTTTAACCATCAGAGACCGAACGGAAGCAACTAGGAATTTCCGAAGCAATCAAGGATTCAACAGAAGTTCCTTCGAGCAACTCCCCCATACTTCATGAGCTCCAAAATATTTTTGACACTCGAACTCCCCCATAACTATATAACGTCTAAAATCATCAACACGTTCACTCCCCCATACGTGTAGCATACCTGAAACATGACCCAAAAATAACCTAACAACAAGAAGACGATTGTTAGTAATTAGAGTCATAAATCTCCCCCTTTTTGTCACAACAAGTGAACAAAATAACCAACCAACAAAAGAAACGATAAAATAACAACAATAAACAAAGAACCAATAAAAAGAAATCAATACCAAACAATGAAGACAAAACAGATAAAAAGATAAACCTAACCCAACTGTTAAAAGTTCATGAAAGCAACTAATAACCAAACATAGGAATCCATAAACATAAAAGACAAAACGACAAAAACACAAGGCTTAAGTTAACGAATTCGAAAAACCCGTTCCCAATGACCTAGAGGAAGCTTGGAGAAGTAGGCTTCCGCACGAGCCGAAGGCCTATTCCACCGAGCAATCACATGATCATCATAATCCTCCAACCATTCACTCTTACAAAACAACTCCTCAATTCTGCTGTCCAAGCCAGAGTCGGTAAGTGGAGCAGCAAGTCCTGGAACCTTCGGATAACCAACCAACTCCAAGATGTGATTTTGAAGATGTCCCGGTAATCTCTCCCAATGATTGACATGAACCAAACAAGGATTAAGAAAAGGTCGATGAATATAGTCTTACCCATGGGGAACGCGACATAAACGACAAACCTTAGCATTGTTTTTGTATTCCATCACCATAAACGACACATACCCAACACCTGGAACAAATACACCATGAAGTTCATATTCTGCCATTGGAAATTCTGAAGAACAAAGAGAGAACTAGCAGGAGGTAAGAAGATACAATAGGAGTAAAAGAAGAGAAGACTCCACTATATATAGGAAAAACAAGAGTAAAACTAACATGGGACCAATAAGTGAGGTCCATTACCTAAATAGCAGAAATTTACTGCAAAACAAAAAAACTTGAACTAATATTAAAATAGCAATATCCAATAACATGCTCAATATCCAAAAAAAATAGAAACAAACCGATATATCAAAAGAGCAAAGTTAAGTACAAAAATGTGGAGAGGAAACCAGAAAAACCAACTACTCGGACTCCGAGGCACCATCACTGTGTTCACCATCACCCTCGTCCTCACTCTCTGAGTAATCACCATCACTCTCACCTGGAACTGGAGGCACCTCTTCCGGAAATGGAGGCAAGTCGGTGGGAGTGAAGTCCAGCTGTAGATGACGCATCTGAGCAACGTTCATCGCATGAATATCACTGATCATGACATCATGACGAGAGAGAATGACCCCAAAACGATCTAACCGAGCATCCATATGATCCTGACGACGTCGGAGAGAGGAAACCCGAGCATCAATTGCTGCAACAGCCCGATTGCCCCTAGCAGAGGCTGAGATGGGGCGTCCAGAGGTCAAAGCCCGATCAAAATCATCATGGCGAACAAGAGCCCTGCCTCCCCAAATTAGGTGATGCATCAGACGCGCACCCACGGACTCAAAGGCCGACTTTCTAGACTGACAGCCCTCCTTGATGGCGTTGACCCAATCATGGCCAACGAACCGTGGAGGGCTCACCCCCATATACTGTCCCTGAAAACCCAAGTGCTTGAGTATAGTCATTATAAAGCTAGGGAAAGGAAGAGTACCCTTAGCTGCATCGATCTGAAGCATTCGTGTGTAGATGACCTCAGAAAGATGAAGATGGTGCACCGACATACAAACCACTAATTTGACCATGTCGTCGGTCATGATGATCTTGTTGCCCTTGGAGGGGTAGATGTTGGAGTGGGCAACCATGTGCAAGAGGATGGCACTGTAGTGCTTGGCATGATACCTTTCCGTGACACCATCAATAAACATTTGCTGAACTTGATTGACAAAGTCAATTTGAATCGTATCCGGAACGGGCCATCTGACAGAAACAGCACCTTCAGGAATAAAATCACCGTCAATACCCAACGCCTCACGTACCACCTTAGGAGAAATAGTGTATCTCCGACCTTCAATCAAGACCGAAAAACTCGAGCGATTCTGCGAGGGTGTCTTCGTCTCATAGAAGGCTATCGTATGCTCAACCGAGTACTTGGTGACTGGTTGAGCCACCCTTAGCCAATTCCGAGTCTCAAAGAATAGGGTTATGTTGCCAAGTTGAGTAGTCCCAAGAGGGGTAGCAGCGATGTCTGCCAAGTCAAAGAATCGCTCAGGAACAATAGCTTTTGCTCGAGGATGAGCACCAAGAGATGTGGGAGGAGGCGACAAGGCCGGAGTGGAGCTTCGACCCCGTGGAGCACGAGAAGACGCACCCTTAGATGTGGAGGCCGTGGTGGTGGGAGTGGTGCGTGCACGCTTGGGAGCCATTGTCTACACAAGCACAACAGCAAACAATTCAACAATGTAAGAAAAACGACAAAATAAACAATAACCATGTCATTGAGGCATTTAATCAAACACTTGATGTGCAGAAACAAGACACATGTAATCGACAACAATGTAGAATGTCAAACGCCCAAACACACGACCAAATAGACCCAACAATAGAGTAGAAGGTACAATAAACAGAAAGAGCCAAGTTGTCCACCAATTTCAAGGAGATGAAGTGAAAGACTAACCAACACAATCAATATAAACCGAAACAAACATTTCCAAAAAAAATTTAAACTAACCATGCAATTCAACAAAACCAAGAGAATAATCATGCAATACCAAGAGAGGAAGGAGAGGGAGAAAAAGAAGAATGTGGGAAGAAGTCGAGTTCACTTACTTGATAAAGAACAGAGTGGACACCAAGGAGAAAAAACTGCTTGAGGAAAGCAATAAACAACCACCAAAGAAGAAGAGGAAGAGAAAGACCAAACAAAAGACGGTGAGGGAAGGTGGAGACTTCCTAATGTTCGTGCAAGAGAGAAGAAAGGGGCACGATTGATGTAACAGTTAGCCTTTGGTGTAAAATAAAATTTGAATTTAAACACAAATGGGCCGGACTGTATGACAAACGTTCGTACGTTCTGAAAGCGTTCGAACGTCGGGACCCAAAAAACCGAACATCTGACTAAGATCACGTTCGTACGTCCTAGGAGCGTTCGTACGTTTAAAAAAGATCTGCCCACCTAAACGTACGAACGTCATGAAAGCGTTCGTACGAACCCCCTTTTTTTTTTTTTTTTTTTTTTTTTTAAATATATATATATATATATATATATATATAAAAAATGAAGAACCACCCAAACAGTCAGATAATAAACCAAAGAACTACCAAGAACAAATATTGAGAGACATCACAAGAAAACACTTCTACTTATCATAAGGATTCCAATTACAGCCGAATACAGTATAAACAACCCTCAACCTCAAGACCATGCAAAATCGAAGAACGACATCATACACCATGGCATGGTACTTACTAGAATGATGCAAGCATGTAGAAGAACCTGATAGACCAATACCAACCTCCGGAAACAAACTGTAAAAAAATGATCATTGAATACATTGGAAGTCTTTTGCAAGTAGACCAAGGAGAAGATGAAACCGAGCACAACAAAACCAAGGAAACACAGAAAAATTGTTTTTCTTCTTGTCTTCCAACTAGACAAGTGTGACAGACACTTATCATTCCTTTTTTTTTTTTTTTTTTTTTTGGTGTTAAAAAAATGCCATTCCCATGTGGGAGTATAAAGTATCTCCATCTTTTACCAGAACACGAGGGTAGGGTGTAGCCTACATCTTTTCGGCAAAACACACTCAAGAAGTGCAATACCATGATAACGTGCAACACAAGAACTAACATCTCCTGAGTGCATCCGTCAGAGCATGACCCTCACAGCCCCAACGGGTTCTTAGCCAAATGAGTATGCTCTCAAGACATTCAAATGGCTGGGGATTTTGTGAGTAATTGACCACTTACAAGAGGTGAGTAAATATAAAAGAAAAACAACGATCATGAAAAGAAACCATAGAAAACTGGAGTTATGCAGGTATTGAAAAAGACAAGCCAACCACATGTAAATGCATCATGCAAGAAACTACCAATACGAAGAGAGTATAATATAACCCTACAACTATACATGACACAAAAACAGTTGAGGACGCCAAACTAGAAACATCTGTAAAATGGAATCCACACAATAGAGAATGTAGTATGTCCTCAATACCAACAACAATAATAAATGACCGAACCTAAACATCCTAAACACAGACAGTTCCAAAGAACACATTAGGTATATGAATGCGGAAGAGGTGTAGTGACAATGAAACAGTTATCAGATGAGCGACTACCAGTTAACACCAAGATATGATTGGAATCAAAAACATCACACCTATTATCCTCAAACACAACCTTAAACTTAGCATCACATATCTGACTAATACTCAATAGGTTGGACTTAAGACCCTTAACAAAAAGAAGCTCATGACTATTGAGCGATCCAACCTCAGAAAAGTTACCTTTACCTTCAACCGGAAGCATTTTACCATTACCAAACCTAACCTTACCTCCATAACCAAGAGTCAGGTTATCAATTAGAGTCTTATCACCTGTCATATGACGCGAACAACCGCTGTCAAGATACCATGATAAAGGCATTGGTTCAACCAAACGAGCCATGTGAGATACCATTTTCCTGGATGCATCCATACTCCTATCCCAGAAATGTGGTGGTGGAGTAGGCATGGGTGTTGTTTGAGGACGATTTCCATAAGGAGAAGTTCTGGGTAAACCCCACGGAGCATAGCCATTCCACATGTATGGAGCCTGCATGGAGAAAGTAGAAGACTTGTTCCAATATGAATTACCTGCAAAAGAGGGATGATGAGCAGGATACAAATTATTCCAACAAAAAGCAGAAGTGTGACCCATGCGACCACATGTTAGACATTTAAAGCCTTTGTGTCTAAAATTCTTTTTCGGGACATGCTTTACATGAGTAACCTTGGGTGGTGATACCACACTAGACACCTGCACAGGAGCAGGAAGAGCGACACTTGTTGGTCGCACAAAGGTAGTGCGGGAAGTGCTAGCAGTAGAAAGAGGAACAGATGTGTCATAACCTAAACCAGATTTATCTGAATGGGATTTACCAATTCCCAACATAGAGTTTAGATTAGCACTTGCTTTACCAAACCCAACCAATTGTTTGTTAGCAGCAAACAACTCAGCTTTTACTTTCTCATGCTCCAATACAAGGGATCGATACCGTGTCTCCAGATCATTATTCAGTTTTTCCAGAGTGGCAATACGCACTTGGAAATCCTCCTTTTCCTTCACAAATTCTTCCTTCAACATGTTGGAGTCACCTGTAAGATTGCATATATCCTGCCCAAGACTATCTACCTGATCCTGCAAGACGGTGTTAGTTTTTTCATGCAACTTTACTTGTTGCATGGAAAACTTATACATATCACATAATTCACTAGTAGTAGCATGAACACCAGAATCAGAAACATTCTTCTTGTCACATTCATTTGCAAAGTGTCCATATTCACGACACTTGTAACATTGGACATCTTTACGATCAACTCGAGCTCTTCTCCCATCCACAGAGAATCGCTCAAAACCACGACTCCTAGGAGCATTTGAGGAATCAGGAAATCGCTTTCGAGGGTCTCGATTCTGTTGATATTTCAGAATCTTCTGAAAGCTACGTGACAGAAACGCATAGTTATCATCCACATCCTGTTCTTCATCATCAGAAGGTCCTGTGGAAGGTTCTTTAGACGATGTAGCTTTGAATGCTACAGATTTGTTCTTCAAAGGTTCTTCCAAGGCTTGTTCCATCTCACATGTCCTTAGTTTCCCAGCAAGTGTCTCGATGGACATGTTCTTAATCACATTACTCTCAGTAATGGCATCCTTATGAGAACGAAACCAAGGAGGCAAAGCACGCAATATCTTACGTACCACTTGTGTGTCAGTATATGCATGACCAATAGCCGCACTGTAGTTTATGATGTCTTGGAGACGAATAAAGAAATCATCAAAGGTCTCAGAATTATCCATCCGTAGATTCTCAAACTGAGATGTTAACAGTTCCAGCTTACTTTCTTTGACTGTTTCGTTACCTTCATGTGTACAGATAAGCCTGTTCCATGCATCTTTAGCCTCTTCACAGCCTTGCACCCGACGAAACTCACTAGCATTTAATGCCATGAAAATAGCATTGAGTGCCTTGTTGTTATAATTTGCCAACAACTTCTGTTCAGGCGTCCACTTTTCACGTGGCGTCAGTGATGTAACAGCAGTATCACCGGTACCTGTAGTAGTCAGAGGTTCTTTCCACCCTGTGACAACAGAAAGCCAGACTTCTTCTCCTAAGGCTTGGAGATAAGCTCGCATCCGTACTTTCCAATGACCAAAGTCTTTTCCACTGAATTGTGGAGGAAGACTTGAAGTAGCAACCTTGTGAGGTTCCATAAAGCACTATTGATCGTTAGCGTGAGCCTTTACGCTCCTTAACCAGCCCCCAGCGACTGATACCAATTGAGAAACTACAAATAGTGCTAGTATAACAATTGTAAATTCAAACAAGCAATCAAACAATACGCAGAAAGTAAATAACACACAGAGATTTTTAACGTGGTAAAACCCAAACAGGGAAACGTCCACGGTTGTCCTCGCGACAACAAAATAATCCACTAGATGAAAAGAGATGTACAAACCTATCAACTACCTGCACTCACTGCGAGTTGATACTCCTGGTTATCTCTAACACCTTGACTTCACCAGAGCACCTTGATGTACGCACAAGACACTCGACTTCTTGATGAACACACAAGAAGACTCGAAGCCGAATTCACAATAACTCTTGAAGATCACAAAGATATGAATTGAGAGAAGGGGGAAGAAAGGGAATTGAGTTCAATAGCCACAAACACTTTCAATATCAAAACCTAAACCAAAACACATGAACTAGAAGAAGAATGGCCGGCCAAAGAACTGACTTGTTCTTTGGAAGAGAAACCCTATTTATACTTAGGGTTGGAAACCAAGGAAAATGGGCCGAAATACTGAAAATCCATATTGGACGTACGTACGTCGAATCAACGTTCGTACGTCCCCACACGGTAAAAATTTGCTGCCTGCTTGGACGTACGAACGTCCTAACAGCGTACGTACGTCCTGACCAAAAGATGTTTGCTGCCTCAGTGGACGTACGTACGTCCTAACTCGGTACGTACGTCCAGTACCCAATAACTTTTCCTAGACAAAACCAAGAGACACGAAGGACACGAGACGACCATGCGTACATCTTGATTTTCCTAACAATGAATTCAAGGCGAGATAACCAAAGACACTTTGTCACAAAATTGATGTCAAACCACTTCATGCCGGTTTCATACCATGTCATGAAGATTGCTCGATCAAAAATTATTCAATGTAATTGATCAACTCAATACGGACTTCATTAATTTCAGCGTTAGTGTATGTCGTCTTGGTTTCTAGCTCCAAAATCTGAAAAAGTTAATAAGAAAGATTATGTAGCTTTAGTTTAATCAAAATTTACAAAAAACAAATGAAGAAGAAAATAAGAATGTGTAAGCACCAAACTGTGCCAGATGGAGCACTGAGAACATAGGAGTCAGATAGGGAGAGCAAACCGTGAAGTACCCAATCGGAACACGGAACATTCTAGATAATCACGGATAAAACACGTGATGCCTAGCTGTCAAGCATTTGCCCCATAGCATGTGATGGAAAATGAAACACGTAGGAGATGGGAGAACCATAGGATGTATAGAAAGATCCTACGGTTGAAGAAAGGCGGTGAGTACCGCTATATAAGGAAAACGTTAGCGTTCGCATAAGGTAACTGTTCATTCTTGCTAAAACCTATTTTCTAAACCTAGCCACTTTACTGACTTGATCGTTGGAGCTTTATCCACCGGTCATTATCCGGTGGTCATTACAGGTACTAGGAGTGAAGCAGCTAAAGAACATACCTGACTCAACTGTTTGGATCACAGCAAAGCTCATCAAGAGTAGGGCTTACATTTGGCGCTAAAAGGAGGGCTTGTAAATCTAGGGTTTTGATAAAAAGGTTGAGGGAAGCAAACAGCGAACGATGGTGACACAAACTAGATCGTCCACATATCCTGGAGGTGCAGCTGGTGGAGCAGCTCCTCAGGTTGGCCATCCTCAACCCCTCCAGGAAGGAGAAGATGAGACAAGCAGGTTGAGGGAAGAAAAGTTAAGGCTGAGGGAGCAACTAGGAAGAATGGAGGAGATGGAACGTCAAAACCTCCAGGAGGGAGAGAATGAGGCGGTCAGAAATGAAAACCTACGGAGACCTATGGAAGGAGTAACACCAGGAGAAGGGGAAGGAGGAACAAGGCATCGGATTCCAGGCCCAAGGGTGAATGAAGAAAAAGGGTCAGGTGAATCAGGGGTAAGAGCTCGTGAACGGAATCGAAAGGAGGGGGTGAACGACGAAGAGATTCCGGCGGCTGACCCGTACACCAGACTTTTCGATATGATATGCAAGGTCCAAGAGGACATGAGGGCGCAGACTAAAGGAAAAAACATAGAGGTGACTCAAGACTTGGAGAGATTGGGCAAGAGGCCATTAGCTGAAGTATGCTACCGTCATGGGTTCCCAAGTAAGTTTCAACCCCCTAAGTTTAATGAGTATGACGGAACAACTGACCCTGTGCAGCACTTGAACAATTTCAAACAAAAGATGGCGGCTTGGGAAGGTAGCCAGTATGACGGGATGTGGTGTCGATTATTTCCTAGGAGTCTGAAGGACAACGCTACAGACTGGTATCTCAGTTTATCACCAGAGAGTGTGTCAAGCTTTGCTCAGTTAAGTGAGATGTTTGTGAAACACTATATTCATCAGAAGAGGCAGGCTGCAGATATAGCATCATTGTTTGATTTGGAACAAGCCCCAGGTGAGTCTCTTAGGAAATTTGTTACTAACTTCAAAAATGAGATTTTGAGAACAGATGGCGGAGTAGATGAAAGAACAGCGGTGGTAGCATTTCAGAAAGGCATAAGTAAGAAATCTCCAGCATATGACTCAATTGTGTCATCACGGATGGCGACTCTAGATGAACTTTTTCAGAAGACAGAGAAGTACATCAGACTAGAAGACATAGCATCACGAAGAGCCCCCAAGGTGTTGTCGGCTACCGTTAACACAGTAGCGGACAAAAGAAAGAAAGGAGAAGCTAGCTCACGAAGTGATACACCACCAAGAGATTCCGGCAGCAGGAGAAACAGAGATGGGTCGGGAGGTCAGAACAAAAGAGAAAGGAGGGAAGATAGAGATACTTCGCCAAGAAAACTAACACCACCGAAACCGCTACCGCAACTCACCATGTCGCTGGACCAAATCTTGAAGAGAATAAGAGGAAGAAAGTACTTCCAGGAGCCATCGGTAAGATGTAGGACAGTCAGGGGAAAGCCTTTCTGTGAGTATCATCAGACTTACAACCTCCCTACTGGGGATTGCTATGAGTTCAAATCCTTGATCTGGAAATGGATTGAGGAGGGTCATTTAAGAGAATTTATAGTGGAAAAGAACAGCGAGGAAGCCAAAGCAGAAATACATGTCAGAGGGACCGTTAACATGATCTTAGAAGGAGCTAGAGAGTCCCTGAACGAGGTCAGGAGGAAGATACGAAGAGTCATGCAGATAAGAGAAGACCTGCAAACGGTAGGAGTCGTACCAGTCATTCGAAACGGCAGGCCAGTGCATCAGAATGATCTGATCGGGTTTTCAGAGGAAGACCTCAAAGGAGTAGTCACGCCACACAATGACGCATTGGTCATTTCCATACTCATTGGAAATTGGAATGTCACCAAAGTGCTAGTAGATTGTGGAAGTGAAGTAGACGTTTTGTTCACTAGGGGCTTGGATCAAATGAAACTAGAAAGAAGCAGCTTGGCAAATTCACCCGGAGACATTTACGGATTCAATGGGGGAGCAGTGCAACTAGTGGGAGAGAGAGTTTTACCGGTTACAGCACACACCAGAACTGTCATGTCAAGGTTTGTGGTCATAGATGCGCCAACAGAGTACAATGCAATCTTAGGGAGAGAGTGGATTCATCTAATGAAGGCAATTCTAACTAGAAGAGAGGCCGCAAAGGAGAACCCGATTTATTTCCTTAGCAAAAAGATGACTTCCCCAGAAACAAGGTACTCAAGAGTTGAAAAGTATGCCCTCGCCTTACTCTTTGCGGCACAAAGGTTAAGACCTTATTTTGAAGCCTATAGTCTCACAGTGGTTTCAAACCTCCCACTCAATCAAGTGATGCCTAAGATCGAGCGTTCTGGAAGAATGGAGAAATGGGCAATTTCACTGAGTAAGTATCACATTCAGTATGAACCGAAGAATGCGGAAAAATCCCAAGTACTGGCGGATTTCTTGGCAGATTTTCCAGTGGATGACGCAACTGGGGATATAGAAATGCAAGGGGAGGAGCAACTTGAGACTCTAGAAACTCAGGATACCGGTTGGAAAAACGTGAAAGGATGGAAGGTGTTCATAGATGGATCAGTAAATAAAGGGAGATCGGCAATCGGGATAGTAGTGGTAACGCCAGAGGACACCAAGATTGTGATCGCAGAAAACTTAGCTTTTCCGGCTACCAATAATGAGACAGAGTATGAGGCAGTACTGAAAGGCTTGGAAGTGTTGCTGAAGCTAGAGGCAAAGGAGGTAACGGTTTTTACGGACTCAAAGCTGGTGGTGGAACAGTTCAACGGGGCATATAGAGCTCTAACTGGGAAGATGACGTTGTACTTGGAGGCATTGAAGAAGAGTGTGGCTAAATTTTCAAAGGTAGAGATTGTGCATCTGTTTAGGGGAGAGAATCGACATGCTGATGCCTTGGGTTACCTGGCAACGGCAACAGAAGAAAATTCAACTAAAACTATAATATTCATGCAGAGATCTCAGCCAATGATAGAGGTGGAGGAGGTGACTGTCAATCTCATTCAGAGCATGGGAGCAAGCTAGATGGATCCCATAACAACCTACTTAAAGAATGGTTCTCTTCCGGAAGAAAAAACAGAAGCCAGATCTATTTTGGAACAGTCCAAAAGGTATGCTATGATAGGGGAAGATCTATATAGAAGATCACCGGCTGGGCCGTTATTGAAATGTGTACACCCATCCCCAAAAGAAGGGATCATGGCGGAATGCCACAATGGAAGTTGCGGGAGTCATTCACCAGGACAAGCCATGGCGCACAGGATAATGATACATGGGCATTACTGGCCAAGTATGTACAAAGATTGCTGCGACTATGCTAAGAAGTGTCGCGGTTGTCAAGTTCATGGGAGATTGATACATACCCCAGCCGAGAACCTCCATTTTATTAGTAACCCGTGGCCCTTTTCGATGTGGGGGATTGATATTGTAGGAAAACTGGAGAAGTCACAGGGAAGAGAATATCTAATAGTGGCCACAGATTACTTTACAAAATGGATTGAGGCAGAACCGTTACGAAGGATCAGGGAGACAGAAGTTAAAAATTTCATCTGGACCAACATCATCTGCAGATTTGGGTTACCAAGGGCTATAATGGCGGATAACGGTGCGCAATTCCGTGGAGATAAGTTGAAGCAGTTTCTCGCAAGTTATAACATAAAGCAACTCTTCGCAACACCATTTCACCCG